>JACSYO010000317.1:0-55576 GCA_016806645.1 Ophiodon elongatus | reverse complement strand
TGTCACACCCACCTCATCAGTTTATTCTGTTCACCTGTTAGTCACACCCACCTCATCAGCTCAATCACTCTCACCTGCCCACCCTCCTTCACCCACTTCCTTCAGTATTTAGGTCACAGCTTCCCACACATTCACTGCCAGATCGTTCTCCGCATTCATACCAGACCCTCCAGCAAAATACCCTTGGACTGTTTTCCCATTGCCGACCCTGCTTGTTTGGACTCCCCTGCCTTGCCTCTGCCCCGGTAAACGACTCAGTCTTCTGTCCCTGACCACGAGATTAGCCTCAGCTCCCTCCGGCCTCTGTCTGCTTTTTCCCCTGACGGCTTGGTGTTTCCCCAAGTGGGTCTTTCCCCGTAAACTGACCCCGGACTGTCTTGGTCTTGTTGTGTGTTCTGCATATAAATAAAGCTTTCTTCCACGATTCCCGGTGTCTGTCGTACTGCTCTTGGGTCCACCCACACCCGTTACAGTATTGTATTGTTCTTTTATCGTTGTTGTTGTTGGCTGCTGCTGGCTGGCTGAGGGCTACCAAACTATTTTGTTGTATCACTACAATGACAATAAAAACCTCTTATCTTTAATAGTCAACAATGTACGAATCATAGGCCCCTGTATCCCTCAAGACTTATCGGGACTTTCACCTCACTTCCCAAAAATGACACAAACCCACCTTGAATGAAAGGAGCATAGGCTGCCAACACATCCAGTTCCCAAGAGTGAGACGTAAGCACCTCAGTAACACAGCAGTCTTTAACAGGAGCAGCAAAAGCAGCAGGCTTAACAGTCACCACCCCTTTTATTTTAGCCCTTAGCTGTCACAGTTCAGCTTCCTTTCTTCTTCAGCCACTCTGGGCACATCCCAACCCAAGTCTCTTAATTGTCGTTTCCTCGCTCGTCTGAACCGGAAGTTGTTCTGGGCCGCCATATTGACGGCCGTCCCAAAGCTCTTATTTCTGTCTGAGAAGCGAGGAGGCGAGAGAACAGGCTTCCAGGAAGTGTTTTAACACTTGACACGCCCCCCTCACTGTTCATCAGTTATCTGATTGGTCGGACTGATCGCTGGAGTTTCATACCAGAGTGAAGACGATCACAGATTAAACTCTATATATTTGATTTGTTTTCTGAGTGTTGGGTTTTATGAGTTATATAATTTAAGTTGAACCTGAAACATAAAGCCTAATAAATTAATTCCAGTGTTCAAGAGAAACCATAATTGCAAAACATACAGACGCAAATAATTCGTAAATAAAACAAACGCATTTCGCCGGTGGAAATCGGCCGTGCGCGTATCAGCAGGACACAGAACACAGTATAAATACCACACACTGTGTGTGTATAAATACTCAATGCTGTAACAGACTACAAAGAGAAAACATCTCCACTCTGTTAGTGATAACTGTCTTTATTAATTAACACCATTAAATTAACTGAAAACATCATACGATCATTTTTATTAATATTTAAGTGGCTTGTTATTGGAATGTGAGCTAAAAACTGTCCATTACACTGATCATGTGTTCAGACACGAACTCCGTTAAAAGTCTCTCCAGCTGTTAAAGCTGACTAACAGCTGATCCAGCTGTGATCAGCGGCCGCCGACCTCCGTCATCAGAAACAGATGTCGCTTCAAGTGACGGTTTCGAGGAAAGGACGTCTCATGTCTCTTAAAACATATTTCCTCGTTTCCTCTCTCCTCGCATGGTTTCCTTGCGTCTCTCCATTCATCCCTGGTGGGCAGGACTAAGACGCAAGGAAAAGACATAAGTGAGGGAAACGGGGATGCAATTAAGAGACTTGGGACGCACCCTCTGTCTCTCACTCCCTTAATCAGCTCACTCAGTGCACCTGTTAGTCACACCCACCTCATCAGCTCATCACTCACCTGCCCACCCTCCTTCACCCACTTCCTTCAGTATTTAGGTCACAGCTTCCCACACAAACACTGCCAGAGCGTTCTCTGCATTCATGCCAGACCCTCCAGCACTTACCTTCTGACTAATTTCCTGTTGCTGACCCTGCCTGTTTGGACTTTCCTGCCTTGCCTCTTCCCCAGAGAACCGCCATAGCCTTCTATCCCTGACCACGAGAACAGCCTCAGCTTCCTCTGGGTTATGTCTGCCTTCTCCGTCTCGGTGTTGTAAAATCTGTCTGGAATAAAGCTTTTCTAAGCGATTCACTGGTTCTGTCGTTCTGGATCCTTACCACCATCTGTCACATTAGCACAGGACAATCTGCCTTCCAATTTCCTTCCTCACAATAGTTACAGATATTAGTGTTGTAAAAGTTGACACCTGTTTTAAAGTTAGTGTTGTGGCTGAATTTCTTCCGTTTATTGTGTATTCTGCTCGATGATGGCTAACTTCCTTAAAACCTAATTCTGTATAAACTTCACAACTATTTCCTATCTGACTGCTAGTGAGGCGCCACAGGAACTCACTTACGGTACCTCAGTAATTGACCACCCACAGAATACCAGAGAGATTGGATCAAAGTTCAATTCACGTAGATTTATTTGCAATGCACAGATTACAAATAATTCGAGTTGCTGTCCGGAAGTACAACTCACGAACATTCAGATTGACAGTTTTTATAATGACACATTCTGATTCAGGTCCAGCCCCCGGTCCCACCCCTTAACCCCGCCCTCTGCGGCCATTTTGACCTTGTAACAGGTGACCTAATGTCTCACGCACGCCATTTTACCCAGTTGACGCGGTCTCAATACCGAAACTGATTATTTCACTGTCTGCCTCCATGTTTATTTTCCCGTGCCATAATATTCCCCTGCTACCCGTCATAATATCCACAACAGCTGAGCCTAAGGCGCCAACTTATCGTGACCTCGCCGCCTTCTGCCTTCACTGGGTTCTCTTCTGGGTACCTTATCTCCTGAGTCTGTCTACCCCCCCCCCCCCTCCCCACCCCCCAATTTCTATGGGCCTGCTTACAGATATACATGAATGTGACTTATAATAATATGTCAGTGATTAACAGATACATATAACTATGAATATTGTGCTCTTAATAACCCGGATATATGTGTTAATGCGGGTTCATAGCTTTCCTAAGCGTAAGACATTTATTAAGCATACACATAACATATTTTCCTTCCACATTAGATTTAACAAATCCCACTTTGTATGAATGCATCTCACTCGAGACTGCATCAGAACCATTTCCCCGCACACCAGAAACATCGCGAGCCACAGAGCCTCTCTGGACCTGCTCTTATGGAGCAATACGTACTCATCAGCTGACACAGCAGCAGCAGCAGTCGGGATTTTTCTTTCGATGATGTCGCAATACGATCTGGAAGAACATTTTAAACCGCTCCAAAATCATCAGGTCACACAGATCCTCAAAACTAGTGACGTCAAGGGTAGTTAGCCATCGTTTAAAGTGAGTTGACAGATCTCTGGCCAACTTTACATACGTTTGGCCACTTTTCCTCTCCAAGGACCTAAAACGCTGGCGATACGCCTCTGGCACCAGCTCATACACCTGAAGCACCGCAGCCTTTATTTTAGAATAGCTAGAGCTATCCTCCAGACTCAAAGATGAATAAGCTTCCTGTGCTTTCCCTGAGAGGACACTGGAGCATAAGGGCACAGTCCGCATCGGGCCAATGTCTAGCCTTAGCTACACGTTCAAACAGCAAGAAGAAGATGTCTGGATCCCTCTCATTAAATGGTGGCAACAAGCGCAAATTATTAACATCAAATCGATCCACAGCAGACCTGGGCACCTGGGCGCCCTGATCCTCACCGGACACCATACCATCTCCGCTCATGGACAAATTATATCCTTCCAGATTTAACTTTGCGGTCTCTGATTCCTGGCGGATTCTCTCCACTTCGATTTGCTTTTTAATTTTCAATTCATGTTTAATTTTGTCATGTTCCATCCGCAACAGCAAAATCCCCCTCTGTTGCTCAAACGTTAGTCCATGAATCTGAAAAGACACAGCAGTAGGAATTTGAGAACTTGTTTATCAATTGGCATAATTCCTATTTCAGTCAGTTTTGATTTTATAGTCTTTAATGTTTTTCCTTAATGCGTTTATCGCCTCCAATCACCACTGAATAATGATCAGCAATTACGAGTAACTGCTCTTTTGTGAATGTATCCAGGGACTCGTGAGATGGAGCGGCCATAAAGGCCTCAACCTCAGACACTTCAACCATTTACAACGACCACCCACTGAGCAAATCCACCTTTACGCACACAGCCGAACCAGCAGACACCACAAAGTTAACCCTTGTGCACAAAGAGGAATAATCCTCAACTCGGTTTAGAGTCTCCCCGCTATCTAAAGATCAACACAGCTAACTAAGCTCATCCCTAGTCTTCATGCAGCTGTTTGTGGTGGGTATTTATGCACTTTAGACCGCTGGTTTAGCAGAGCGACTAGCGAGCTAGCAACTCTCCTGAAACCACGGTGTTAACATACACGATGAAATGTGTTCTCAATTATATGTTATATATATTTGTATTGCCATATGCAAGCTTTATAGGGTTAATTTAGTTACTGTTTGATGGACAAATAGAACAGCCAATTAGAGGTGCTGAAGTCAACATGTGACAATAAAGTTTGAGTTTTGGATAACAGAGTTCCACTGAAACTGAAGTGATGCCCCACGTTGTCTTATTCCTCCATTATTATATTCGGGTTAACACTGGGTATACACGCCAGGATCGCTATACAATCCACATCTGCTAACACATGGACATGCTCCCAAGCAAGCTTCAACCACGTTCGCCACAGCACTACCCCAAATCAGCCCAACGAACCCAAAGGGGAACGTCGCTACAGTCTACAAGGGGAAACTCCACTCCATTTGGATTGAATTACGCACAGAGCATCTTGCAAGCGTCATCTGGGCCAGCTGCAGCAGAAACATAACGAATCTCCTTTCTCCACAAAACCCCGGTAAGAAACCACTAAAACCTCAATACCATGCAAAAATAATGTTCTTACCCAGTAGATCGATCCCAAAAGCGTTGTCCTCTCCCTCAAACGAGCAGCCACGTTTACCGTCGCCACAGGTAAACAAGGTACAAAAGAAGCGCACCGGAAGCGCTCCAGACAAGCTTTACGCACGCGCGCACCAAATCTCAATCTGCAGCACACAAACGTAGTTTACGATGAAAACCAACCTTCAGACAGTTTTTACCGTTTAATTGATCCAAACACTGCAAACAAACGGCTACAAAACCACTCGACTAGGTACCAAATGCCCAAAAGCACAAAACTATACTTTTACAAATCTTAGACGTCAAAGCACAAACAGGACCCCAATTTGTCACAACCCGGCTCTGAGGCTATGACAAATATGGGAAAGGTATTTTAAAGGTATTTATTATAATCAAGTAAAGAAAAGACTACAATTGTGAAGTGTGTCAGTCAGTAACATCAGTAATGTAAATGTTAATGCGTGAACATGATGACGTGTGGAGTGTTGTCCCAGGCATGAGCCGGAGAGAGAGGGCAGAGCAATCCTGGAGAAGGGCTTTTATTCCCGAAGTGCTCCAGGACCAGGTGCTTTATATGATAGTTTCTGCAAACAGGACAAACAAATGAGACGGACAACTTCACTCCCGCTCGTTGAGCCTCGCGCAGCAGAATTAATTTATTCACCATATTCAAAATAAATCTACTTGACATCAGTGATGCATTGTTATATTATAACTCGTGAGAAAAATACTTCCAAAAAGACTTTCAGTAATACAATCACAAACCTGCCCAGAAGCTAAATAAAGCGCGCCCCCGCCCCCTGCTGGACACAAGCCGGGACGTACACCACACACATAGTCAGAGCACGTTAGTCAGTTATCAAACTCTTACTAGAATATACCAGTGTCATATTACACTGTAAAAACATGTTGGCTGCACATGAAACCAAAGCTCATCAACACACATGTGATAACACATTGGTGGGTGTCACACACACATAGACAACCTTCATAATAAGGATTAATTTGGGATGAAATTAAATTAATTTCTCTTCAAACAAACCTGGTTTCTCTCCTCTTCGGTCCAGGTGCTGCTGTGTGTGAGGATGTGGATGTACATGAGTGAGTGAGTGAGTGATTCAGGGACTAGGGAACTTGTGAGGTTTAGAAGTGTGTTGGAAGCCATCCTAATAAGTGGCTGCTGCTGTGTCTCTCTGTTCTGACACATAAGAGAGAAGTGCAGACTGTTTATTGGAAGTTTACTCAGGTAGTGGTGTTATTTTTAGTCTGGTTTTCTCATTCACCATGTCCATGGTTTGGAAGATGTACTGAGAAAGCCAGTAAATTTCAGCTCACTTTGTAGAGGAGAGAAAGAACTGTGTGACATGAGGGATGTTGGCTTAGTTTCTCCTTGTTTCACTATAAGTCTGAGGTGGAGGTGAGCTCCAGTGGAGGTTTAACTCTCATGTGGCTGTTGATGTGTTGTACATCAGTGCATTAACCTCCTGATGTGTCGGAATATTTATGCAGATTTATATATTCTGCTATACCGACAGATGACTGAAGGTGTTTCTGGGTAACACAGAGCGTTTACCAAAAATATTCTTCATTTCTTAAATGTGTGTGATATCTGCTTGGTTGGATAAAAAGATAAACACAGACGCTGTTTTTTTCAAAAATACTTTTGAATGAGCCCTTTATAATAATAATAATAATAATAATAATAATAATAAATAATAACAGTCACTTTACACAGAGGCTCTGACTCAAGTATCCACCGACCCTTCAGGTCTTCAGGCCTGTGCAGTTGGTGATTAACCCATAGAAATGAGCTCTGCTCTGTAGAGACACCAGAGGAAAACGTCTCAAAGACCTTCTGCCCCTGGTCTTCTGATTTAAAACAAGTTGTATAAATGTATAAATGCTTTGTGTTTAGTGTTAAGACTTGGTGTCAGATCCCAAATATACATACAGTTGGAATAAAATATAAAATATGAGATTCATTTAATAAATATGTAATGCCGCTCTTGCGGGCTGTCGCGTGCTTCATGTTATTGCCATGGAAACAGAACGAGGACCAGAGGTTACTTAAGGTCAGAAGCTTTCTGATTCCTCACTTTGCACCTGAACTTGGACATGAGTTGACTGCTTGCAAAGCTGCACTATAAAACAGATTTAGTTGAAAAAAAACCAAATATTGTATCAGTAAACTATTGTGGATAAGTAAAGAGCCTGGAAACAGCCCTCAGTAGAGCAGGGATTAAGGAGGACCTCCTTCTGGAGGGGGTCTCCCACCTGGTTAGACCATAACCTGCAGGTAAGATCACTTTTACTTTAATTTTAGAGTTTTACTGATGAGGAATGCATTAATTCATAGCCTTAAACGCGTTATCAGTAAGGTAATAAGTCAATTTATTGAGTTTAAGGCTGAACAGGGTCATACTACGTCATCAGGCATTTTGGAAAATACACAGATTGGGTGAAAAAATGCTTTCACACGACGATTTAACCCTTTAAAATGGGCGGAACCTCCTAAATCTTCCGGTACGTGTGTGGAACGTGTTAACGATCAGTGTGGCGATTTTAAAACGCAGTTATTTGGGCCAGAAGGCATCAAATCTTCCACATTTAACATTGAAATTAGTGAAAAAAGATGGCGCCCAACTCAATTTCATGGAACACCATGACGTATCGATGGAACTCCGAGGGGCGAGGATGCGCGCGCAGTAATTAACCCAGGGCTTGGTCCTGCGCGTGCAGGTGGAGGCACCTGAGAGCGTTTCTTTTACTGGTGAAACCTATTGTCATGTCATGTTCCTGCTTTTACTTTCAAAGTGTTTCATATGAAATTAATGAATTATTCTCTGATGGCTGAAACTGAAACTGAACCCGATTCAGAGAAAAGTAGAAAGCGCGAGCTCCTCCTCTCCTCTCCATTAATTAAGATCGTGCACCT
The DNA here is from genome assembly GCA_016806645.1 of Ophiodon elongatus. NCBI lineage: Eukaryota > Metazoa > Chordata > Actinopteri > Perciformes > Hexagrammidae > Ophiodon > Ophiodon elongatus. The sequence goes on along the minus strand of JACSYO010000317.1, from coordinate 47,664 downwards.
TGTGATTAACAGCTAACAGTTTATTTATTTTTATTATAAACTCTACAGTGTTGAGGACATTTTATTATTGTCTTTATTTTCGCTGTTGTTTCTGTCTGTCTCCTTTGTTCTGCTCCTCTTATGAATAAATCAGAAAACAAGTTCATGTTTTCATTCTGTTTAGTTTTCCGTCTTTTTTTCCAAGATCAAAACGCAATAACACTCCCAAGAAGAATAAATAATGATAATCATGAAGCTTTATTCTTCTGGTGCATGTTCAGAGTAACAGAGGCAGATTATCTGCTACATGTGATACAGTGTAGAGCAGTCATAGTTACTATATGGTCACATTGTTATGGTTATATAACTTTACCTGTGATTGTTGCTTATTTAATGGAAATGAAAATGTTCTGACAAAATCCTTGGAGGTCAAACTTTCCGGCTTGAACATTTCCCCCTCAGGTGGTGTGAACTACATCACTGAAGGTGCTGTCAAACTCTTAGCGTGAGACTCACTGCAGACAACCTGTGCTCCAGTTTACCACAGTCATACTTTTAGCGAGCACATATCTGCAGCCATGTTTAAACTGCCCCGCTGTCTGAGAAAGGTTTGTCTGACTAAAGTGACACCGTTTACAAAGTGTCTTCACCTCTTTGTCAACTTCAACCAGAGTTTTGTACATACTGCTGTCTCTCAAGCCAGTTTACGTATCACGGCGCAGTTCTGACAATCTACAATTAAATGTGCTTATTTTCCTTCATCCTCAACAGACAAATGGAAAAGCGACTGAAACGGTCGTGGAGAAAGAGAGCCGGCCGCTCTCCTCTCGTGGGAGGTGAGAAAAGTTCCCCGTGAAGACAATAAACGGAGGGAAATTAGTGATCAAAAGTCAAATACATATCATCAGTTTACAATGATATAAAACAGAGAAAAGCAGCTAATAAATGACTTCAATGTTTATTCAGTTTCTGAAATTGGTCAGTTAGATTTCTGTCATCTGTCAGTTGACTAAACCTTTGAGCGCTGCCCTGCTCACTAACAAGCTGTATTCACCATCAGTGATGAAGTCTGCTTCTTTGAGCTCACAGCGGTAAAAAGTAAACTGTGTTTCTGTGCATCACCAGGGTCGCCGCCTCAGATGCTCCCGACGCCGACTCCTCCGCGGGAAACCGCCCTGAGAGGACTCCCTGGAGACAGAGACTGTTCGGTCGACCCGTGGTATGTTTCACAGGAAGTGGCAGAGCGTTACCGCGGAACGGATTTCGACACTCTGCTTTTAGACGCAGGGAACAAAAGATGCTTGACGTGGTTTATTCTGATGTTTGTTTGTTTTTGTGACTCCACAGAAGAGACAAAGTAGTCCCAAACAACCTGCGGGGGATGAAAGTGGACGGCAGTCCGGCTCTCAGCAGAGGTAAGAAAAACCCTCCCCCCTCCCAAGAGGCTCTGCAGTGTCACTGTTACTTTATCCTGCTGGAGTTAGTAACAGTATTATACAGTAAAAACTGGAGTCCAATAACCAGTGACGTCTTTTTATTTTTTTACAGAGTCTCAGACGCTGCGCCCCCCCCAGCACCACCCTCTGACAAACCCCAGCAACCAAAGAAGAAGAGTCGCTGGAGGTGCAGAGTGTTTGACTTCTGCAGCGTGAGTTCCACACAATGCTCCACATTAAACACACACACACACACACACACACACACACACACACACACACACACACACACACCACTCTGGACTTGTGCTGTATGAAAAGATATATGTATTACTAAACTGTGAGGGTGTCCGTTTCCTCCAACAGAGGAAATGTCGCGTGGCTCCGGCTGCAGACCCCGAGGAGGAGCAGAGGACGGAGCCTGCTCTCCCCCCCTCAGCTGCCCAGGCTGTGGATCAGACTCCGGCCGACCCCGAGGAGGAGCAGAGGACGGAGCCTGCTCTCCCCCCCTCAGCTGCCCAGGCTGTGGATCTGACTCCGGCCGACCACGACGCGTCCTCCAACAGGTCGGTCCACAACTACAAACCACTTTCTTTCTTCACGTCCACTAAAATAACGAGAGTCGGGCCTCAAGACTCTTACTAGCTTACTTACGACTCACTGAAATGTGTCTGATGGGTCCTTATGAGCCACTCTGAGCCTCTTGTGTGTCACTTCTGTTGACCATGAGTCTCTCTCTCTCTCTCTCTCTCTCTCTCTCTCTCTCTCTCTCTCTCTCTCTCTCTCTCTGTGTCTCTCTGTGTGTAGGGCCGGAACTGCTCACGTCCACCCAAACAATGACACGCCCGTCACCAGCTTCCAGAGCCACGTAGTTCAGCAGGTCTGGCTTGGGTGAGTCAATCTGCAGAAACATAAGAGAAAGCTGTCCATTATTTGTTTCTTTTTTAACAACATCCCATAAAAGAAGCATTCATTTCCCAGAACAAACATAATCAAATGATGTTGTTCTAAAATCAGAAGATAAATGATGAACAGCTTTGTGTTTACATACTCAAGCCTCTGACAGAGACACTGTTATTAAAAGTGTGTGTGTGTGTGTCAGGTTACCGAACCCAGCAATGCTCTGCTACATGAACTCCAGCTTCCAGAGCCTGCTCACACTGACGGACTTCATCAGAGACATCCGCGGCCAGGAGAAGGTGTGGGGTTCAGTCGCTCGTGCTGAGCTGCTCAGGTACAGCAACACACACACACACACACACACACTCACACACTCTAAAGCTCGCACACACTCACACACACTCTAAAGCTCGCTCACACACTCTAAAGCTCGCTCACACACTCTAAAGCTGTGACAAACTAACCACCGCTAACAGCAGACACTCACCACTGCCGTGTTTTTCTTCGCCTCCTCCAGAAGATTCATGAACGTCGTGAGGTGCCACCAATCCACCGACTCCTGCCGCAAACTCGAGGCCCTCAATTTGTTCAAGGGGTCCCTCTGTGTTCAGGCACCCGAGTTCCGGGATCACCACCAGAAAGTGAGTCAGCCGGTTTGACGGTTCTGGTTGTGGAACTTCCTCCTAATGGTTTCTTCTCTCTGCATCAAACCCGTTTTCTTTGTTTTTTTTGTTTTCAGGATGCTCATGAATTCCTGACGAGCTTTCTGGAGCAGATCCGGAGTTTGGCCCCCATGCTTAATTGCCGGAGAAGGAGCTACAGGTGCCCCGTCGAGGACCACCTGGTCTTCAGGCTGCAGAGGACCAGGACCTGCAAAAGGTAAAAACAAAAACAAAAAACACATCCCGGCAGCAGAGAAGTCCTTTTTGCTCAACACGGTTTTAGTCTCCTCGTTCAGTATTAACGTTACACATGCGGACCATAGAGGTCATATTTTGAGACATCTGACTCTGAGACATCTGCCACCACCTCAACACAATGCACCTCTTTGGTTATTGTTCATTATTGTGGTTTGTGATGTGATTCTTATTGTCAATATGTCAGCGAGATGTACCTTTGTCATGAGCTGTGTCGTTTTCTGCGCACTGTCCCTTTAATGTGCAGCTGTGGAGCCGGCTCCACCAGACAGGAGGACTTCACCAACCTGTCCCTGGACCTGGTGCCTGGAGGTTCAGTCCAGCACATGGTCCAGGATTACCTGATGGTACGATCCACCACGTGAACAGACTCTCACCCGGTGTCTCTGTTTGTTATCCAGTATATACATGTATGTATGTATATATATTTATATAACTGACAGTGTGTTGTCTCTGTGCTGTCGTCCAGGAGACGGAGCTGGTATTCAAGTGTTCCTGCGGTGGCATCGAATCCAGCCAGCAGTCCACCTTTGCCACCCTGCCCAGGTGAGTGACATCACATCCAACACAGTTGGTCCCAATGGTCGTCCACTGACCTTAAAGGACCCCAACGCAGCTTTTACTCAATATTTAACGACTCATGTTTACCTCACATCATTTGATTTTTGACGACTACACTTAACATTTGAACACAGTCAACAAATCCACAGTCTTGTGGCGACAGCTCTCGTGTTTTCATCCTCCTTCCTCTGCTTGCTTCCCGTCTCCAGAGTGCTGATACTGCACCTGAAGCGTTTCCGCTTCACTCCAAGTCTGCAGCTGCAGAAGCTGGACGATCCAGTTGAGCTCCTCAGGGATCTGCTGGTGACCTCCAGCAAGGTAAGAAATCACTCACCTGAGATCTGTGTGTGTGTGTGTGTGTGTGTGTGTGTGTGTGTGTGTGTGTGTGTGTGTGTGTGTGTGTGTGTGTGTGTGTGTGTGTGTGTGTGTGTGTGTATAACTCTTAGTGCTCCTTCTCAGGCTGACGGTCGGTACAGTCTGGTGAGCGTCATCAGTCATCTGGGCTCCGGAGGGAACAACGGTGAGATGATCACACTACTGTGTCGCCCACTAACAAGTTTTCAGACACATTATAGATACATAACTGTTTATCAGAAACATCTATCGACAGACACCCTCCTTATTGTAGCTGAGGGGTGAGGAGGTTATGTTATTTTCACTGAAATTCATCAGTTGACTGATGAGCACTTATCGCTCATTTTGGAGCATTTCTTTTTCACAATCCGCTACCCTCTAATGTGTCTTTAGAAAGAAGTCAATGCTGTTTTAATTCAAAGTAATACATTGCATCTTGAAAAAATGAAACATTATGTTTCGTGGTCATGATATTCTCTGAATCTGTGTTGTTGTGTGACATCAGCTGTGAGTCGGTTAACCTTGGTAAGCTCCTCATGTTAGGATGATCTAACGGTGCGTTTCTCCTGTTAGGACACTACGTGAGTGACAGGATACACCCGGAGGCGGAGCTTAACGACCCCTATGCTCGCTGGTTCTCCTTTAATGACTCAGATGTCACGAAGACTACCGGGGACTTGGTCTGCAGGCGCCGCCAGGAAACCGCCTACATCCTGCTCTACAGACGGCGGGTAAGAGGACGACACTGTGTCACCCAGACTAACTCTGGTGTCATTTAAATCACACCATTCTTGTCTTGTTCGGACCGACTGTTAAACCCACCAGCTGTGTCCTGACGGAGTGTTTTGTGTCCTCAGATGATTGGGGACTAAAGGGGGGACGGGGGACTACAGAGGAGGATGAGGGACGACAGAGGGGGATGAGGGACTACAGAGGGGGATTGGGGACTACAGAGGGTGATTGGGAGGCCCCCCACACTGTATGTGAGGGGGGCCTCCGCCATCGACACCTGTCTGCTTGTGAGGGGCCTCCGCCGTCACAACTGTCGCCCCTCTCACAAGCAGACAGGTGTGACGGCGGACAGGTGTGACGGAGGCCCCTCACACACACAGGCAGGTGTGGCAGAGGCCCCACACAGACCCTCCACCGTCACACTTGTCTGTATGTGTGAGGGGTCTTACAACTGTGTGTGTGATGGAGGGCCTCACCGCACACAGAGGTGTGAGGGTGGGGCACAACAGACAGGTGTGAGTTGGGGCCCCACACACATACGGTGTGGGGACGTGGGGTAGGGGCCTCCGCCGTCACACCTGTCTGTATGTGTGGGGGGCCTCCACCCTCACACCTGTCTGTCTGTCTGTGTGTGTGAGGGGCCTCCGCCGTCACACCTGTCTGTTTGTGAGTGGCCTCCATCACATCTGCCTTTGTTTGTGAGGGCCTCCGTCACACCTGTCTGCTTGTGAGGGGCAACATTTGTGACGGAGGCCCCTCACACACACAGGCAGTTGTGACGGAGACCCCTCACACGGCGGAGTCCCCTCACACATACAGACAAGTGTGACGGTGGAGGGTCTGTGTGGGGCCTCCGCCACACCTGCCTGTGTGTGTGAGGGGCCTCCATCACACCTGTCTGCTTGTGAGGGGCCTCCGTCACATCTGCCTTTGTTTGTGAGGGCCCTCCATCACACCTGCCTGTGTGTGTGAGGGGCCTCCGCCACATCTGTCTGTGTGTGTAAGGGGCCTCCATCACACCTGTCTGCTTGTGAGGGGCCTCCGCCACACCTGCCTGTGGGTGTGAGGGGCCTCCGTCACAACTGTCTGTGTGTGAGGGGCCTCCGCCACACCTGCCTGTGTGTGTGAGGGGCCTCCGCCACACCTGTCTGTTTGTGAGCGGCCTCCGCCGTCACACCTGTCTGCTTGTGAGGGGCCTCTGCCACACCTGCCTGTGTGTGTGAGGCGCCTCCGTCACAACTGTCTGTTTGTGAGGGCCTCCGCCGTCACACCTGTCTGGCCGCCTGGCGTGTCACACCTGTCTGCTTGTGAGGGGCCTCTGTCACATCTGCCTTTGTTTGTGAGGGGCCTCCATCACACCTGCCTGTGTGTGTGAGGGGCCTCCATCACACCTGTCTGCTTGTGAGGGGCCTCCGCCGCATACCTGTCTGCTTGTGAGGGGCCTCCGCCACACCTGTCTGCTTGTGAGGGGCCTCCGCCACACCTGCCTGTGTGTGTGAGGGGCCTCCGCCACACCTGTCTGCTTGTGAGGGGTGTGTTGTGTGTGAGGGGCCTCCGTCACACCTGTCTGCTTGTGAGGGGCCTCCGCCGTCACACCTGTCTGCTTGTGAGGGGCCTCCGCCACACCTGTGTGTGTGTGAGGGGCTGCACACCTGTCTGCTTGTGAGGGGCCTCCACCACACCTGTCTGTTTGTGAGGGGCCTCCGTCCCTGCTGTGTTAGCCTCCCACACTGTTGTTGTGAGGGGCCTCCATCACACCTGTCTCCTTGTGAGGGGCTTCCACCGTCACACCTGTCTGCTTGTGAGGGGCCTCCGCCACACCTGCCTGTGTGTGTGAGGGGCCTCCGTCACATCTGTCTGTGTGTGAGGGGCCTCCATCACACCTGCCTGTGTGTGTGAGGGGCCTCCGTCACACCTGTCTGTGTGTGAGGGGCCTCCGCCACACCTGCCTGTGTGTGTGAGGGGCCTCCGCCACTTCTGTCTGTGTGTGTGAGGGGCCTCCGCCACACCTGCCTGTGTGTGTGAGGGGCCTCCGTCTCACTGCTGTGTGTGTGTGTGTGTGTGAGGGGCCTTTATCACACCTGTCTGCTTGTGAGGGGCCTCCATCACACCTGCCTGTGTCTTGTGAGGGGCCTCCATCACACCTGTCTCCTTGTGAGGGGCTTCCACCGTCACACCTGTCTGCTTGTGAGGGGCCTCCATCACACCTGCCTGTGTTTGTGAGGGGCCTCCGTCACACCTGTCTGCTTGTGAGGGGCGGTTGTGGGGGGTGTTGTGGGGCTCCGCCACACCTGCCTGTGTGTGTGAGGGGCCTCCGTCTCAACTGTCTGTTTGTGAGGGGCCTCCGTCACACCTGCCTGTGTTTGTGAGGGACCTCCGCCACATCTGTCTGTGTGTGTGAGGGGCCTCCGCCACATCTGTCTGTGTGTGTAAGGGGCCTCCATCACACCTGTCTGCTTGTGAGGGGCCTCCGCCACCCTGCCTGTGGGTGTGAGGGGCCTCCGTCACACCTGTCTGTTTGTGAGGGGCCTCCGCCACACCTGCCTGTGTGTGTGAGGGGCCTCCGCCACATCTGTCTGTGTGTGTGAGGGGCCTCCGTCACACCTGTCTGCTTGTGAGGGGCCTCCGCCGTTACACCTGTCTGCTTGTGAGGGGCCTCCGCCACACCTGTCTGTTTGTGAGGGGCCTCCGCCTACACCTGTCTGCTTGTGAGGGGCCTCCGCCACACCTGTCTGTGTTTGTGAGGGGCCTCCGCCGTCACACCTGTCTGCTTGTGAGGGGCCTCCGCCGTTACACCTGTCTGCTTGTGAGGGGCCTCCGCCACACCTGTCTGCTTGTGAGGGGCCTCCGCCACACCTGTCTGCTTGTGAGGGGCCTCCGTCACACCTGTCTGCTTGTGAGGGGCCTCCGCCGTCACACCTGTCTGCTTGTGAGGGGCCTCCGCCACACCTGTCTGCTTGTGAGGGGCCTCCGCCACACCTGTCTGTGTGTGTGAGGGGCCTCCGCCACACCTGTCTGTGTGTGTGGCTCCCACATCTGTCTGTGTGTGTAGGGGCCTCCATCACACCTGTCTGCTTGTGAGGGGCCTCCGCGTCATACCTGTCTGCTTGTGAGGGGCCGCCGTCACACCTGCCTGTGTGTGTGAGGGGCCTCCGTCACACCTGTCTGTATGTGTGAGGGGCCCTTCACACACACAGACAGCTGTGACGGCGGAAGCCCCTCACAAGCAGACACATGTGACCTTGGCCCCTCACACAGTTTAGACTGTGTCACATAATTACAAGCAGCATGAAACAGCTAACAGAACACCAGAAAGTCAAAGACCATCTGCACGTCAACTGAAAGACTGCGACCACATGTTGACTCCATCAACAGCAGACATGAGCAGCACAGAGAGGAGGAGGTTGACAAACACACATAACTTACATGTCACATGTTGTACAACACATTTATTGCAGAGTGTTTGATGCGTGTCTATTTTAAATTTTAAATGTCTACATTATTGTTTCTGTATGATGTGAAAAGATGACTGTACATGCTAATGTTTAAACAGATATTGTTGCATTTATATTGTTCTTTAACTGAATAAAATTGTGAATGAATTTCCCTGTAACTCTTAAGTGTCCGTTGTTTTTTTTATTATGGTCCATCCACCTGAATCTTGCTTTAACATTTTAAAAAGGTACACTTGACAGCGATATTCATGGGATAATCATATTCAAAGTTTTTGAACTATAGTTCCCATAATGCTTTAAGAAATGTACAATGTTGCAACAAACAACTCACAACTCACAACTCACAATTCAATGAGTTGTTTGTTAGCTTGCTATTAAGTTGAAAACCATATTGACATAAATGTCCATATAGTATATATTTCCCTCGGAAAGATGAAAATCTGACGATAATGATGTTTTTTATGGCTTTTTTTTTCTAGTTTTTGCAATCGTTTAAGAAAACATGCTTTTCAATCCCGTCGGTGGTTTTCGGGTTCAGAGGATTAAATTACCATTGTATCATTGTTTAGTGTGCCATAATCCCATTAAAATGTCATAAATATTGCCACAGTATAGATTGCTATAAAAACTGTCATTGGGTAGTTTGCCATGAATGTAGATATCATAAAAAAGTGTGCCATAACATTGCTATGGAAAATGTCATAGTATAACATGTAAAAAAAAAAAAGTCATAGTATAGTATTCCATAAAACTGTTGTAGTCATAAAATAGATTGGAACAAAAAAGTGTAATTTCATGGTATGGTATGCAATAAAATGTCATTGTATAGTTCGCTATTTAAATGTCTGACTAAGGCCATAGTGTAGTATGCAATAAAACATGCCATGAAAAATGGCAGCATAGAAATGTCAAATTATAGTATGCCATAAAGTTAAAATTACACAAAAGACCAAAGCTTTCACGAGGCTTAATGTCTAGATTCTCAATATAGGCAATCGTTTCAATAATGTCTCATGTTTCATTCGACATTAAAAATTACATAAAAATAAATTACATGACATTTTTATGGACATAGCAGGGGTCCTCATGAACAAGAATCCAGTGAAAGTTTGATATAACCTTTTAAGGATTGTCTTTTATAACAACAAATATTTGGAAATTATGAATATCATTTCTTTTGAGCTGACATTGCCTTTACCTTTCTCAAAAACTGTAAAGTAAAGTCACATGAAATCTGACATGGACATATATGGGGTCATCATGAACAAGAATCCAGTGGAAATTTCAGCTAACCAATAAAGGACATGTTTTTATTACAGATCAAAGATTATTCTTTGGTAATATACTTTTTTAACCCTTTTTTAATTGAAAACAGTACAGTCGTGTAACTTCACATTTTTATTTTATTTCATACAATGTCCAAAATAATGTTGTTTTTGACTTGTTATATCAAATTGGACAAATGATTGCTTAAATACAGGTCTATCTCCTCTTTTTGGGCTATCCAAGCCCCCGTACCGTAACACCAGGAATAGACAGGCATTACATTTCCAGCTGCGGCTCACTTGACCGCAGTTACACAGCCGGCGTTGCCAAAGCCAGAGCCGCGTTCAGGGACATAGGGAAGGCCCTACGAGGAAGGAAAGGAGTCCGCTACGGTCTACTGAACCCAGCCAGACTCCGGATTTCACACCACAGCGAAGACGAGGAGTTTCTGGATCCCAGCAAAGCCATGGAGTATGTCCAGAAGAAGGTTATCCCATCTACTGAGGCTGCTGACTAAATGTATCCCTACCAGTACTGTTCATCACAGTAAGGACTGACCAGCGAGTTTTGCAATTTCACATATTGGCACATCATTATTTCCTACTCTATTTTATATTTAAATATATCATTTTGAATATTACTCGAATCACACCTGAGAAGGGAAAAGGAAAACGTGTCTCATAGCTAATATTTTGTATAGACCCGTCCCCATTACAAGGACACAACCCCTTATAGCCTATGCTGTGCCCGTTATTTCTGTTCATGTTGTTTGTAGCATTCCACTGTACTTGCTCACTGGCAGCTACCCTAAGAGGAGACTACTGATACGCCTTTAGCTCCAACACTACTTTACCACGAGGAGCTGTTAGACTCTACAGACCTATGCAGGAACTGCAGGGGCCTGAATGGACATTACTCCACACTGTCCTTTTCTGTGTCTACTTTTCTTTTCTTTTTCTTCTTTCTTTCTCTATTCCTTATCTTAGCACACCCTTGGCATAGTCAATTCAATCTGGACTGTGCACCGTTGCTGCTTGCCCTTAGTAGCTAGGGACTAGGTCCCACCGGACTGTTGTTAATGTCTGTTAACAGCAGTTACAACTGTTGCGTTCCCCTTGTTCTGATCCCACTGTTCCCCGGGGATCCTACGTTGGATATAAGAACAACAAGGTCATCATCCATTTTTCTTAAATATGTTTTTTTACCCCACCCCTTTTGGTTTTGTTAACTAGTCCAACTCCCTACACTCCACATAACAAGATACACGAGCCTGGTGCTGGAGGTTTGCTTCCGCTTCCATCTCTCTACACAAACTCCCAAAATATGCAAACTACATACCGTACGTAATGGACCCACTGAAAGTTATAAGTTATAATGTCAAAGGTCTCCGTAGCCCCGTTAAGAGAAAGACAATTCTGCATCAGATGAAACAAGCCAACTGTCACATTGCATTCCTGCAGGAAACCCATTTATCTGACGCGGAACATGAAAAGTTGAAAAGGTCTTGGGCAGATAAAGTATATTACTCTACACACTGGTCAGGGAGAGAAAAGGGAGTATCCATACTCATACACAGACAAATTAATTTCACACAAACACTAGTACATAAAGACACAGAGGGGAGCTATATTTTAGTTAATGGATTAATTGATGGCACAGAAGTGTCCCTCATAAATGTATATGCATCTAATGAAGAGGAGCCTGGCTTTATCAGGACATTGTTCAATAAGATCCTACAAGATAGTTCAGGGCTGCTACTGATGGGAGGAGACCTGGATTGCGTAATGTCACAATTAATGGACCGACAACCTGCCTCTAAAGCTCCACTCTCTAGAATGAGTAGAATGCTCAATACCAATCCCTGGAAGCAGGCCTTGTTGATATATGGAGAAGCAAGTTTCCGAGAAGCAGGTGTAATGCATGCACAGCAAACACATTTTGATAAGAGTAACCACAAATATGAACAATATCTGATATAATTGATCTTGTTTTGAACAATATATTCATGAATAACATAGCAGGTTTTGTTTTACTTTTAGCAGGTAGTCTACCCACCACAAAACCATGTCCAATTATCCCCCCCAAAAAACACAAAGCAGATTTGCATAATTATTTCAGAATCAGTCCTCCAACCAGTCAGTCAGAGCTTTGTGTGTCTAACAACCAGACACAGTGTGAGTCAGTCACAAGAATAAACAGATGACTCTAAAGTAAATGTAGGGCAAGTTATGGTCAAATAATAAACAGTTTGAATAACTTTGAATAATAACATACAAACAATATATGTATATATATTTATATATATATATATATATATTGTTTTATATATATGTAATATATGTAATATAAGAACTCACATAGATTATATATAATACAATATTAGCTAAAGAAGAACAAAAAAATAACCATTTCTTTAACAAACAAGCAAACCCCAAACTGAAAACAACTAATTGTGGATCGTGTCCCTCAAAACATTTATAACCTCCCCGTCCCTGTGATGGTGAACTGTCTCTCCCAGAAAGCCTCATCCCTACATTTAGGGCAGTGTGGTGTGGTGGCGGTCCACCGGACCACCGGTCCACTGGTCCACTGGTCTACGCAGACCCAGCACCCAATAAGGCTGCAGCAACATTGTGCCACCGCAGGGTTGTCCATGACATCTGCAAGATTAACAATTTTAGATAATTTATGGAATGAAAGTTGAAAGCACTTTTCATGAAAGAGATCTATATCTGTTAATGCTACTATGTGAAACATTTATGTTTTCCCATCTACTGTTTTAACTGTGAATATGTTGAAATATTGGGTAGTCGGTTTTAAAAAATGCAAACATGTTATTTTAACAATTTCTTCCCTGTATTATTCTTATTTTTGTTTGCATGATAATATTATCTGACTTACTTACATTTTAATATATTGATACATATTGTGTTTGGTGGTTGCAGCCTCATTGAAGCCCCATCACACTTGTATTGAGTAAAACATTCAAAGTCAAGATGCCATCATTTTATGGCTGCAGCATCGCACAGAAACCATCTAAATGTCTTTGATACAAATGTATTGTATACAGTGTTTACACATGCAATGAATATGACTTATCTAAATGTAAATGCACAGAAATAGACATACAGCTAAAAACAGGCAGCAACGCTGAACAACAATCCTTTGACTACTACGAACCATGTGAGAGCTCTTAGAATTATAGCTGTGCTCTCCATGTTTCAGTCTTATACAATAACTCATATAGTCAACTCCTCAAACAGTGTTCACACACAAGCACAGTGCTAAATCCTTCTTCAGACCAAAGTGCTACATTATGATGATGTGATTTTGTCAGAGGGGCTAAGACAGACAGCAGAGTCAGAACAGAACAGGTTAGATGTTGATGATGATGACAGTAACAGTGATGATGTAGTAATGAAGGTAAAATGTGAAGCACAGGTGGTGCTCTGACTGGGTGGTAACTGAAGAGAGGTCCACTGAAGGCTGTTTAATAAGAATAAACCAACTGTCTCTTTATTTTTCAATTGTCATTATGTATTGCATCATGATCAACACATGCTCACTCTTCCATGGAGGAATGTTTGGTTCTAAAATGACAAATATAACAAGTAAATACATGATGTATGAACCATGAACATTAAATATCAGAGGAAATAAATAGCACTAAATACATATGTATCAATAACCTAGATAATTATCAAAGACACAGGTAAATTTAACTAAATGTATGGTTTACATAGACTTATACTGCCATCTACTGTTGAAAGGGGAAACACTTTGACTCTGCGTCTCCTCATCAGGCTCTGCTGTGTTCACTCAAGAAACAGCACAATAAGATGGAAAAATAAATATCAGTGCTAACAGCAACAACTCTACACACAAAAATGACTTTTATTAAATTATATTACGAACTGTGTTGCATTAAACAATGCAACGATTAACTGAAAAGTTGATTATTGCTGTGTATATAGATACATGAATATTAAACCGCCTGTAGTCACTACTGTTGCTAACATACCCAGGTTTATTTATTTGTATTGATTAATTTACTTTATTTCTAATGTTACCCTGCTATGTGTTTTTATCGTAGACTGTAAATAAGAATATCTTGCCTACAATCGCTCTAGTGCCGTGGCTTTTATTTTGACAGACTCGTACTTCCGGTCACCTGCCCTGCTTTGCGTCTCTCTTCAAAAAAAAAGAAAAAAGAAGGATTTGCAAAAACCAAAATCGGCTCGTTATTTGAGTTTGGTTCTCTCGTAGTTTCCTTTTTGGATTCCGACAGAAAACGAAAAAATAATTGGTATTTCTGTATTCTTTTTTTTTTTTTTTTTTTACTAAACTATAAAAACAGAATATCAGAATTTACACGGAGGTTTGTGTGGACTGACCCCCCCCCCCCTACCCCAACCTGTTGTTGCAGTGTTGCAGGAGGTGGCAGAGGGGGAGGTGGCTGTCTTAAACTGTGGCCCCCCAATGGGACACCCTGGACCTGATGTCATCTGGAAGAAGAATGGCTTGGCCATCAACAGCACTGATCACCACTACACTGTAAGCCCTCAGCCTCAGCACCCACGTGTTTCACAAAGTGTCTGAATAAGAGAGACAGTTTGAAGTCAGAGGTCCAACCTTGTAACGCCTCTACACTGTACTAGTCTGAGCTGAGTGTGTGAGATTAATGTGAAGGTAGCAGCAGGAGGTAAACAATGCACATTGTTGTTTGCATTGTCTAAAGCTCTCCAGTCATTTCATCACTTAATTATCACCTCTTATTCACACAGTTTCCTTTATGTGTTGCCCTCGCTGTGCAGGGCGAAACAGAGGGAAAAACACCCCCTCCCTTTATTTACAATTTTCAGATATGCAAACTGCATATGGAGGAAGTTCTGAATATCCAGCAAAGAGCGTTAGACGCAGCATGTGAGCAAATCAGAATGATATGGTTATTTTAATGTTCAGAATAGAAACCGTGAAGCTATCTAAATAATGTAGACCCAGGGTCGTATAACGCAGCAGAAGGTCACATGTCAGAACCTACTCGCACATCACAGCTGAAGAGAGAGAGTGTGTGAGTGTGTGTGTGTGTGTGTGTGTGTGTGTGTGTGTGTGTGCGTGTGCTGGCATGCTCATCATCGCTCCCCTCGCTCTGTGCTGGGTGAGACCACGTTCCCACAGCTACTTATTAGTACTGCTCCAACAATATCACTTTAGAACTCCATGTTCATTCTTTGTCTTACGTACGTTGTGGTTATGGCTGAATACAGGAGCTTCATAACACATTGTGTTTGCACACACAGCAGATACACAGCACCACTGTCATCAAGCTTGATGGAGCGCCTTTCCTTCAATTATCTCCTCCGTCAGTATTTCATTGTCATCATTCTTCTTGCATTCCAGCAGGTCATTAGTGGGGCGGGTGGACACAACGTGTTTGGAGCTGGGGTCAAATTTGTAGTGGATGTTTCCCTTGAAGAAGTCCTGATGGGAATGAAGATTAATTATTGTGATACCTAAAATGCACATGTTTGAGCTCAGTGCACAAAATCCACATGGCCCTTGGTGATGCATCAATCTGATTTGGACTATTACCAGCAGTGATACTGAACTTTTTAATTTGATCATATCAGCCAGACTGGTCAGTTTATATCAAAAACAAAACAAATCTGTGGCATTACGGTTATAGTAAATGCCTCATTAATTACATGGAATATATATTTAATAGTGCACATAATGATGTTAAAAAAATGGTTTATTCCGGTTTCCTCGTCTCAAAGTCAACACTTTTTTTAATGGGTTTTTGGTTACATGCCTGAA
Organism: Ophiodon elongatus; assembly: GCA_016806645.1. Taxonomy (NCBI): domain Eukaryota; kingdom Metazoa; phylum Chordata; class Actinopteri; order Perciformes; family Hexagrammidae; genus Ophiodon; species Ophiodon elongatus. The sequence goes on along the minus strand of JACSYO010000317.1, from coordinate 32,247 downwards.
ATGAGATTTTAACATTTGGTTCTACAACATTAAATAAGTCAGTAAATACCCTCTTATGAATTTTGATGCTTTTACATGTCTTAAAATAGGTGGTTTCTAACAATTGGCCAATAAGACGACTAAATGTCATCAAGCCGATCTCCAGTCAGCCTTTAGCTTAATGGTGTTGACGTGAAGTCATGTGACCGGTCTGTTTATAGCCTTACATTCGTATTTTTTATTTTTAGACCCTGAATTAGCTCTTCCTCATCTTAATCACCCAGGTCTTTTTTACCGCCGTGCACCATTCAAGACTCACGGAACACATTCAAGGGTACAGCCAGCAGGCGGTTAGCTTAGGAAGTAGCTTTGGGAAACTGTATAGGATCTTAAATACCAGAAGCAACTTTTTACTTCTTACACTCTAACAAATGCCTACACTGTCATGGAAAACAGGACATTTTTATTTTATTTTGCAAAATACCAAGAAAACTTACTCAGAAATGTATTTAAACAACTTTTATTTGCTAATCATGTGGCCAATTTCTCTTTAATGTGTCACATTTGTTTTTGTTTTTATATTTGCACACAGACATTAATATGTTTTGTCACAGTGGTGTAAAAAAATCTGTTTAGACGTGCAATTGTAACAATGTTAAATCAATTTCAGTAAAAAAAATGTTTAAACAAAAATAATTACGGCAATAATTAAATTATGAATATGACAAAAATAATCATATATATAATAGTCAAACTAACTTTAGAAAGCAATGGCTGACATCACAAAAATGCTATAACAGAACGTAAAAAACGTATAACATATATTATCACATATTATGGACAGTTTAACTATGTTGCTTTCATTCTCATTCATAGTGGTTCCATAAACAATGTAGCCAGTAAACTGGTCTAGAAGTTGGTGCAGCGCAGGAAGTAGCTGTTCCCCAGCGTCCGGAACAACCTCCCAGTCCTCAGGCTGTATTCAAACATGTAGGGTCCACTGTAGATGTAAGCAAAACCTGCAGAACAGAGATTCACTCAATGTTAGTTTCTGGGCAAACGTTTTCTCTTTTAAGTAACCTTGACTTGGAAAACGTTGAATGCTACGCACCTTTGTACTGGAAAGCTGCAGTCACCTTGCTGGTCAGGCCGGAGAAGGTCCGATCCACTTGCTTGGGGAATCCCTGGTCCATGGTCTTTCTGGCCTCATCATAACTGAGGAAACACAGACAGGAATTAGACTGATGCACTATTTGTAAACCATCTTGTGAACCATCATGGGCCGCCCTAATTAATTTCACTTCATATCATTTGAACACACCTGTAGTAATCGCTGTCCACAAAGAACAGAGTCTTTCGGGATTTCACGTCATAAAGGACTGCATCGATTTTCTTCACACTTTTGGGCAGACCAAAACTGGAAATTGGTTTTGGATAGCCACTCACTAGATCATAACCACTGAAAGCCCACACTCTCCGATCTGCACATAGATTAACAGAAAACACTTATTAGTATCTGCATGTAAAGGTAAATCTTGAAAGCGGTGTCATATTAGAGCCTTAGGTAGATATTGAGATCACATACCTTTAAAGAGAAACACTCTGTCTGACTGTTGGCTTTCATACGCAGCGTTGATGTTGGTGGGGGCATTGGGCCAGAAGTTGGTGATGAGACTTTGCTGAGGTGTATTGCTCTGAGGGTAGCTCCGCCAGAAGAACCTGAGAACACACAAGGACATTTCATTCACAAGTCATCTTCTGTCTGAAGAGAAAACACCCTTAATGGACTTCAGCATTCAGACTTTTGAGCATTCTACTGTATGTCTACAATACCTGTCTTTGAAGAAGAGAATCTCTCCTCGCAGGGTGGCGACAGCATCCAAGACCATGGTGGAATCACAGGCATCAGGGGTGGTGGGGGGCTCAGGATCATCAATAGAGGGATCCTTTTCAGTGTTTTTACCTGGAGGTTAAAAAAAATCGTAATCACATTACAACGATGGCGATAACACATTTTTGGTCACGTGCTATGTGTGCAAACAGGCACATCGATGATTGAGCCAGTTGGTACGAACCATAGAGAGACTGGATGCCTCTGACATCATCCCGGGGCAGAACAAAGGTGTCAGGGTTGCTGTATGAGTACACAGGGTACATGAGAGCACCAGCATCATTAGAGTGAGACAAACCCAGAGAGTGGCCGAACTCATGGGCAGCCACCATGAAGAGGACGTAGCCTGCAGAAGAAAACAAGAAGCTACAGGTTAGTAAAAGCGCCACTCTATGATTTCACAATGTCAATGCATACACCGTCAGTAGTTAGTGGGCAGATGAGGCAAAACTGACCAGTGCCTGAGCGGAAAGTGAAGGTCTCGTCCTCATCAAAATGAGCATCTCCTCCGATGCCAGGTCCTGGGTTAAAGGCATGGGCAAGAGTGCCATCAGGGCCATCAAAGGGGTAATAATCACCATGAGCTGTGAACAAGAACACGCTCATGTTAGGTTGAGCAAACACAATCCATTCACTGAATGAGTGTAAAAATCAGAGCTGTGTTTTAAAGAGTATTGATCAGCTGTTCATTGTGATTCAGGACACAGAAACACGTGGAGGTAAAGCAAAGACGCCTAATGGAACCTCAGACAGTGGAAAACTTCTTCTGTACTCACATCGGCGTCCAAAGGAGATCATGATGTCAGCGGTGCCGCTGTAGATCCTTGTGAATCTCAGAGGAGTGACTTTGGCCCAAACCTGCAGTGCTTTCTCTATGGAGTCATCTATCTCTGGCTCAGACATGTCAGGTGTGTAGTTCTCTATCCTGTAGGGCAGAACAACAATCAAGAATATTATTACTTAGACCAAGTACAATTCATCTGTCACCCACGTTCTCTCTTCAGATCACTCACCTGTAGGTCAGGCTGTTTTTCTGCCACTTGGGTTTACCACCAAACGTGGAGAAACGGGCAATCTTGCCGTCCGGAACGCCACAGCGGGGCTTCTTCATCATCGCCATGGTGTCAGCATCCAGGGTCCTGGTGATACTGAGGCCGAAGAATCTCTGCATCTCACCCAGCTTCCTGATCACCGGGCTGATCCCCCGTCTGACAGTTGGACCAGTCTCCTCTGTGAGGTTGAAGAATTTCTTCAGGTAGCTCTGCAAGAGAGAACAGGAGTTATACTTAAAAATGTATCTGCTGCAGAATGTACACAATATACTCTATGTGGTATCTATTAATATGCAGAAAGCTCTTTACAGGAGCTACTAGTGTTCCTGTACAGCCTAACATACAGAACATTGAAGTGTCCAAATACACTGCAATGCAAGATAGGGAGAATGCATGCAGAAAAAAACAAACTAAGAATACATACCTCTGCGAAATTCTCATCTTCCACAGTAACCTGTGATATTGGCACACAGTAAACTGTGACTGCCAAGCTTAGTAGAATGCACAGACTGAAAGTCTTCATGTTTCCTCGATTACAGCTTGTGTTTCTGTGCTGCAGGTAACTGATTTATAGGCAGAGAACAGGGCGTGTTGAGCAACTATGTCCTTGAGTCACTGACTCAGTGCTCCTTTTCTGGAGAAGAGAGGAAGTTGTGCTTTGATTGCACACCCAACAAAAGGTTTCCCGTAACGAGACACTGTAATGATGAAGAAACAAAACATTTGTTACATGTATCAGACTATACCTGAGGAAAGTTTTATTAAATAATCACATCGTCTCATGAATCTGCCAAATTTATTTTACAATTTATTAAATTTTTTATCAGTTTTCCAACAGTTGTTAAAATTGACTCTGTTGGGGTATCTTGAAATTATAATTTGCAGAATGAATAAACAAATGTAGATATAAACATTTAGAATTTGTACATGAATCCAGATGGTCCTCAAATAGTAATTGTAATGACTTTACCATATATCCATTTTATACTTAAAGCCACTGGGGGGCGAACGGAGGACCTTGTTAGGACGCGCGTTAAGCGCAAACAAATCTGGCTGGCTCTGTGTCTCTTTCGATCCATTTATTCCGCTTCAACACATTAATCCCTCAACACAGGACAAGAGACGACCTCCACAGCCAGGTTGACACAACCACGTTGGTGCAACCACGATCAAAAACTGTTTGCTTCCGTTCCCACACACATCTGGCTCATTACCCGGCACCCACTTATATGTCCTTTTCGGTCAATGCGCCATCCTGTGTCCAATGCAGGAACTACATGTCCCAACTCACCCCGTGTTTCCCTCAAAGACAAAACAAAGCAGCAAAAATACATTATGGCTCCAACAGTAATAGTTCATGTGATATTTGATCAGAAGTATGCCTTTTCTTGTAATGTTTACAAATCCTTTAAAACTGCCAAAATTCCATTTGCTACAGAAGCTTGTGTGATGTGTGTGAAAGCTCCAGAACAAATGGAGCTGACAATAACAATAAACAAAATAAATACCAGACAAACAACGGAACCAGAAGGATGACCATGAATGAACATGTTATTACATTAAATATCAGGTACTTAAATGTAGTAATTACATTTAAAATGAATGATGTTTCGGGTACCAACAATTATTTCTCCTGTATGTTTTACTTCTCAAAGTCAAAGTGATGAATGCATTTCAAGTTTTACAGCAGTGCTCCCCATCCTGTATGTTTAACAATTTATTTTAGTACTTTGTGCTGGAGTTTCTGAGTGCCCTGAGCTTTGACTTACAAACTCTTCTCCAGCCCTCAAGCTGTTGTTGCTTCTGTTAAGACAGTGTGAACAAACACAGACATGTTGTGTCATATCATTATGAACTAAAGCCTGTTACCCTACGATCCAAATGAAAAGTTCTGACAGGTGAGGGAGTACAATAACGTCACCTTCCTAAAATAATGGCCCCAGTCATTTTTTGACAAAAAGGATTTTGTTGCCTAAATCATCTCCTCATGATGCCGGCCACATCTGGTAAAATGGCCTTCATCCTCAATTAAACACATCATGCAATTCTACCCCTGTAGTACAATGGCCTATGTCAAAAGAGTGACTCGTTTTATTTTGTGTTTTCTGAAAAACCTGAAGAAATGACATACACCATTTCTTTAGGAAGGTGACGATAAGTAATTAATAATCTGGTTATTTTCCATCCAGACGTGTCTGTAATAATACTGTAATACTTTGTACATCGGCGTTAGTGGAAAGTTACATTTTGGTCACTGTTACCCAACAGTGGATGGCGAAAAAGCAGTCGTGTTTCTTGCAATTTATGTTTCAGGTAAATTGATCAACACCAGTGAATGAATGTTTCAATGAATAAGCACAAATTCATGTTTTATAGATATGTATAATGGATCATTTTCACAGTGATGCAAAGGTAAAACTACACTTTAAAAATATTTAGAAATACATTTTGTAGTTTGTTGAGTATCTTTAGAAGAAATGCAGGTATCATGTAAAGTATTGAAAACACACACATCCAGCAGCAACATTAGAATGAAACACATACATTTGTAACATCAACCATAAAATCAAACACAACTCAAAAAATATCCTTTGATACAAGGTACTAATGCCATTATTACAACATTGTAATACACACTGACTAACTTTTTTAACCTCTTCCCTGCATGTTTCATCACTTCCCAATTTGGTATTAGGTACGTTGTGGTTATGGCTGAATACAGGAGCTTCGTAACACATTGTGTTTGCACACACAGCAGATACACAGCACCACTGTCATCAAGCTTCATGGAGCGCCTTTCCTTCAATTATCTCCTCCGTCAGTATTTCATTGTCATCATTCTTCTTGCATTCCAGCAGGTCATTAGTGGGGCGGGTGGACACAACGTGTTTGGAGCTGGGGTCAAATTTGTAGTGGATGTTTCCCTTGAAGTCCTGATGGGAATGAAGAGTCATTATTGTGATACCTAAAATGCACATGTTTGAGCTCAGTAAACAAAATCCACATGGCCCTTGGTGATGCATCAGTCTGATTTGGACTATTACCAGCAGTGATACTGAACTTTTTAATTTGATCATATCAGCCAGACCGGTCAGTTTATATCAAAAACTGTTTCCAGCAATGATGTTGTGAAATTGTAACAATAACATTTCATTAACCGTCGAGAACAATCTCATTGAAAGCCTAAAAAGTTGGTGTATGATGTCTCCTTTTAAGTAAAGCTCAGTTGGTTTAAGTATTTTCAAAACTTTTTTTGTCACATTTATTGAATTTCTCTTTACGGGACGTAAAGCAATCAATAAATCAAACGCTCTGACAAAAAAACAATCTGGTATCTGTGGATGTTGCAGGACTGTAATGAACCCTTAAGCATGTTGTTTAATGTGCAGCACCTTTCATGAAACTGAAAGGGGGAAAGGAAGGTGATGTAACTACCCTCAGAGAAGACAGCTGCATCTATGGGAGTTGGAATCCCCGGCCATTGCTGCTCTATAAGTGTCGCTGATCCTTCCATCAGCCTCTGCTGCTCATTGTACCTGTATATCGTACACAAAGAAAACGTGGTAAAGCTTTGTCTCTAAGTTTTCCTGCTCAGAGGTTACAATCTTCCACGGTAAACCACAATGGCTGCTGTTTCTAATGAAACCAGAAGTCAAAAACCCATATTGGTTGAGAAATAGCAAAGTCAGTGATAGCAAGCCATTACTCACACAGGAAATGTTTAAATAGTCATTACATCAAAACCTAATTAAGTGCTATAATGTGCTCACCAAAAGACAGTTGTCAAGAGACACTGTATCTTGATCAAACTTGTATTTATGTCGAGTAAGGCCACTGACCAGCATCTCAGCTTGATCTGAAGCAGAAGATTACGTGATCTCCAGTCTAGTTTACTGTATGCACAAATCTGTGGCATTACGGTTATAGTTAATGCCTCATTAAGTACATGGAATATATTTTAATAGTGCACGTGATGATGTTAAAAAAATGGTTTATTCCAGTTCCCTCGTCTCAAAGTCAACGCTTTTTTTAAGGGGTTTTGGTTACATGCCTGAAATGAGATTTTAACATTTGTTTCTACAACATTAAATAAGTCAGTAAATACCCTCTTATGAATTTTGATGCTTTTACATGTCTTAAAATAGGTGGTTTCTAACAATTGGCCAATAAGACAACTAAACGTCATCAAGCCGATCTCCAGTCAGCCTTTAGCTTAATGATGTTAACGTGAAGTCATGTGACCGTGCTGTAGTTTGCTTATAACCTTACGTCAGCATTTTTTATTTTTAGACCCTGAATTAGCAAATTAGCTCTTCCTCATTTTAATCACCCAGGTCTTTTTTACCCAAATTACTGATAGTCGTGCACCATTCAAGACTCACGGAACACATTTAAGGGTACAGCCAGCAGGCGGTTAGCTTAGGAAGTAGCTTTGGGAAACTGTATAGGATCTTAAATACCTCCAACATTAGCGCTCATTTCTGAAGTGAAGAGCAGCATCTACAGATTTTGTTCTGGAGGGGAAGCCAAAGTCCGATATGTTTTTTGGAAAACCTTCCTCAGGTCTGAACGGCCTCAGCAACCAGTATTGATGACCTGAAAAAAAAAAAAAAACACTTTCTCACACATACAGATACAGTACATTTCATATCCACCATTCGGTTATATCTGCTTTTTTCATTTGAAAAGTAAATTAAATTGCATAGTGCACAACTCAAGGTGCTATTTTGGGATATTACTTTATTTTACCTTTGAAAAACAAATTAACATTCCTCTCCACATCCTGATAGGCAGCATCCAAGTTGGGAGGAACACTGTCTGGCCACAGACTGCTAATCAGGGTGATTCTTGTTTCATCAAACTGAGGATGTTTACGCCACATAAATCTGAAAAGACATAAAGTTATCTCAAATATTTCAATCATTATTTTATGCAGTATCCAATGAGGCACCAGGTGAGAAGCAAGTCTGTCTGTCACCCCTCATGATGGAGAAATATTGGGGACAGTTTACGTACCTGTCTTTAAAAAACAGGACCTCCTGTTGTAATTCTGTTACAGCATCAAAGGACAAATCTGGATCACATTTGTCAGGTGTTCTTGGAGGAGGTTTTTTTGAAGATAGTGAAGCAAAATTGGAACTGATACCTGCGGGCAACAGAAGGAAACAGTTCAAGTGCCGCATTAACAGAAACAAACAAACCTGCGCTGGGAAATGTCCCCAGCTCAGTATTTTCTGTTCAAATAAAAGCTGCCTGACAAGTACAAGGATACTGTTATTCACAAGAATATATCATCTGCAAATAATCTAATGACTTCCAGGCCAAAGTCACAGAATTCGGCAGGGATTCTAATATGTATGCATGTGTTATGAACCAGCCAGTTCTCAATACAAACTCGTTATACGGCAGCTTGGTCAGTGGCCCAATGCGTCAAATTATGACGCTCTGCGTGGCCGTTGTTATGGCAGGAGTAAAAGAGGAAGTCAGGTAACGTAGCATAAAGAGTGATACTGTCCTCTTATGGAGACACTTTTACAAGACACACATGACAGGACTAAAGCCTGACTAGACGTTTACTAGATTACTAGATATTTCTATGTAGTATGTTATTTCTCCCATCAAATATGAATTACAGCAAAACTTGGACAAAAAACACTTCACACCTTTTTGATGCTTTCTCCCACCAGATCTCGGTCTTCCTAATGAGCTCAGTCAGCTAAAACGCTAATTTTCATTAGCAAATTATATGTGATCTTACGCACACAATTTAATGACTCATGGAATAAACTGCATATGTTAATGTGATATAACCATTATGCAATTATTGTATAATGCTGCTAACTCTCCTATGTATTCTTTTTAGATTGAAAATAGTTAAACCCACTCAAAAATGCTCAGCCAGGCATAGACTGAAATGCAACAAAATGAAGTGAAAATATGCCAGAAGATTTAAAAAGGGTAAAATCCAAGCCTGTAAGATCTTAGATTTGAAAATGAAGCTGTAACTGTGGTTAATTAACCCTTCACTGTAATTGAACACATTTCAACACAATAATAATGAAACATTAAAAAGATGATGTTCTGGTTTTAAGCTTTAGGAGCTGGTTCCCACACCCACTGCTGTGGGAACAAAAACACTAACTATCTACAGCAAATTATGGTTTGTTTACAAAAGTGTAACCATGTGCACGTAACTAAACTGACATGTAAATATTTCATATACGCAAAATCTATCCAATATACAAGTGTGTATTTAATTTTTATACACTTTCAGGTTGGGAGAAAAGCAAAAGGTAAAAATTAGGTTGTTTTTAATCTAGCATGTTATACAATATCTCACAATGAAGTCAGAGTGTATGACATGTATTACATTTTCTATTTGTCTGCATTGAAAAAGAATAAGCAAACTTTCCGAATCCAAGCAGTGAAATGATGCTTCAGCTGAACTCACCATAAAGGCGTTGGATGTCTTTGACATCCCTGAAGGAGAGCTGAATTTCATAATTGGGGGCAAAGTTGTATGCTGGGTACATGATAGCGCCGGGATCAGATGAGTGGGACAGGCCAAGTGCATGGCCAAATTCATGGACCGCTACAGCAAATAGGTTGAAACCTGGAGCAGGAACACAAGCCTTGTGAGGGTTTTATGGCTCAGAAAAACTGCAAAAAACAGTTTACATAAATGTCAGTGAATCAGTCAAAAAGAATCAGTCAGGCCTGTCGTGCTGCTAATCAACCTAAAGTCTTCTTTTAGATTCAGACTTGTCGCCTAACATCTGTGGCAATATCTTCTAAAGATATCTCGTATAATACTTTATTTTGGGCAAATAATGTGGTTACTTTCCAGTTCACATTTAGTTTAGTAAACTAAATTTGATGCATTGATTCATAATAGTGCAAAATCAATGTTGTTGTTTGCACTGTTAGTGCTGTTAGCACTGTTAGCACTGTTAGCTAATAGCTGCCGGCGCAGCCCTCGCCATGTAGATAGCCACATGGAAGCTATTCCTCAATCATAGATATGCTCTGAAGATATCATTTTTGCATTATTTGCTTTAACTTGTAAATGTTTATTGCACAATGTAATGGCTGTAGAAAAATAACACTATCTGATTGGTTCCCATAATCTCCTGGGGAAATGAAGGCTTTAACTGCCATAAATATTATTTATGTCATTATTTAATATGCTTGTTTACATATTATTTGTACAACTTGTTTCATGAATATTGATTTTGTTTGTATTTACACTTGATGGGAACTATCTTTACGGTCTATGTTGTGCTGGGACACATTTAGTCGCGACAAGCTCTAAAGAAGACATATGCAGCGGTAGAAGTTTCTGTACTGTGCTAAAAGATTTAAGTTTAAAGTAACAACAAAGTGTTCGTTTTTGAAGATTATTGTTTTCCAAGTGAACTCATTCCCTCTCAGTTGTGTGCAGCCAGCAAGGTACGTTATTTATGTTAATCTTTCGTCATGCATATTTACGTGCAAACAGTTTTCGTGTAATGTGAACGGCAACTTATTTTGTGTATGTTGAAATGTACTTGTACAGTTCGACGGTGGATTGATGACGGTGGTGTTGACTGAGATGCACGTAAGACTAATAAATCCATCAGTAACAGAAGAACCAAGGTGTCGTGTATTTCCTGGAGGGAGTGATAAAGGCTCTATTTAAAGGTACAAAGGAAGTGCTTCAACCATTGTGCAACCAAAACAGGAAGAGGACAGCACTTTTATTTTTTTAGTGTATGAAATTTCCAACTCTAGTACTGTACCAGTAGAATTGAAGCTCCAGTCCTCATCGGCATCAAAGTGCACGTCTCCACCGATACCAAACCCAGGCAGGAAGGCGTGAGCCAGGATTCCTCCTGTGCCATCAAAAGGTGAGCCGTCTTCATGGTCTGCAACAGAGAGTGTAGTTAACCATTATATCCACTAAATCCTTTACGCCATGTGTCACTTTAAAGCTCACCGCCGGTGTGGAAGGAGATGACGATGTCAGCCTCTTTCCTGCTTCGCTTGCGGAATTTCATCGGTGTAACGTTGGACCAGAGTTTCCACGCCACCCTGAAGAGTTTGTGAACCTTTGAGGTTGGGATTGGGAGGTTGTAGCCAGCGATCCTGAGGATAGAAGACATAATTCTACCACTACTTAATTTAATATATCCTTACTAATGTGACACATTTAGTGCTTTTTGTCTTAAACAAACAACTTTTTATTGGCTGTTACATGGAGCAGGGCAGAATAATATTTTGGCATGCTAGTGGCATGGGTCTATGGATGGCAATGTCCGTCTGTTGGTTGGTTAGTCGGTCCACTACTTTAGTCCAGACTGAAATATCTCAACAACTATTGGATGGATTGCAATGAAACTTTCTACAGACATCCATGGTCCAAAGCAACCCAGTCACCAGCAAAAATGTTGCCATTGTACGATTCCACAAACCACGCGATATGTTGAATGTCGATGTTTCTCAATAAAAAGTTTCTAAATAGATTTCATATCAGTTCGCTGGGAGAAACGCCACGTGGTTAATGTTGTGAAACAATTGCTTTGGTTTAGGCAACAAAACTACTGAGTTAAAGACATCGCAGACATAAAGACATGGCAAAGATGCTCCTCACACTGAGGATCCTGGCCTGTTGTGAGTATTGCATTTCTCCACTAGATGGGCCCCTCCGTCTATGAATGATACCAGCTAGTGACGTAGTATGTGGAAGAGCAAACAGCAGATCTGTTAGTTTTGAGCGTTCTCATCAGTTTGAGGGCTCAGATTGTAAATCCCTGAGAGAAAGAAGAGATCTTTTTGGAGGTTAGAGAGAGTGTGAGCACATACTGTACTTCAAATGTGACTGTACGTCATTACATCATTAGGTCTAACATCTAAGGTGTCACCAGGCAATTACTTAACACCTTTTCTCACTCACTCTGCATTCAAATTTCTTTCCACTTACCAAAACTCTCCCTTTTGGCTGTTCTGTGCCTCGGCTACTCTTCACCCACACAGGAGTGAGATGTGAAAACCTCCTGAGTGCAGCTCTCTGCAGGTGATGCGGCAGTCTCACAATGTCTGATGTTACACTTATATAATAATGTGGGTCCAAAAGCCTCAGATCACCGACCTCCTACTGGCAACTCTCTTGCCCAGAGCTGGAGCAGCTTGTCGTCTTTGAGATTAGGAGACTGGTATGTGTGTCTATTGGAGCTTTCTATTTATCTCAGAAGCGTTATTTATTTATTGAACTACTCTTAACTTTGTATATTTAGTATTACATCATGAATTAACAATTATTTATTGGCAGGCAACGTGTGCAACATTCTCAACTCTCTCTCTTAAGCAGACGTTCTACGTTCCGCGTATATAGAAACCCTAAGTTCTGCTACTTTATTGTCACAGTGCTACAAGTGGAAGCACAGTGGGGCTGCACGCTGGTGTAGTGGCTAGCACTGTCACCCCGTGGCGAGAGGTTCGATCCCCGGATTGGACGGCCCTTCTGTGTGGAGTTTGCATGTTCTCCACACGTCAGCGTGGGTTCTCTCCGGGTTCCCTGCCTTAGGTTTATCGCAGACTCTAAAATTAACCTGAGGTGTGATGTCGGCGTGAATGGTCATCTGTTATTCCTGGACAGCTAGATTTTTTTCCTGAAGGTCTTTGAAATATAATGGTGCCTTCAGAATCCAGATCGAGGCTGTCGTGAATCGCCGATGTTTGTTTTGGTGCCTCCGACACGTTGGACTCCTTCTATTGTCCAATGTGTCAGACAGCCGCTTCAAAATGAGCTTCTAAATGAGCTTTTCCTCAGAGCATCAGCATTACGAGCTGCTCCTCAGAGAGATCTTTACTCCTTCTGTTACCTTCTCCACAGGTCTCAATACAATCCCTCCACTCCGTATTGAAATGCATGTCATCCCCTCTCTGTGTTTAGACTTCTCCCCACCAGCCTCCCCCTCAGCGCCTCGTACCCGTCATTCCGTGCGGAGGGCGATTCGTTCGGCGAGCTGGAGCCGGTTCCTGCGCGGGACTGGAGCTCGGCCTGGGTGGAGGACATGGAGGCTCGGTGCAGAGCTCACTATCCTGGCAGGAGCTCCGGACTCTTTGACGCCTAAGAGGGAGAGATGCAACGTCACTGAATTTTGAGGACTTCAGAAAACACAAGACGGAGGGACAGACGTGAATGCTGGAATTTTTTTTAGGTCTAAATAAGTCAGGGTTTGATTTCCCTGTCAAGGATAGATACATATCTGGATCTGAAATATAATTGGAGCCAGCTCCTTAATGTATGAGACACGTACGTAATAGTTTCCCCAATTTACCTCAGGGCAGTCCGGCTACTATCTTACACCCTTCAAATGACTTCCATCCCGTCTCTAAAGTTCCCTTCCCTCTCCGTATCCTCTCGGCTCATTAGAGAAGAGGATAATGAGACTTCCCACGGGATGTTCTCACCCAGTGTGTTTTGAAAAATGCCAGAAAGACACAAAAGTGGTCATTAGTGAAGAAGAAATGCAGCGCTGGAGCTTTCCTCACAGCACACGTTTGTTTCTTATTTCCAGAGGTTTTATTTGGGCCCTGAGTCCGACCAGATAGAGCGTAGCGTGGGGATTTTGTACAGACGGCTTTCCTGATCAAGTGTATATATATATTCAAAGTTTGACATTTTTAATAATTTGTGTTTTGTTCACATTACATATGTATTTTATAGTTTTAAAGATCTTTGAATTGATTGAAATCAAGGACTTCACATTTGGAAGCTATGAAATAAAAGTTCCTGACATGTTCCATGTTGTCTGCAATGATGTTTGACTGAAGCTGAACTTCTCTTCCCTTTTTGACTTTGATATTTTCTTTCATGTTGTCCCAAATTAAAAACACCTTCATTACACGCTACTACATTTTATTCTGAAACACCGACCATACAGGACGTATCCTCAGCCTCTCACGGGGGGGTTTCCATTGTGTAAAAACAGTGCATAATTACCAGCTGAAAAAAACCATCTGAGTTACTTAAGGTTAAGCACATTACAGACATAGTAAATGCTATAGTGACTATAATTCTATAGCCTGCGTCCAGATGGATCACATGACCAGCAAACAGATGCCGCATGGTCTGAAGATACCAGGTGGGATTAAACAAGAGGACACCTGATTGTGTGAGTCCTGTTGACTTGTTACCGTGCTGATGACATCAGAACGGAGGGAACAGGTCAGCGGCTGCAAATATTTTAACATATAGTGATTCTGTGCCAGCAATAGGACAGCTCCAGCCGGACAGCATCAGGATCTGCTTTGTGAATATTAACTCCAGAATGGTGAGGCGAGGGGGGAAATATCACTTTCTGGTGGGTCGCAGCACATTCAGGTCTCCTGGGAGCAGAGAGAAGGAAAAGTTGGCAAAAGGAACCGTTGAAATATGATTCAATATTAAGTTATCAGTGTAAGAGGGGGAAGGCAGAGTGTGCAGAAGGTGGCAGCACGAAAGGGAGATGTTTCCACTCAATCCAACACAGAGATGGGGATGTTCAGACAGATTGGACCAAAATGGAAGGAGGAAATAACAATAATAAGGTTGAGAATTGAACACTGCAACCTCAACAACAGTCTATCAAAGGAAACATCTTTGCAATCTCTCAGGCAGTGAATTTACGCCAGAGGGACAAGAAGTGATAACACAATTAGAGAAAACAGGGCGGGTAGACGGCGACAATAAAAGTATTAGTATGGAGACGGTCTTCACGGGGGAGGTGGGTACCATGAAATCTAAAAGAAGAAGAACTGCCACCCCACCCCCCTCTTGTGCTGTCAACCATTTCAAACAAGCAGCTCAACACAAACGTTACACAGCAATGTTCAAATCCAATGTCAGACATCGGTCGTTTAGGGTTTTCTTAAAGCACACTTTTACGTAAGATTATTTCAATTAAAATTCAGAATTTGCCAACAAAACAAATGGAAATCAATTGAATTGACAGAATTTATCAGTGCAAATATCCACTTTTTATTTCATGCGCCAAGGTTGGTTTGAATGTGTGCGACATGGTTCGACTTGGAAAGAACGCAACTCAATATTCTGATGATTTATGGTGTTTCATCGTGTCAGGTGGACTGGTGTTTACACGGTCTGTGGGAACTATGGAAGAGTCCACATGTTTATCCAAATCCTGCGTATCTTTGTCCTTTTATTTATGGACATTTATCAATTCCAGTATGGTCTTCTTCTTCTTTGCATTTTTGGTGGATTGCAGCACTAACGTTTAGTTGCATAGCGCAACTTACCGCACCGCAGTATGTAAGCAGGTCACAGCTGTATACATTTTTTCATAATTGATATTTCAAAATATTTCATAATCAGTATGTTTAGACTTTCATAATTACCGTATGTTTAAAATATTTCATAATCAGTATGTTCAGACAGTTTCATATTTACTGCGTGTTTAAACTGTTTCATAATCCGCGTGTGTATGAATTGTACCAGACATTGAACAAGGACAGTGAACTAAGGACATTGAACCAGGACATGGAATTAAGGACATTGAACCAGGACATGGAATTACGGACACTAAATCAAGGACATGATATGTTACGCAGTCGCGGGAGCTCTCGCAAAACCGGAAGCAGAACTGCGCAAGGTCGCAGCAGAATGACGCACTAAAAATGCGTCACATGGGATTTATAGGGACGGGACATTGCCACGTGACGGGACTTGCACAGGTAGACGCGGAGGAGAGAGAGCTGCTGCGCAATCCTGATTCATTTGTTATATTTCATACCGTGTATTCAAGGTGTAATTGTTTTCATTTCAAAGTGAATACTTTTTATACTGTAACTTTGAACTAGCATTCGGCTTGTTTATTAGCGGATTCATCATTGGGCCTCTTTGTCGCGCGTCTCGAGGGATATATTCTTCAGGAGCAGAGGACCATATAATTGTGAAGCGTGTCAATCAGTAACATCAGTAATGTAAATGTGAATGAGGTGCGCCAGGACCAGGTGCTCTGCATCCAGTAATTGACCACACCCCCGTTCCTGTGACACGTTCAGGGACAAATAGCTGGCAACACCACCCTTTTACGGTGTTAGAGGCAGGGGCTGTCGCATTCCCCCCCCTTAAAGCTGGTGTCCAGGGGATCACCGGCATACTACCAACCCACCGGAGCAACACTACTCACACGGCTCAAACAGGAAAACATAGCAAAAATAATTTACGCCCTTCGTACATAATACCTGTAACTTCCCACCCCATCATCAGCAACTCCGTTACCTGAGAAGCAAATTAAGAAGATGGACACAGCAGTTTAATAAAATTATACAATATGGCAATATATAAAGTTTGACAGTCATTGGTGACCAATCAATGCAGAGGTGCGCGTGATAACGCATCAGCCATAATGTTGTCTGTTCCCTTAATATGTCTAATGTCAAGATTGTAAGCCTGAAGGCACAACGACCACCTTGTCAGCCTCTGGTTTGGGCATCTGACGGAACGCAACAAGGTCAGAGGATTATGATCCGTGAACACCAAAATCTAAATTAACTGGGCAACACGAGCCTGTCCCACTACCCGACTGAGGTACGTCACTCTGTATCCTTTGCAAAGTCACATTTGGCCAAATCAATGTCGAGCCGCGCTTCCGCCAAACATTAAAACAGTGAACACTGAAGATGCGAATGCCAAGTATCGCTGCAAACTTCCAAATCACCACAACCTTTTAATCCGGACACCACACGATTCATCAGGCGCTGACATGTTGCGGGGGCATTCTTTAACCCAAAAGGCATCACTTTATAGGAATAAAGACCCGATGGTGTGATGAATGCCCAAATGTCCTGTGCACGCTTGGATAGCGGTAACTTGTCGATACCCTTTAAGCAAATCGAATTTGCTAACAAACTTTGGAGACCCTACCTGATCTATACAATCATCCATGCCTGGCAAAGGAAATTAATCAGATTTTGTCACCGAATTTACTTTTCTCATGTCCGTGCAGAATCTAGGTGTTCCATCCTGCTTGGGCACCAAAATACACGGAGAAGCCCAACTAGATGACGTCAGTACAGCGATGTTGTTCTGGAGCATGTACTCTACCTCAGCATCGAAATAATCACGTTTAACTGGTGCCATGCGGTAGAAATGCTGCTTAATGGCTGAGCGTCTCCATCAATACCATGCTCAGCCCAATCAGTTTGTGAAGGAGTATCACCAAACAAACATGGGGGTTTGTGTACCAGCTCAGACAGTTCTTCATGTTTTGACTCCAGCAGATGAGCCAACAACTTATCCAAATTACCAAGTGATTGTGAATTTCTCAAACGCCCATACAGGAGACTATCAGGATCAGGCTCTGGCACGCCATCTCCCTCATGCACCAAAACCTCAGTAGCCACCGCAAGAGCTGGATGAACACAATCCTCACCCATGGGGACCCATTTTCTGAACAGTGCATCATTTTGCAAGAAGTAGCCATTAGCGGCACGACTCATCTCTGAAGCAGGCAAAACAAACTTATTTCAAAGAAGAATCAACACATTGCTTCTGTACTACCTCACTGAGACAGCGACACAGGAAACTCAGACAGAGATAGGACCTCCAAAGCTACCTCAACATTGTTGCCGTCAGATGAGACGTCAGGATCTGATCTGCCCATAGCACGTGTAAACACGCAGGATGAAAAGACCTCTGGCAGCACTCTGGAGCTCTCGTCAGACACAGAATCAATTGGACAACATGTGACCACCAGTGTGGGAGGAGTGTCAGTCCACTCGGCTACCAGCCAAGCCATTGTCCAAAATCAAATGTACACCTTCAATAGGCAATGCTGAACGCACACCAACAGCTACCTCGCCCTTACCCAGCTCACAGTCAAGATACATCTTGTGCAAAGGAACAGGGACAATCTTCAATGCCATCCCACGACTGAGAACACAGTCACCAGTGTCCGTCTCCTCAGAACCAGTTCTTTGCTCGCTTTGACAACCACACCAGCAGAGTGAGAACTAAAACACCACCAAGGGAGGACCCGTACTCGTCCTACAGCGCCACCAGGTGAGATCCACTCTGATGAAGATTGACATCACCAAAGGAGCAGGACCAGACAGGGCATCAGGTCGCACACTGAAGTCATGTGCCGACCAACTAGCAGGGGTGTTAACCAACATCTTTAACCTTTCACTGCAACAGTCGGTGGTCCCCACATTCCTTAAATCCACCAACATTACCCACGTGCCCAAAAAACAAACAGTCAGAGGTCTCAATGAATATCGCCCAATAGACCTGACACCAATTGTGAAGAAGTGTTTTGAGAGACTTGTACTATCCCACATCAAGGCCAACATCCCCACTGATCTGGACAGACACCAGTTTGCCTACCGGGGAAACAGATCTACGGAGGATGCTGTCTCAATAGCACTTGATACATCCCTGTCCCACCTGGAGCATTCAAACACTTACGCCAGGAAGCTATTTGTTGACTTCAGCTCCGCTTTCAACACAATAGTCCCCCATAAACTGGGAAACAAACTCAATAACCTTGGATTATCCACTACACTTTGCTCATGGACTTCCTCACAAACAGACCACAACCCATTAGAATGGGCAACTGCACATTCTCCACCCTCATCCTGAACACAGGAGCACCGCAGGGCTGTGTGCTCAGTCCTGCCCTTTTCACCCATGACTGCACACCCATCCACTCCTCTAACACTATGGTGAAGTTCGCTGATGACACCACCATAGTAGGCCTGATATCAAACAACGAGGGGGTGCAGTACAGAGATGAGGTACAACATCTGGTTGAGTGGTGTACTGACAATAACCTGGTCCTTAATACTACAAAAACCAAAGAGATCATCGTGGATTTCAGGAGAACCAGGAAGACCACACCTCCCCCTCTCCACATAAACGGTGAGGTGGAGAGTGTAAGTGACATCAAATTCCTGGGAATCCACATAACAAAGGATCTGAAATGGGCCCTTAACACCTCACACCTGGTGAAGAAAGCCCAACAGAGGCTCTTCTTCTTGAGGAAACTCAAAAAAGCCAAACTTCCCTCTCAACCTCTACAGAAGCACCCTAGAGACAATTATCTTCCACAGCGCCACAGTGTGGTACAGCAGCTGCACAGCCAAAAACCGGAGAGACCTGACCCGGGTGATTGCACTGATACACTTTATACTCTGTTTGCACAGTCAAAGTCAGTCAGAACGCTGCAGCTCGAGTCCTCACTAAGACCAAGAAAGTGGATCACATCACTCCAGTTCTGAGGTCTTTGGACTGGCTTCCTGTCCAACAAAGAATTGACTTTAAAATCCTGCTGATGGTTTATAAAGCACTGACTGGTTTAGGGCCTAAATACATTTCTGATCTGCTGCTACCTTATGAACCATCCCGACCCCTGAGGTCGTCTGGGACTGGTCTACTTTCTGTTCCAAGAGTCAGAACTAAACATGGAGAAGCAGCAGCGTTCAGTTTTTCTGCTCCACATATCTGGAACAAAGTCCCTGAACGCTGCAGGTCTGATGAAACCCTCACCTCCTTTAAATCCAGATTGAATACTCTTCTGTTTGCTGTTCCCTTTAATTGAACCAGATTCAAGGATCTTAATCAATTTCTGAATTTCAATACTGTATTGTATTTCTTAAACTGCACTGCAACTTTTATTCTATTGTTTTTTTTTTAGCTTTTTAATGTTTTACTGACTGTTTTTTACATCTAAATGAATGTTCTTAACTGTTTTTAAATCTTCTTTTGCATTATGTTTTGATGCTTTTAATGGTTTTATGTGAAGCACTTTGAATTGCCTTGTTGTTGAAATGAGCGAATACAAATAAACTTGCCTTGCACGGTGAAAACAAATGTTTACACTGCACTGAATGCACAGATTTTATTACTTGAATTTGATCACTTAGTAACATTCTTATTCCTTGTATACTCGTCAGAGTTCAGCTTCCTTTCCTCTCCTGCCACTCTGTCTCTCACTCCCTTAATCAGCTCACTCAGTGCACCTGTTAGTCACACCCACCTCGTCAGCTCATCACTCACCTGCCCACCCTCCTTCACCCACTTCCTTCAGTATTTAGGTCACAGCTTCCCACACAAACACTGCCAGAGCGTTCTCTGCATTCATGCCAGACCGTCCAGCACTTACCTTCTGACTAATTTCCTGTTGCCGACCCTGCCTGTTTGGACTTTCCCGCCTTGCCTCTTCCCCGGAGAACCGCCATAGCCTTCTATCCCTGACCACGAGAACAGCCTCAGCTTCCTCTGGGTTCTGTCTGCCTTTTCCGTCTTGGTGTTGTAAAATCTGTCTGGAATAAAGCCAATGTCCTTCCTCACGACAATAGTTACAGATATTAGTATTGTCAAAGTTGACACCGGTTTTAAAGTTAGATTTAACAAATCCCACTTTATTTGAACGCATCTCACGCGAGAGTGCGTCAGAACCATTTCCCCGCACACCAGAAACATCGTGAGCCACAGAGCCTCTCTGGACCTGCTCTTATGGAGCAACACGTACTCATCAGCTGACACAGCAGCAGCAGCCGTGATCCAGAAGAAGATGTCTGGATCCCTCATTAAATGGTGGCAACAAGCGCAAATTATTAACATCAAAACGATCCACAGCAGACCTGGGCACCTGTGCGCCCTGATCCTCACCGGACACCATACCATCTCTGCCCATAGACAAACGATATCCTTCCAGATTTAACCTTGCCGTCTCTGATTGCTGGCGAATTCACCCTGGTGATTTTTTTCGATTTGCTTTTTAATTTCCAATTCATGTTTAGTTTTTCATGTTCCATCTGCAACAGTAAAACCACCCACTGAGCAAATCCACCTTTACGCACACAGCCGAACCAGGAGACACCAACGTTAACCCTTGTGCACAAAGAGGAATAATCCTCAACTCGGTTTAGAGTCTCCCCGCTATCTAAAGATCAACACAGCAAACTAAGCTCATCCCTAGTCTTCATGCAGCTGTCTGTGGTGGGTATTTATGCACTTTAGACCGCTGGTTTAGCAGAGCGACTAGCGAGCTAGCAACTCTCCTGAAACCACGGACATGCTCCCAAGCAAGCTTCAACCACGTTCGCCACAGCACTACCCCAAATCAGCCCAACGAACCCAAAGGGGAACGTCGCTACAGTCTACAAGGGGAAACTCCACTCCATTTGGATTGAATTACGCACAGAGCAACTTGTAAGCGTCATCTGGGCCAGCTGCAGCAGAAACATAACGAATCTCCTTCCTCCACAAAACCCCGGTAAGAAACCACGAAAACCTCAATACCATGCAAAAATAATCTAACTTACCCAGTAGATCGATCCCAAAAGCGTTGTCCTCTCCCTCAAACGAGCAGCCACGTTTACCGTCGCCACAGGTAAACAAGGTACAAAAGAAGCGCACCGGAAGCGCTCCAGACAAACTTTACGCACGCGCGCACCAAATCTCAATCTGCAGCACACAAACGTAGTTTACAATGAAAACCAACCTTCAGACAGTTTTTACCGTTTAATTGACCCAAACACTGCAAACAAACGGCTACAAAACCACTCGACTAGATACCAAATGCCCAAAACTACACTTTTACAAATCTTAGAAGTCAAAGCACAAACAGGAAAAAGACGGACGAGACCCCAATTTGTCATAACCCGGCTCTGAGGCTATGACAAATATGGGAAAGGTCACAGTGGATGATGATAAATGAAAGGTGTTTATTATAATCACGTAAAGAAAAGACTACAATTGTGAAGTGTGTCAGTCAGTGACATCAGTAATGTAAATGTTAATGCGTGAGCATGATGACGTGTGGGGCGGTGTCAGCGGCAACAAAGGAAGACCAAACCCAGGCATGAGCCGGAGAGAGAGGGCAGAGCAATCCTGGAGTCGGGTTTTTATTCCCGAGGTGCTCCAGGACCAGGTGCTCTGCATCCAGTAATTGGCCACACCCCCGTTCCTGTGACACATTCAGGGACAAATAGCTGGCATCACCACCCTTGTGCGGTTTTATAGGCAGGGGCCATCACACGAGTTAGTCTGTGATCCACTTGCTGACTATGAGTGGAACTATAAAAAGTGTATTGTTGTATGATTTTGTGCTGCATGTTAAAACAGGTGCTCTTATTTGTCATAAACTTGTGGATATGCTGCCTCAGCAGATGACATCTAGAGAGACACTTCATAGAGATATAAGCGAGATAGCTTTTGTGGTAACATTAATGGTAGCAGTAGTCATAAAAAGTCAAATATTGTATGTCATAAATATGAAAGTCTCCTAAAAATGGTCACAGCACAGTATTCCATAAAACCAGATTGTGAAAACCCCTGCATTAGATTGAGTGACACATGTTACAGGTACCACGTGGTACCAGATAGACGGTGATAGTTTCTGCAAACAGGACAAACAAATGAGAAGGACAACTTCACTCCCGCTCGTTGAGCCTCGCGCAGCGGAATTAATTTATTCACCATATTCAAAACAAATCTACTTGACATCAGTGATGCATTGTTATATTATAACTCGTGAGAAAAATACTTCCAAAAAGACTTCCAGTAATACAATCACAAACCTGCCCAGAAGCTAAATAAAGCGCGCCCCCGCCCCCTGCTGGACACAAGCCGGGACGTACACCACACACATAGTCAGGGCACGTTAGTCAGTTATCAAACCCTTACTAGAATATACCAGTGTCATATTACACTGTAAAAACATGTTGGCTGCACATGAAACCAAAGCTCATCAACACACATGTGATAACACATTGGTGGGCGTCACACACACATAGACAACCTTCATAATAAGGATTAATTTGGGATGAAATTAAATTAATTTCTCTTCAAACAAACCTGGTTTCCCTCCTCTTCGGTCCAGGTGCTGCTGTTTTACCTGCAGGAGCTTCACGGCTGGTTTGTTGGACTGAAACGCAACACGCTTTACTTTTCCACCGACGCTTCGCCTCCTCCCTCAGGAGGGAGCGTTTTTCTGTCATTGAGCATGTGATGGAGGAGGCCGGGGCCTGTGTGTGAGGATGTGGATGTACATGAGTGAGTGAGTGAGTGATTCAGGGACTAGGGAACTTGTGAGGTTTAGAAGTGTGTTGGAAGCCATCCTAATAAGTGGCTGCTGCTGTGTCTCTCTGTTCTGACACATAAGAGAGAAGTGCAGACTGTTTATTGGAAGATTACTCAGGTAGTGGTGTTATTTTTAGTCTAGTTTTCTCATTCACCATGTCCATAGTTTGGAAGATGTACTGAGAAAGCCAGTAAATTTCAGCTCACTTTGTAGAGGAGAGAAAGAACTGTGTGACATGAGGGATGTTGGCTTAGTTTCTCCTTGTTTCACTATAAGTCTGAGGTGGAGGTGAGCGCCACTGGAGGTTGAACTCTCATGTGGCTGTTGATGTGTTGTACATCAGTGCATTAACCTCCTGATATGTCAAAATATTTATGCAGATTTATATATTCTGCTATACCGACAGATGACTGAAGGTGTTTCTGGGTAACAGAGAGCGTTTACCAAAAATATTCTTCATTTCTTAGCTGTGTGTGATATCTGCTTGGTTGGATAATAAGATAAACACAGACGCTGTTTTTTCAAATGGACTATTGAATGAGCCCTTATTATTATTATTAATAATAATAATAATAATTATTATTATTATTAATAATAATAATAAATAATAACAGTCACTTTACACAGAGGCTCTGACTCAAGTATCCACCGACCCTTCAGGTCTTCAGGCCTGTGCAGTTGGTGATTAACCCATAGAAATGAGCTCTGCTCTGTAGAGACACCAGAGGAAAACGTCTCAAAGACCTTCTGCCCCTGGTCTGCTGATTTAAAACAAGTTGTATAAATGTATAAATGCTTTGTGTTTAGTGTTAAGACTTGGTGTCAGATCCCAAATATACATACAGTTGGAATAAAATATAAAATATGAGATTTATTTAATAAATATGTAATGCCGCTCTTGCGGGCTGTCGCGTGCTTCATGTTATTGCCATGGAAACAGAATGAGGACCAGAGGTTACTTAAGGTCAGAAGCTTTCTGATTTCTCACTTTGCACCTGAACTTGGACACTAGTTGACCGCTTGCAAAGCTGCACTATAAAACGGATTTAGTTGAGAAAAAAAAAGTATTGTATCAGTAAACTATTGTGGATAAGTAAAGAGCTTGTAAACAGCCCTCAGTAGAGCAGGGATTAAGGAGGACCTCCTTCTGGAGGGGGTCTCCCACCTGGTTAGACCATAACCTGCAGGTAAGATCACTTTTACTTTAATTTTAGAGTTTTACTGATGAGGAATGCATTAATTCATAGCCTTAAACGCGTTATCAGTCAGGTAATAAGTCAATTTATTGAGTTTAAGGCTGAACAGGTCATACTACGTCATCAGGCATTTTGGAAAAAACACAGATTGGGTGAAAAAAGGCTTTCACACGACGATTTAACCCTTTAAAATGGGCGGAGCCTCCTAAATATTCCGGTACGTGTGTGGAACGTGTTAACGATCAGTGTGGCGATTTTAAAACGCAGTTATTTGGGCCAGAAGGCATCAAATCTTCCACATTTAACATTGAAATTAGTGAAAAAAGATGGCGCCCAACTCAATTTCATGGAACACCATGACGTATCGATGGAACCCCGAGGGGCGACGATGCGCGCGCAGTAATTAACCCAGGGCTTGGTCCTGCGCGTCCAGGTGGAGGCACCTGAGAGCGTTTCTTTTACTGGTGAAACCTATTGTCATGTCATGTTCCTGCTTTTACTTTCAAAGTGTTTCATATGCAATTAATGAATTATTCTCTGATGGCTGAAACTGAAACTGAACCCGATTCAGAGAAAAGTAGAAAGCGCGAGCTCCTCCTCTCCTCTCCATTAATTAAGATCGTGCACCTTGTGATTAACAGCTAACAGTTTATTTATTTTTCTTATAAACTCTACAGTATTGAGGACATTTTATTATTGTCTTTATTTTCGCTGTTGTTTCTGTCTGTCTCATTTGTTCTGCTCCTCTGAAGAATAAATCAGAAAACAGATTCATATTTTCATTCTGTTTAGTTTTCCGTTTTCCAAGATCAAAACGCAATAACACTCCCAAGAAGAATAAATAATGATAATCATGAAGCTTTATTCTTCTGGTGCATGTTCAGAGTAACAGAGGCAGATTATCTGCTACATGTGATACAGTGTAGAGCAGTCATAGTTACTATATGGTCACATTGTTATGGTTATATAACTTTACCTGTGATTGGTGCTTATTTAATGGAAATGAAAATGTTCTGACAAAATCCTTGGAGGTCAAACTTTCCGGCTTGAACATTTTCCCCTCAGGTGGTGTGAACTACATCACTGAAGGTGCTGTCAAACTTTTAGCGTGAGACTCACTGCAGACAACCTGTGCTCCAGTTTACCACAGTCATACTTTTAGCGAGCACATATCTGCAGCCATGTTTAAACTGCCCCGCTGTCTGAGAAAGGTTTGTCTGACTAAAGTGACACCGTTTACAAAGTGTCTTCACCTCTTTGTCAACTTCAACCAGAGTTTTGTACATACTGCTGTCTCTCAAGCCAGTTTACGTATCACGGCGCAGTTCTGACAATCTACAATTAAATGTGCTTATTTTCCTTCATCCTCAACAGACAAATGGAAAAGCGACTGAAACGGTCGTGGAGAAAGAGAGCCGGCCGCTCTCCTCTCGTGGGAGGTGAGAAAAGTTCCCCGTGAAGACAATAAACGGAGGGAAATTAGTGATCAAAAGTCAAATACATATCATCAGTTTAAAATGATATAAAACAGAGAAAAGCAGCTAATAAATGACTTCAATGTTTATTCAGTTTCTGAAATTGGTCAGTTAGATTTCTGTCATCTGTCAGTTGACTAAACCTTTGAGCGCTGCCCTGCTCACTAACAAGCTGTATTCACCATCAGTGATGAAGTCTGCTTCTTTGAGTTCACAGTGGTAAAAAGTAAACTGTGTTTCTGTGCATCACCAGGGTCGCCGCCTCAGATGCTCCCGACGCCGACTCCTCCGCGGGAAACCGCCCTGAGAGGACTCCCTGGAGACAGAGACTGTTTGGTCGACCCGTGGTATGTTTCACAGGAAGTGGCAGAGCGTTACCGCGGAACGGATTTCGACACTCTGCTTTTAGACGCAGGGAACAAAAGATGCTTGACGTGGTTTATTCTGATGTTTGTTTGTTTTTGTGACTCCACAGAAGAGACAAAGTAGTCCCAAACAACCTGCGGGGGATGAAAGTGGACGGCAGTCCGGCTCTCAGCAGAGGTAAGAAAAACCCTCCCCCCTCCCAAGAGGCTCTGCAGTGTCACTGTTACTTTATCCTGCTGGAGTTAGTAACAGTATTATACAGTAAAAACTGGAGTCCAATAACCAGTGACGTCTTTTTATTTTTTTACAGAGTCTCAGACGCTGCGCCCCCCCCAGCACCACCCTCTGACAAACCCCAGCAACCAAAGAAGAAGAGTCGCTGGAGGTGCAGAGTGTTTGACTTCTGCAGCGTGAGTTCCACACAATGCTCCACGTTAACCACACACACACACACACACACACACACACACACACACACACCTGTGTGGACTTGTGCTGTATGAAAAGATATATGTATTACTGAACTGTGAGGGTGTCCGTTTCCTCCAACAGAGGAAATGTCGCGTGGCTCCGGCTGCAGACCCCGAGGAGGAGCAGAGGACGGAGCCTGCTCTGCCCCCCTCAGCTGCCCAGGCTGTGGATCAGACTCCGGCCGACCCCGAGGAGGAGCAGAGGACAGAGCCTGCTCTCCCCCCCTCAGCTGCCCAGGCTGTGGATCTGACTCCGGCCGACCACGACGTGTCCTCCAACAGGTCGGTCCACAACTACAAACCACTTTCTTTCTTCACGTCCACTAAAATAACGAGAGTCGGGCCTCAAGACTCTTACTAGCTTACTTACGACTCACTGAAATGTGTCTGATGGGTCCTTATGAGCCACTCTGAGCCTCTTGTGTGTCACTTCTGTTGACCATGAGTCTCTCTCTCTGTCTCTCTCTCTCTCTCCCTCACACACACACTCACACTCTCTCACTCACTCTCACACACACACACACACACACTGTCTGTAGGGCCGAAACTGCTCACGTCCACCCAAACAATGACACGCCCGTCACCAGCTTCCAGAGCCACGTAGTTCAGCAGGTCTGGCTTGGGTGAGTCAATCTGCAGAAATATAAGAGAAAGCTGTCCATTATTTGTTTCTTTTTTAACAACATCCCATAAAAGAAGCATTTATTTCCCAGAACAAACATAATCAAATGATGTTGTTCTAAAATCAGAAGATAAATGATGAACAGCTTTGTGTTTACATACTCAAGCCTCTGACAGAGACACTGTTATTAAAAAAAGAGGATTTTTTTGTTGTTGATATAAATACATATTTGTACAGCTTTTGCATGTAATAGAGCTTAAATATATCTAATCCGGACTACAATATAACTGAGAGAAAGCAAGCTGCAGTTGGTCACTGAGGACTTTTCTTGTGTGTGTGTGTGTGTGTGTGTGTGTGTGTGTGTGTGTGTGTGTCAGGTTACCGAACCCAGCAATGCTCTGCTACATGAACTCCAGCTTCCAGAGCCTGCTCACACTGACGGACTTCATCAGAGACATCCGCGGCCAGGAGAAGGTGTGGGGTTCAGTCGCTCGTGCTGAGCTGCTCAGGTACAGCAACACACACACACACACACACACACACTCACACACTCTAAAGCTCGCACACACTCACACACACTCTAAAGCTCGCTCACACACTCTAAAGCTCGCTCACACACTCTAAAGCTCGCTCACACACTCTAAAGCTGTGACAAACTAACCACCGCTAACAGCAGACACTCACCACTGCCGTGTTTTTCTTCGCCTCCTCCAGAAGATTCATGAACGTCGTGAGGTGCCACCAATCCACCGACTCCTGCCGCAAACTCGAGGCCCTCAATTTGTTCAAGGGGTCCCTCTGTGTTCAGGCACCCGAGTTCCGGGATCACCACCAGAAAGTGAGTCAGCCGGTTTGACGGTTCTGGTTGTGGAACTTCCTCCTAATGGTTTCTTCTCTCTGCATCAAACCCGTTTTCTTTGTTTTTTTTGTTTTCAGGATGCTCATGAATTCCTGACGAGCTTTCTGGAGCAGATCCGGAGTTTGGCCCCCATGCTTAATTGCCGGAGAAGGAGCTACAGGTGCCCCGTCGAGGACCACCTGGTCTTCAGGCTGCAGAGGACCAGGACCTGCAAAAGGTAAAAACAAAAACAAAAAACACATCCCGGCAGCAGAGAAGTCCTTTTTGCTCAACACGGTTTTAGTCTCCTCGTTCAGTATTAACTTTACACATGCGGACCATAGAGGTCATATTTTGAGACATCTGACTCTGAGACATCTGCCACCACCTCAACACAATGCACCTCTTTGGTTATTGTTCATTATTGTGGTTTGTGATGTGATTCTTATTGTCAATATGTCAGCGAGATGTACCTTTGTCATGAGCTGTGTCGTTTTCTGCGCACTGTCCCTTTAATGTGCAGCTGTGGAGCCGGCTCCACCAGACAGGAGGACTTCACCAACCTGTCCCTGGACCTGGTGCCTGGAGGTTCAGTCCAGCACATGGTCCAGGATTACCTGATGGTACGATCCACCACGTGAACAGACTCTCACCCGGTGTCTCTGTTTGTTATCCAGTATATACATGTATGTATGTAGATATATATTTATATAACTGACAGTGTGTTGTCTCTGTGCTGTCGTCCAGGAGACGGAGCTGGTATTCAAGTGTTCCTGCGGTGGCATCAAATCCAGCCAGCAGTCCACCTTTGCCACCCTGCCCAGGTGAGTGACATCACATCCAACACAGCTGGTCCCAACGGTCGTCCACTGACCTTAAAGGACCCCAATGCAGCGTTTACTCCATATTTAACGCCTTATGTTTACCTCACATCATTTGATTTTTGACGATTACACTTAACATTTGAACACAGTCAACAAATCCACAGTCTCGTGGCGACAGCTCTCGTGTTTTCATCCTCCTTCCTCTGCTTGCTTCCCGTCTCCAGAGTGCTGATACTGCACCTGAAGCGTTTCCGCTTCACTCCAAGTCTGCAGCTGCAGAAGCTGGACGATCCAGTTGAGCTCCTCAGGGATCTGCTGGTGACCTCCAGCAAGGTAAGAAATCACTCACCTGAGATCAATACAAAAAACATTTAGTCTGCGTGCGTGCATGCGCGCGTGTGTGTGTGTGTGTGTGTGTGTGTGTGTGTATAACTCTTAGTGCTCCTTCTCAGGCTGACGGTCGGTACAGTCTGGTGAGCGTCATCAGTCATCTGGGCTCCGGAGGGAACAACGGTGAGATGATCACACTACTGTGTCGCCCTCTAACAAGTTTTCAGACACATTATAGATACATAACTGTTTATCAGAAACATCTATCGACAGACACCCTCCTTATTGTAGCTGAGGCGTGAGGAGGTTATGTTATTTTCACTGAAATTCATCAGTTGACTGATGAGCACTTATCGCTCATTTTGTAGCATTTCTTTTTCACAATCCGCTACCCTCTAATGTGTCTTTAGAAAGAAGTCAATGCTGTTTTAATTCAAAGTAATACATTACATCTTGAAAAAATGAAACATTATGTTTCGTGGTCATGATATTCTCTGAATCTGTGTTGTTGTGTGACATCAGCTGTGAGTCGGTTAACCTTGGTAAGCTCCTCATGTTAGGATGATCTAACGGTGCGTTTCTCCTGTTAGGACACTACGTGAGTGACAGTATACACCCGGAGGCGGAGCTTAACGACCCCTATGCTCGCTGGTTCTCCTTTAACGACTCAGATGTCACGAAGACTACCGGGGACTTGGTCTGCAAGCGCCGCCAGGAAACCGCCTACATCCTGCTCTACAGACGGCGGGTAAGAGGACGACACTGTGTCACCCAGACTAACTCTGGTGTCATTTAAATCACACCATTCTTGTCTTGTTCGGACCGACTGTTAAACCCACCAGCTGTGTCCTGATGGAGTGTTTTGTGTCCTCAGATGATTGGGGACTAAAGGGGGGACGGGGGACTACAGAGGAGGATGAGGGACTACAGAGGAGGATGAGGGACTACAGAGGGATGAGGGACTACAGAGGGGGATGAGGGACTACAGAGGAGGATAAGGGACTACAGAGGGGGAATGGGGGACTACAGAGGGGATTGGGGGACTACAGAGGGGGATGAGGGACTACAGAGGGGGAATGGGGGACTACAGATGGACTTGAGGGACTACAGAGGGGTATGGAGGACTACAAAAAAGGATGGGGGACTACAGAGGGGGATGAGGGACTACAGAGGGGGAATGGGGGACTAAAGGGGGGTATGGGGGACTACAGAGGGGGAATGGGAGGCCCCCCTCACTGTATGTGTGGGGTGCCTCCACCAGAACACCTGTCTGTATGTGTGGGGGGCCTCCGTCACACCTGTCTGCTTCTGAGGGGCCTCCATCACAACTGTCTGCTTGTGAGGGGCCTCCACCACACCTGTCTGCTTCTCTGGGGCCTCCATCACACCTGTCTGCTTGTGAGGGGCCTCCACCACACCTGCCTGTGTGTGTGAGGGTCCTCCGTCACAACTGTCTGCTTGTGAGGGGCCTCCGTCACACCTGTCTGCTTGTGAGGGGCCTCCGTCACACCTGTCTGCTTCTGAGGGGCCTCCGTCATACCTGTCTGCTTCTCTGGGGCCTCCATCACACCTGTCTGCTTCTGAGGGGCCTCCATCACACCTGTCTGCTTCTGAGGGGCCTCCATCACACCTGTCTGCTTGTGAGGGGCCTCCATCACACCTGTCTGCTTGTGAGGGGCCTCCATCACACCTGTCTGTGTGTTTGAGGGTCCTCCGTCACACCTGCCTGTGTGTGTGACATGTAAGTTAGCTGTGTTTGTTAACCACCTCCTCTCTGTGCTGCCTGTTGGATGGTGTCAACATGTGGTCGCTTTCTTAATACAGTTTATTTTGACATTTGAATACAATAATAACTAATTTCTACAGTTTTTCAGTTGATGCGCACATGGTCTTTAACTCTCTGGTGCTCTGTTAGCTGTTACATGCTGCTTGTGTTATGTGATACAGTCTAAAGTGTGAGGGGCCTCCGTCACACCTGTCTGTGTGTGTGAGGGGCCCTTCACACAAGCAGACAGGTGTGACGGAGTTCTCTCACACAAAGGCAGATGTGACGGAGGCCCCTCACAAACCGACAGGTGTGATGACGGAGGCCCCTCACACACACTCAGACGGGTGTGACCGCGGCCCCTCACACAGTTTAGACTGTATCACATAATTACAAGCAGCATGAAACAGCTAACAGAACACCAGAAAGTCAAAGACCATCTGCACGTCAACTGAAAGACTGCGACCACATGTTGACTCCATCAACAGCAGACATGAGCAGCACAGAGAGGAGGAGGTTGACAAACACACATAACTTACATGTCACACACACAGGCAGGTGTGATGGAGGACCCTCACACACACAGGCAGGTGTGGTGGAGGCCCCTCTCACACACACAGGCAGGTGTGGTGGAGGCCCCTAACACACACAGGCAGGTGTGGTGGAGGACCCTCACACACACAGGCAGGTGTGGTGGAGGCCCCTCACACACACAGGCAGGTGTGGTGGAGGCCTCTCACACACACAGGCAGGTGTGGTGGAGGACCCTCACACACCAGGCAGGTGTGGTGGAGGACCCTCACACAGACAGGCAGGTGTGGTGGAGGCCCCTCACAAGCAGGCAGGTGTGGTGGAGGCCCCTCACAAGCAGGCAGGTGTGGTGGAGGCCCCTCACAAGCAGGCAGGTGTGATGGAGGCCCCTCACACACACAGGCAGGTGTGATGGAGGCCCCACACATACAGACAGGTGTGATGGAGGCCCCTCAGACACACAGGCAGGTGTGATGGAGGCCCCTCACACACACAGACAGGTGTGATGGAGGCCCCACACATACAGACAGGTGTGATGGAGGCCCCTCAGACACACAGGCAGGTGTGATGGAGGCCCCTCAGACACACAGACAGGTGTGATGGAGGCCCTCCACACACACAGACAGGTGTGATGGAGGCCCTCCACACACAGGCAGGTGTGATGGAGGCCCCCCACACACACAGGGTGTGTGGGGGGGTGTGTGGGGTGTGGGGTGAGGGGGGCCTCACTGTGTGTGAGGATTGCAGAGTGTTTGATGCTTGATTTATGTTGTTGTTAAACTGAATAAAACTGTGAATGAATTTCCCTGTAACTCTCAAGTGTCCGTTGTTTTTTT
>JACSYO010000316.1:40000-42186 GCA_016806645.1 Ophiodon elongatus | reverse complement strand
ACACACACAGACACACACACACACACACACACACACACACAGACACACACACACACACACACACACACAGACACACATACACACACACGCACACACACAAGCACACACACACACACACACACAGAGACACACACACACACACACACACACACACACACACACACACACACACACACACACACACACACACACACACACACACACACACACACACACACAGAGACACACCTACCCCCCTCCCGAATGGAGGTTGGTGTGAGGAATGAGAGGGTTAAGATGTGAGGAGAGTTAGTGAGAGGTGTGAAGGGTTAGTGTGAAAAGGTTAGAGGTTGAGGTTATGAGAGGTTGGTCCTGAGAGGGTTAGTGTGAGAGGGTTAATGTGAGAGGGTTAGTGTGAGAGGGTTAATGTGAGAGGGTTAGTGTGAGAGGGTTAATGTGAGAGGTGTGAGAGGGTTAGTGTGAGAAGGTTAGTGTGAGAGGGTTAGTGTGAGAAGGTTAGTGTGAGAGGGTTAATGTGAGAGGGTTAATGTGAGAGGGTTAGTGTGAGAGGGTTAGTGTGAGAGGGTTAATGTGAGAGGGTTAGTGTGAGAGTGAGAGGGTTAGTGTGAGAGGCTTAGTGTGAGAGGGTTAGTGTGAGAGGTGTGAGAGGGTTAGTGTGAGAGGGTTAGTGTGAGAGGTGTGAGAGGGTTAGTGTGAGATGTGAGAGGTGTGAGAGGGTTAGTGTGAGAGGGTTAATGTGAGAGGGTTATTGTGAGAGGGTTAGTGTGAGAGGGTTAGTGTGAGAGGGTTAATGTGAGAGGGTTAGTGTGAGAGGGTTAATGTGAGAGGGTTAGTGTGAGAGGGTTAATGTGAGAGGTGTGAGAGGGTTAGTGTGAGAGGGTTAGTGTGAGAAGGTTAGTGTGAGAGGGTTAGTGTGAGAAGGTTAGTGTGAGAGGGTTAATGTGAGAGGGTTAATGTGAGAGGGTTAGTGTGAGAGGGTTAGTGTGAGAGGGTTAATGTGAGAGGGTTAGTGTGAGAGGTGTGAGAGGGTTAGTGTGAGAGGCTTAGTGTGAGAGGCTTAGTGTGAGAGGGTTAGTGTGAGAGGGTTAATGTCAGAGGGTTAGTGTGAAAGGGTTAATGTGAGAGGGTTAGTGTGAGAGGCTTAGTGTGAGAGGCTTAGTGTGAGAGGGTTAATATGAGAGGGTTAATGTGAGAGGGTTAGTGTGAGAGGGTTAGTGTGAGAAGGTTAGTGTGAGAGGGTTAGTGTGAGAGGGTTAGTGTGAGAGGGTTAATGTGAGAGGGTTAGTGTGAGAGGCTTAGTGTGAGAGGCTTAGTGTGAGAGGGTTAGTGTGAGAGGGTTAATGTGAGAGGGTTAGTGTGAGAGGTGTGAGAGGGTTAGTGTGAGAGGCTTAGTGTGAGAGGCTTAGTGTGAGAGGGTTAGTGTGAGAGGGTTAATGTCAGAGGGTTAGTGTGAAAGGGTTAATGTGAGAGGGTTAGTGTGAGAGGCTTAGTGTGAGAGGCTTAGTGTGAGAGGGTTAATATGAGAGGGTTAATGTGAGAGGGTTAGTGTGAGAGGTGTGAGAGGCTTAGTGTGAGAGGTGTGAGAGGGTTAGTGTGAGAGGGTTAGTGTGAAAGGGTTAATGTGAGAGGGTTAGTGTGAGAGGCATAGTGTGAGAGGCTTAGTGTGAGAGGGTTAATGTGAGAGGGTTAATGTGAGAGGGTTAGTGTGAGAGGTGTGAGAGGGTTAGTGTGAGAGGGTTAGTGTGAGAGGGTTAGTGTGAGAGGGTTAATGTGAGAGGGTTAGTGTGAGAGGGTTAGTGTGAGAGGGTTAATGTGAGAGGGTTAATGTGAGAGGCTTAGTGTGAGAGGCTTAGTGTGAGAGGGTTAGTGTGAGAGGGTTAATGTGAGAGGCTTAATGTGAGAGGGTTAGTGTGAGAGGGTTAGTGTGAGAGGGTTAGTGTGAGAGGGGTAGTGTGAGAGGGTTAATGTGAGAGGGTTAGTGTGAGAGGGTTAGTGTGAGAGGGGTAGTGTGAGAGGGTTAATGTGAGAGGCTTAATGTGAGAGGGTTAGTGTGAGAGGGTTAGTGTGAGAGGGTTAGTGTGAGAGGGTTAATGTGAGAGGCTTAATGTGAGAGGGTTAGTGTGAGAGGGTTAGTGTGAGAGGGTTAGTGTGAGAGGGTTAATGTGAAAGGGTTAATGTGAGAGGCT
>JACSYO010000316.1:5000-30000 GCA_016806645.1 Ophiodon elongatus | reverse complement strand
TAGATATAGATACATAGATATATATTTTATATATATCTATATATATAGAGATATATATATATCTCTATATCTCTATATATAAGTATATATATATCTATGTATATATATATATTTAAACATCTCTATTCGTGCCTGCAGGCCGGCTGCTGAGAGCCAATCAGATCAGCTTTAACTGGGACCGCCTGGCGTCCTGGATCAACCTGACGGAGCAGTGGCCCTACAGGACGTCCTGGCTCATCCTGTACCTGGAGGAGACGGACGGCGTCCCCGACCAGGCCACGCTCAAGACCGTCTACGAGAGGTCAGAGGTCGCCCGCCCTGCGATTGGACAATTCCCGCGGAGACACTTGTCCCGCCCCCAGCAGTAAAGACGCGTGTCTCTTGTCCCCCTGCCCCCTCAGGGTGTCCCGGAGCATCCCCACCACCAAGGACGTGGAGCCGCTACTGGAGATCGACGGGGACGCTCGCAGCTTCGAGGTCTTCCTGTCCTCAAGGACGCCCGTCCTCACGGCCAGGGACATCCGCACCTTCCTGCCCTGCACCGTGAACCTGGACCCCAAGCTGAGGGAGATCATAGCAGGTACTACTGCTGCTAGTGCTACTGCTGCTAGGGCTACTGCTGCTAGTGCTACTGCTGCTAGGGCTACTGCTGCTAGTGCTACTGCTGCTAGGGCTACTGCTGCTAGGGCTACTGCTGCTAGGGCTACTGCTGCTAGGGCTACTGCTGCTAGGGCTACTGCTGCTAGGGCTACTGCTGCTAGGGCTACTGCTGCTAGGGCTACTGCTGCTAGGGCTACTGCTGCTAGGGCTACTGCTGCTAGTGCTACTGCTGCTAGCTACTGCTGCTAGGCTACTGCTGCTAGGGCTACTGCTGCTAGGGCTACTGCTGCTAGGGCTACTGCTGCTAGTGCTACTGCTGCTAGGGCTACTGCTGCTAGGGCTACTGCTGCTAGGGCTACTGCTGCTGGTGCTACTGCTGCTAGCTACTAATGCTAGCACTACGACTGCTAGCACTACGACTGCTAGCACTACGACTGCTAGCACTTCTGGTGCTAGCTACTAATGCTAGCACTACTACTGCTAGCACTACTGGTGCTAGCACTACTGGTGACACTAGTCTGATCCAGATGTTCCTCTCTCTCTGATCCAGATGTTCCTCTCTGATCCAGATGTTCCTCTCTCTCTGATCCAGATGTTCCTCTCTGATCCAGATGTTTCTCTCTCTCTGATCCAGATGTTCCTCTCTCTCTGATCCAGATGTTCCTCTCTGATCCAGATGTTTCTCTCTCTCTGATCCAGATGTTTCTCTCTCTCTGATCCAGATGTCCGTGCTGCCCGGGATCAGATGAATATGGGCGGGGTCACGTACCCTCCCGCCCCCCTGCAGGAGGCCCAGCCCCGCCCCACCTCCATGTACAGCCAGGTGTCGTCGGCGTGCTCTCCCTCCGCCTCCTTCGGCGGCGCCTTCAACCCGCCGGCGGGGGGCGGGGTCTCCCCGACGCCCCACAGCAGCTACTACAGCGGCATGGTCGGACCGCAGCACCCCTTCTACAACCGGGTGAGTCCAGGCTCCGCCCACACCTGCTGATGTCACTCACGGTGACAGGGAACGGCTTTCAGGTTCTGTAAAAGTCCAAAACAGGGTCCCGACTCGCCGTCGCCTCACCTGATTGGTTGAGTGGAAGGTAAAGCCGTGATGTCACAGTTTCCTGTTCACCTGGTTCACCTTCCATCATTTGTGTTTCTGTCATTTGATGCTCAGTAATGGGGGCGTGGCCATGAATCACACGTGATCAGTAATGGGGGCGTGGCCATGAATCACACGTGATCAGTAATGGGGGCGTGGCCATGAATCACACGTGATCAGTAATGGGGGCGTGGCCATGAATCACACGTGATCAGTAATGGGGGCGTGGCCATAAATCACACGTGATCAT
Source organism: Ophiodon elongatus (assembly GCA_016806645.1). Taxonomy (NCBI): domain Eukaryota; kingdom Metazoa; phylum Chordata; class Actinopteri; order Perciformes; family Hexagrammidae; genus Ophiodon; species Ophiodon elongatus. The sequence goes on along the minus strand of JACSYO010000316.1, from coordinate 28,063 downwards.
TAATGGGGGCGGCCCAAACACACACAAAGCCATGAATCACACGACAAACGGGCCATGAATCACACGTGATCAGTAATGGGGGCGGGGCCATGAATCACACGTGATCAGTAATGGGGGCGTGGCCATGAATCACACGTGATCAGTAATGGGGGCGGGGCCATGAATCACACGTGATCAGTAATGGGGGCGGGGCCATGAATCACACGTGATCAGTAATGGGGGCGTGGCCATGAATCACACGTGATCAGTAATGGGGGCGGGGCCATGAATCACACGTGATCAGTAATGGGGCGGGGCCATGAATCACACGTGATCAGTAATGGGGGCGGGGCCATGAATCACACGTGATCAGTAACGGGGGCGGGGCCATGAATCACACGTGATCAGTAATGGGGGCGGGGCATGAAGCAAGCTGAGATTCTCTGTTTTTCAGTTTTTTTATTTGCTTCCTTCTTGTTGTTGTTCGTTGTTGAATTTTTTTTGATTATTATTTCTGCCCCCCCCCCTCCCCCTTCAGCCATATTTCCCCCATCACCTTTACCAGCTGCCTCGCCCTCTCATGGCCTCCACCTGCCCATCACACCTCCACCCACGTCCTCCACCCAAACTCTCCTTCAGCCGGGATGGCACAGCTGTGAGTACGAGGCCTCTCTCTCCAGGACCCAGTGACTCGTTAAGAGTGACTCGTTAAGAATGACTTGTTAGGAGTGACTCAGTAAGAGTGATTTGTTAAGCATTACTCGTTAAGAATGACTCGTTAGGAGTTACTCGTTAAGAATGACTCATTAGGAGTGACTCATTAGGAGTGAATCATTACAAATGAATCAATGAATTACTGAGGAAAGTCATGTTTAATAAAATAAATAAAATGTGAAACTCAGAAGTGAAACAATTTATAATATTTATTTATTTCACATTTTCTATTATAAAATAACAGAATAAATACTTTTTATTTTTATTTTTTACCACAGCCGTCTAATAATTATTAATTAATTATTCATTAATATTATTATTATTATTATTATTTATTATAATTAATAGAAGCCCACTCACACCAGGAGATTTAAATAATAACTAAATAATAATACTTCTACTATATATACTTATTAACTAATGATTAGTCACAATGTCTCAAAAAGCCTCGTTTCAAAACCTCCAGATATTGATTTTGATGATCACGCATGATTTATTTATTTATCATTTAAAAGCCTTCCCAGCATCCTCTGCTTCTTTGTTCTTCTTCTGCTGTCGACGACGGCGGACTCTTCTTCTGTGGTTTGTGGCCGCGTAGCGTTCAGGGACTTTTAATCTACAGGTTGATTCATTTGTTCTTCTGAGGATCTGAACGTGAAATCAGTCGGAGAAAAATATTGTCAGCAATCATTTCCACTTTTCTGTCATCTGTGCTCTCCAGATGTTTCATTCCTCACCTGTCTGTCTGTCTGTCTGTCTGTCTGTCTGTCTGTCTGTCTCTCTGTCTGTCTGCAGTATAAGGTTTCATCTTTGAAAAGAAAGCAGGTATTGAACTCTCGCTTCCTTCCTTCCTACCTTCCTTCCTTCCTTCCTTCCTTCCTTCCTTCCTTCCTTCCTTCCTTCCTTCCTTCGCTGCCTGAGCAGACTAACTTCCTTCTGCCCACTACAACTCCCAGCATGCACTTTGCCTGGACTAGCCTGTAGCCTCAGTAGAGTAGCTGTTTAGTTTGTTTGCTCTGACTGAAACACATAACGTTGTTATTATTATAAAGAGTTTATTGATTTAATAATAATAATAATAATAATAAGCTTCATTATCTGGTTAAATAAATAACGGGTGTAAAGTAAGTTGATGACCTCATACATACTTCCTGTGTGCTGTACCTTCTTCTGGGAATCGAACCCGCGTGTGTTTGTGTCCAGGGTCCGTCCTCCGTGGCGTCCGCGGCTCCGTCCGTCCTCCTCAGCTCCATGACGACGGAGGCCGTCTGTGAGCGCGTGCGGCAGATCGACGGCATCGACCAGAGCATGACGGCACTCTACGGCGCCACCATCAGGAAGGTGGGCGTCGCCTCGGCCGCGTGTCCTCGTGTCCTCCTGTCCTTCTGTCCTTGTGTCCTCCTGTCCTCTTGTCCTCCTGTCCTCCTGTCCTTCTGTCCTGTCCTCGTGTCCTTCTGTCCTCGTGTCCTTCTGTTCTCCTGTCCTCGTGTCCTCTTGTCCTCCTGTCCTCCTGTCCTCGTGTCCTTCTGTTCTCCTGTCCTCGTGTCCTCTTGTCCTCCTGTCCTCCTGTCCTCGTGTCCTTCTGTCCTGTCCTCGTGTCCTTCTGTCCTCGTGTCCTTCTGTTCTCCTGTCCTCCTGTCCTCGTGTCCTCCTGTCCTCGTGTCCTTCTGTCCTCCTGTCCTCCTGTCCTCGTGTCCTTCTGTCCTCGTATCCTCGTGTCCTCGTGTCCTTCTGTCCTCCTGTCCTCGTGTCCTTCTGTCCTCGTGTCCTTCTGTCCTCCTGTCCTCGTGTCCTCCTGTCCTTCTGTCCTCCTGTCCTCCTGTCCTCCCGTCCTCCTGTCCTCCTGTCCTCGTGTCCTCGTGTCCTCGTGTCCTCCTGTCCTCGTGTCCTCGTGTCCCCCTGTCCTCCTGTCCTCCTGTCCTCGTGTCCTCCTGTCCTCGTGTCCTTCTTCCCCCCCTGTTCTTGTCCTTCTGCCCCCTGTCCTTCTGTCCTCCTGTCCTCGTGTCCTCCTGTCCTCCTGTCCTCGTGTCCTTCTGTCCTTCTGTCCTCCTGTCCTTGTGTCCTCGTGTCCTTCTGTCCTCGTGTCCTTCTGTCCTTCTGTCCTCCTGTCCTCGTGTCCTCCTGTCCTCCTGTCCTCGTGTCCTTCTGTCCTTCTGTCCTCCTGTCCTTGTGTCCTCGTGTCCTTCTGTCCTCGTGTCCTTCTGTCCTTCTGTCCTCCTGTCCTCGTGTCCTCCTGTCCTCCTGTCCTCGTGTCCTTCTGTCCTTCTGTCCTCCTGTCCTTGTGTCCTCGTGTCCTCCTGTCCTCGTGTCCTTCTGTCCTTCTGTCCTCGTGTCCTCACTAAGTCCTCTGGTTTCAGGCCAACGTGAATGGCAGAGTTCTGTCTCAGTGTGACATCGACGAGCTGAAGAAGGAGATGAGCATGAACTTTGGAGACTGGCAGCTATTCAGAGCCTCGGTGAGTCACATGGTCACACGGTCACATGGTCACGTGGTCACATGGTCACATGGTCACATGGTCACGTGGTCACATGGTCACATGGTCACACGGTCACGTGGTCACGTGGTCACATGGTCACGTGGTCACATGGTCACATGGTCACACGGTCACACGGTCACGTGGTCACGTGGTCACGGTGAGTCACATGGTCATTATTTATTTTGACTGATATATATATATATATATATATATATATATATATATATATATACACATACATACACGGGAATATACATATATAAATATAAATATATATACATTTATCTATTTATTTTTTCTCCTGCAGGTCCTGGACATGCGTCACATAGAGAGTCAGGTGCTGCAGGAGGAAGCTGCCAGTGAGCAAGGCAGCGTCGTGGGCTGTCAGGCCGAGGCGGGGCGGCGAGCGGTGGCTCCGCCCCACGCCGCTGCAGACGCATCTCCCATGTACAGCTTCAACATGAGCTTTGAGGAGCTCAGCACCCTGGGACTGGACGAGGCTCAGAGACAGAGCACACAGTGGATGGTGGGCGGAGAAACACTCCTCTCCTCTTATCTCATCTCCTCTTATCTCATCTCCTCTCATCTCCTCTTATCTCATCTCCTCTCATCTCATCTCCTCTTATCTCATCTCCTCTCATCTCCTCTTATCTCATCTCCTCTCATCTCATCTCCTCTTATCTCATCTCCTCTTATCTCCTCTCATCTCATCTCCTCTCATCTCCTCTTATCTCATCTCCTCTCATCTCCTCTCCTCTCCTCTCCTCTCATCTCCTCTTATCTCATCTCCTCTCATCTCCTCTTATCTCCTCTCCTCTCCTCTCCTCTTATCTCCTCTTATTACTCCTCTTATCTCCTCTTATTACTCCTCTTAGCTCCTCTTATCTCCTCATATTACTCCTCTAATTTCCTCTTATTACCTCTTATTACTCCTCTTATCTCCTCTTATCTCCTCTCATCTCCTCTCTTCTCCTCTTATCTCCTCTTATTACTCCTCTTATCTCCTCTTATCTCCTCTTTTCTCCTCTTATTACTCCTCTTATCTCCTCTTATTACTCCTCTCCTCTCATCTCCTCTTATCTCCTCTTATCTCCTCTTATCTCCTCTTATCTCCTATTACTTCTCTTATCTCCTCTTATCTCCTCTTATTACTCCTCTCCTCTCATCTCGTCTTATCTCCTCTTATCTCCTCTTATTACTCCTCTCCTCTCATCTCCTCTTATCCCCTTATTACTCCTCTTATCTCCTCTATTACTCCTCTCCTCTCATCTCTCTCTTATTACTCCTCTTATCTCCTCTTATCTCCTCATCTCCTCTCTTCTCCTCTTATCTCCTCTTATCTCCTCTTATTACTCCTCTTATCTCCTCTTATCTCCTCTTATTACTCCTCTCCTCTCATCTCCTCTTATCTCCTCTTATCTCCTCTTATCTCCTCTTATCTCCTATTACTTCTCTTATCTCCTCTTATCTCCTCTTATTACTCCTCTCCTCTCATCTCGTCTTATCTCCTCTTATCTCCTCTTATTACTCCTCTCCTCTCATCTCCTCTTATCCCCTCTTATTACTCCTCTTATCTCCTCTTATTACTCCTCTCCTCTTATCTCCTCTTATTACTCCTCTTATCTCCTCTTATTACTCCTCTTAGCTCCTCTTATCTCCTCATATTACTCCTCTAATTTCCTCTTATTACCTCTTATTACTCCTCTTATCTCCTCTTATCTCCTCTCATCTCCTCTCTTCTCCTCTTATCTCCTCTTATCTCCTCTTATTACTCCTCTTATCTCCTCTTATCTCCTCTTTTCTCCTCTTATTACTCCTCTTATCTCCTCTTATTACTCCTCTCCTCTCATCTCCTCTTATCTCCTCTTATCTCCTCTTATCTCCTCTTATCTCCTATTACTTCTCTTATCTCCTCTTATCTCCTCTTATTACTCCTCTCCTCTCATCTCGTCTTATCTCCTCTTATCTCCTCTTATTACTCCTCTCCTCTCATCTCCTCTTATCCCCTCTTATTACTCCTCTTATCTCCTCTTATTACTCCTCTCCTCTCATCTCCTCTTATTACTCCTCTTATCTCCTCTTATCTCCTCTCATCTCCTCTCTTCTCCTCTTATCTCCTCTTATCTCCTCTTATTACTCCTCTTATCTCCTCTTATCTCCTCTATTACTCCTCTCCTCTCATCTCCTCTTATCTCCTCTTATCTCCTCTATCTCCTCTTATCTCCTCTTATCTCCTCTTATCTCCTCTTATTACTCCTCTCCTCTCATCTCGTCTTATCTCCTCTTATCTCCTCTTATTACTCCTCTCCTCTCATCTCCTCTTATCTCCTCTTATTACTCCTCTTATCTCCTCTTATCTCCTCTCATACTCATCTCCTCTTATCTCCTCTTATCTCCTCTTATTACTCCTCTTATCTCCTCTTATTACTCCTCTCATCTCCTCTTATCTCCTCTTATCCCCTCTTATTACTCCTCTTACCTCCTCTTATTACGCCTCTCCTCTCATCTCCTCTTATCTCCTCTTATCTCCTCTTATTACTCCTCTTATCTCCTCTTATTACTCCTCTCATCTCCTCTTATCTCCTCTTATTACTCCTCTCCTCTTATCTCCTCTTATCTCCTCTTATTACTCCTCTTATCTCCTCTTATTACTCATCTTATCTCCTCTTATTACTCCTCTCCTCTTATCTCCTCTTATCTCCTCTTATACTCCTCTTATCTCCTCTTATTACTCCTCTTATTACTCCTCTCCTCTCATCTCCTCTTATCTCCTCTTAACCCTCTCCTCTCACCCTCTTACTCCTCTTATCTCCTCTTATTAATCCTCTTATCTCCTCTTATTACTCCCCATCTCCTCTTATCTCCTCTTATACTCCTCTTATCTCCTCTTATTACTCCTCCTCTATCTCCTCTTATTACTCCTCTTATCTCCTCTTATTACTCCTCTCCTCTCATCTCCTCTTATCTCCTCTTAACTCCTCTTATCTCCTCTTATTACTCCTCTCCTCTTATCTCCTCTTATCTCCTCTTATTACTCCTCTTATCTCCTCTTATTACTCCCTCATCTCCTCTTATTACTCCTCTTATCTCCTCTTATTACTCCTCTCCTCTTATCTCCTCTTATCTCCTCTTATTACCCTCTTATCTCCTCTTATTACTCCTCTCCTCTTATCTCCTCTTATCTCCTCTTATTACTCCTCTTATCTCCTCTTATTACTCCTCTACTCTTATCTCCTCTTATTACTCCTCTTATCTCCTCTTATTACTCCTCTCCTCTTATCTCCTCTTATCTCCTCTTATTACTCCTCTTATCTCCTCTTATTACTCCTCTCCTCTTATCTCCTCTTATCTCCTCTTATTACTCCTCTTATCTCCTCTTATTACTCCTCTCCTCTCATCTCCTCTTATTACTCCTCTTATCTCCTCTTATTACTCCTCTCCTCTCATCTCCTCTTATCTCCTCTTATTACTCCTCTTATCTCCTCTTATTACTCCTCTCCTCTCATCTCCTCTTATCTCCTCTTATCTCCTCTTATCCCTACTCCTCTATCTCCAATCTTATCCTCACTCTTATTACCCTCCTCTCCTCTCATCCCACCCCACCCCCCCCACCCCCCAACCCTCTTATCTCCTCTTATCCCACCCTCTTATTACTCCTCTTATCTCCTCATTCTCCTCCCTCTTATCTCCTTATTACTCCTCTCCTCTATCTCCTCTATCTCTCTTATCCCCCTTATCTCCTCTACCCTATTATCCCATCTCCTCTTATCTCCTCTTATCTCCTCTTATTACTCCTCTTATCTCCTCTTATTACTCCTCTTATCTCCTCTTATTACTCCTCTCCTCTTATCTCCTCTTATTACTCCTCTTATCTCCTCTTATTACTCCTCTCATCTCCTCTTATTACTCCTCTTATCTCCTCTTATTACTCCTCTCATCTCCTCTTATTACTCCTCTCCTCTTATCTCCTCTTATTACTCCTCTTATCTCCTCTTATTACTCCTCTTATCTCCTCTTATCTCCTCTTATTACTCCTCTCCTCTTATCTCCTCTTATTACTCCTCTTATCTCCTCTTATTACTCCTCTTATCTCCTCTTAATACTCCTCTCCTCTTATCTCCTCTTATTACTCCTCTTATCTCCTCTTATCTCCTCTTTACTCTTATTACTCCTCTCATCTCCTCTTATCTCCTCTTATCTCCTCTTATTACTCCTCTCTTCTCCTCTTATTACTCCTCTCCTCTTATATCCTCTTATCTCCCAATCTCCTCTTATCTCCTCTTATCTCCTCTTATTACTCCTCTTATCTCCTCTTATCTCCTCTTATCTCCTCTTATTACTCCTCTCCTCTTATCTCCTCTTATCTCCTCTTATTACTCCTCTTATCTCCTCTTATCTCCTCTTATTACTCCTCTCCTCTCATCTCCTCTTATCTCCTCTTATTACTCCTCTCCTCTCATCTCCTCTTATCTCCTCTTATCTCCTCTTATTACTCCTCTTATCTCCTCTTATTACTCCTCTCCTCTTATCTCCTCTTATCTCCTCTTATTACTCCTCTTATCTCCTCTTATTACTCCTCTACTCTTATCTCCTCTTATTACTCCTCTTATCTCCTCTTATTACTCCTCTCCTCTTATCTCCTCTTATCTCCTCTTATTACTCCTCTTATCTCCTCTTATTACTCCTCTCCTCTTATCTCCTCTTATCTCCTCTTATTACTCCTCTTATCTCCTCTTATTACTCCTCTACTCTTATCTCCTCTTATTACTCCTTTTATCTCCTCTTATTACTCCTCTCCTCTTATCTCCTCTTATCTCCTCTTATTACTCCTCTTATCTCCTCTTATTACTCCTCTCCTCTTATCTCCTCTTATCTCCTCTTATTACTCCTCTTATCTCCTCTTATTACTCCTCTACTCTTATCTCCTCTTATTACTCCTTTTATCTCCTCTTATTACTCCTCTCCTCTTATCTCCTCTTATCTCCTCTTATTACTCCTCTTATCTCCTCTTATTACTCCTCTCCTCTTATCTCCTCTTATCTCCTCTTATTACTCCTCTTATCTCCTCTTATTACTCCTCTACTCTTATCTCCTCTTATTACTCCTTTTATCTCCTCTTATTACTCCTCTCCTCTTATCTCCTCTTATCTCCTCTTATTACTCCTCTTATCTCCTCTTATTACTCCTCTCCTCTTATCTCCTCTTATCTCCTCTTATTACTCCTCTCCTCTTATTACTCCTCTCCTCTTATCTCCTCTTATCTCCTCTTATTACTCCTCTTATCTCCTCTTATTACTCCTCTCCTCTCATCTCCTCGTATCTCCTCTTATTACCCTCTCCTCTTATCTCCTCTTATTACTCCTCTCCTCTTATCTCCTCTTATTACTCCTCTGCTCTTATCTCCTCTTATCTCCTCTTATTACTCCTCTCCTCTTATCTCCTCTTATCTCCTCTTATTACTCCTCGTATCTCCTCTTATCTCCTCATATCTCCTCTTATCTTATCTTATCTCCTCTCATCTCCTCTTATCTCCTCTTATCTCTTCTTATCTCCTCTTATCTCCTCTTATCTCCTATTATTACTCCTCTTATCTCCTCTTATCTCCTCTCATCTCCTCTTATCTCCTCTTATTACTCCTCTTATCTCTTCTTATCTCCTCTTATCTCCTATTATTACTCCTCTTATCTCCTCTTATTACTCCTCTCCTCTTATCTCCTCTTATCTCCTCTTATTACTCCTCTTATATCCTCTTATTACTCCTCTTATCTCCTCTTATTACTCCTCTTATCTCCTCTTATCTCCTCTTTACTCCTCTTATTACTCCTCTTTACTCCTCTTATTACTCCTCTTATCTCCTCTTATCTCCTCTTATTACTCCTCTTATCTCTTCTTATTACTCCTCTTATCTCCTCTCATCTCCTCTTATCTCCTCCTATCTCCTCTTATTACTCCTCTCCTCTCATCTCCTTTTATCTCCTCTTATCTCATCTTATTACTCCTCTTATTACTCCTGGAGTAAACTCTTCTTCTGTATTGTAAGCTCTTCTTCTGTGGAGTAAGCTCTTCTTCTGTGGTGTAAGCTCTTCTTCTGTGGTGTAAGCTCTTCTTCTGTGGTGTAAGCTCTTCTTCTGTGGTGTCCTCAGGGCGGCGCTCACCGCACGGCCAGCCTGACCAGCCTGAACTCCCAGGAGTCGTCCAACGACATCGCCCGCCTGACGGACCGGCAGCAGGACGAGTACCGCAGCGCGTACCAGGAGTACATCGCCCAGATGGCGCAGGTGGAGGTGAGCGGCGGCGCCGGCGGCGAGCGGCCCGTCCAGCCGCTGCCGGGTCAGTTCATGACATCGTCGTCGTCGGAGGACAAGAGCAAAGATGGCGGCGAGCCGGACGGACGCAAGTCCTTCAACAAGAGGAGTGGCGGCGGCGGGAAACCGGCGGCGGACAGCGGCGACTTCGCCTCCGGCGGCGAGGCCCTGGACCCGATCACGGAGGAGGACGAGAAGGACCACGGCTCCTCCCGGGCCCTGCTGACCCGCAAGGCCTCGGCCGAGAGGGGCGGGCTGTTCCAGGGCGCCGCCGACCTGAAGCTGAAGGCCGGTGGCGGCCTGCGCTACCAGAAGCTGACGAGCGACGACGAGGAGTCGGAGGAGTCCGACAACGCCCCCCTGCTGAGGGACGGGAAGCCGCCGGGCGACCGCAGACCCGCCGGCGGCTCGCTGGCGCTGAAGGGGAAGGACTACCTGTCGGACGCCACGTTGGACAAGAAGGACTCCTCGGACTCCGGCGTGCGGTCCAACGAGAGCTCGCCCAACCACTCGCTGCAGGACGAGGAGGCGGAGCTGTCGCAGCTGGAGAGGGCCGACCTCATCGAGCTGGACGAGGGGGGGCTGGCCGGGAAGCGGGGACTTCCCAGCAGCCTCAGCGGCCTGCAGGACCCGGCGGTCGCCCGCATGTCCATCTGCTCCGAGGACCAGTGCAGCCTGCTGGCCAGCAGCCCCGAGGAGAGCTGGCCCTCCTCCAGGTCCTACAACCTGAACCGCACGCCGAGCAACGTCACGCTCAACAACAACACCAACAACAGGCCCCGCCCACCCGCAGAGGGCTCCTCCTCCAACCCCGCCTCCTCCTCCAGTGACGTCATCCTGTCCCCAAGCTCCTCCTCCTCCTCCTCCTCCACCTCCACCAGGCCGGGTCCCAACAACGAGAACGTCCGAGTGGTTCACCTGAAGAGGGGCCTGAAGCCCGGGGACCCGCCGGAGATCTGCACCGTGTCCTCCGACACCGTCACCTTCGGCGAGGAGCGGGAGAGCATCCTGTGACCTCGCCGTGACCCCGCCGTGACCTCGCCGTGACCCCGCCGTGACCCCGCCGTGACCTCATCGTGACCTCATCGAGACGTTACCTCATCGTTACCTCATCGAGACCCCGTCGTTACCCCACCGTGACCCCGCCGTGACCCCATCGTTACCTCATCGTTACCTCATCGAGACCCCGTCGTTACCCCACCGTGACCCCGCCATGACCCCATCGTTACCTCATCGAGACCTCATCGTGACCTCGCCGTGACCCCATTGTGGCCCTATCGTTACCCCATCGTGACCCCATTGTGACCCTATCGTTACCCCATCGAGACCTCATCGTGACCTCGCCGTGACCCCATCGTGACCCCATTGTGACCCTATCGTTACCCCATCGTGACCCCATTGTGACCCTATCATGACCCCATCGTGACCCCATTGTGACCCTATCGTGACCCCATCGTGACCCCATTGTGACCCTATCGTTACCCCATCGTGACCCCATTGTGACCCTATCGTTACCCCATCGTGACCCCATTGTGACCCTATCGTTACCCCATCGTGACCCCATTGTGACCCTATCGTGACCCCATTGTGACCCTATCGTGACCCCATCGTGACCCCATTGTGACCCTATCGTTACCCCATCGTGACCCCATTGTGACCCTATCGTTACCCCATCGTGACCCCATTGTGACCCTATCGTTACCCCATCGTGACCCCATTGTGACCCTATCGTTACCCCATTGAGACCTCATCGTGACCTCGTCGTGACCCCATCGTGACCTCGTCGTGACCTCGTCGTGACCCCATCGTGACCTTGTCGTGACCCCATCGTGACCTTGTCGTGACCCCATCGTGACCTTGTCGTGACCCGTGAACAGAGAGCACTGAGAATCCACCAGGAGCCGCCTCTCAACCCTCTGAACCAATCAGGAAGTTTATAGTTAAATCAAGACCCGTCTGAAACCCTCAAAGTGACACGACGCCAGTATGAATATTAGTTCCCTTAAAGTGACACGACGCCAGTATGAATATTAGTTCCCTTAAAGTGACACGACGCCAGTATGAATATTAGTTCCCTTAAAGTGACACGACGCCAGTATGAATATTAGTTCCCTTAGAGTGACACGACGCCAGTATGAATATTAGTTCCCTTAAAGTGACACGACGCCAGTATGAATATTAGTTCCCTTAAAGTGACACGACGCCAGTATGAATATTAGTTCCCTTAAGTGACACGACGCCAGTATGAATATTAGTTCCCTTAGAGTGACACGACGCCAGTATGAATATTAGTTCCCTTAAAGTGACACGACGCCAGTATGAATATTAGTTCCCTTAAAGTGACACGACGCCAGTATGAATATTAGTTCCCTTAAAGTGACACGACGCCAGTATGAATATTAGTTCCCTTAAAGTGACACGACGCCAGTATGAATATTAGTTCCCTTAAAGTGACACGACGCCAGTATGAATATTAGTTCCCTTAAAGTGACACGACGCCAGTATGAATATTAGTTCCCTTAAAGTGACACGACGCCAGTATGAATATTGGTTCCCTTAAAGTGACACGACACCAGTATGAATATTAGTTTTTAATAACAGTAATAATAATTTATAATAATAGTGATAATATTAGTTTATAATAATAGTAATAATATTAGTTTATAATAATAGTAATAATATTAGTTTATAATAATAGTAATAATATTAATAACTGCTAACGTACGGAGGTTCCAGCTCCAAACTTTATAAAATGTAGTTTTGGTGATAACATGAATATAAAACAGATATTAGAAACTAAAGCTGAAGAGTCATAAGAACAGTGAGGAAGAGGAGGAGGAAGAGGAGGAGGAGGAGGAGGAGGAGGAGGAGGAGGAGGAGGAAGAGGAAGAGGAGGAGGAGGAGGAGGAGGAAGAGGAGGAGGAGGAGGAGGAAGAGGAGGAAGAGGAGGAGGAGGAGGAGGAGGAAGAGGAAGAGGAGGAGCGTCTGCTGGTGGACTGGTAGTCTAGTTGAGTCCGTTTTGTCTCAGTAGAAGAACAGGAAGTTCTGTAGAAGCATGTTGTTGTTGTTGTTGTTGTTGTTGTTGTTGTTGTTGTTGTTGTGATCTGTCCAGATTAACTCTGGTGAAACGAAGCTAAAGAAGTGAAACTAAACTCAACAGAAGATGAAATGAGAAACAAAGATATGAATTATAATTTGAGACAGAAAGCTTTTAATAATCAATAATCTGTTGTTGTTGACGTCGTGAACATTAATGTTGTTTATGAAGCTCATTTATTAGAATGACGACGGTCAGCATGAGATCAGAGGCTTTTATTCTGAAAAGAGATCAGAGGCTTTTATTCTGAAATGAGATCAGTGGCTTTTATTCTGAAGGATCAAAAGGAAGAAATTTAAACTACAAATATTTAAAAATCAATGAATCGCTTCTGATCTGAGAAAATAATCTTCATTGTTTTTATTATTGTGACGTTTACAGATCAAACGGATCAATAAGTTAATTATTATGATCTGTTCGTCTGTCCCTGCTCTTCATCTTCTTCATCTTCATCATCTTCATCTTCATCAAGTGAATCTGTTGTGAACTAATAAAATCTGGATATTGATCGTTGACTCTTTGACTCTTTTATTGATCTGCTTTTATTGTGAAGGTTAAGAAGTATTCACGAGTTCTACTGAGGTAAAAGTACCTCAATGCACTAGAAGCGTCTTCACAAAGAGTACTTGAGGTTTTAAGTAAAAGTACTCACGACTGGCAGAGAGAAAGAAAGAATACTAACTTAAAGATACTTGTACTTTATTTTAACTGCTACTTTTTACTCATGAAATATTGTACTTATACTTTTATACGTTAAACATTTTAAAATATAAATCAGTTATAAAATAAACAAACAACAAAGAAAGATGAATATTATTCTCATACTTTATATATATATATATATATATATACATGTATATATATAGATATATATATACATATACATGTATATATACATGTATATATATATATACATTTATATTTATATAAATATATACATGTGTATATATATATATACACATGTATATATATATGTATATATATACATGTATGTATACATGTATATATATATATACATTTCTATTTATATATATAAATATATACATGTATATATATATATAATATATATATATATATATATATATACATGATAGATAGTAATATTGTATATAATATAATGTATATATATAGATATATATATATATATAGAGAGAGATATAGAGCATATATATCAGATATATATATATATATATATATATATATATATACATAATTGTATATAATCAATGAAATCTCAGTATTTCGTTCTCTGGTCTTTGTGAAATAATGATGTCTGTGATAATATAGATATTAAAGATTAAACGTTAATATAAACTCTGTATTCTAACATTGTAACTGAGTTTGGAGACGTCAACGCTACAGCTCCTCCACCAGGGGGCGCCACAGGCTGAGGCTCTACCTGTTCAGGTGGAGAACTCCTCCTCCTCCTCCTGCTCCTCCTGCTCCTCTTCCTCCTCCTCCTGCTCCTCTTCCTGCTCCTCCTCCTCCTCCTCCTGCTCCTGCTCCTCCTCCTCCTGCTCCTCCTCCTCCTCGTCCTGCTCCTGCTCCTCCTGCTCCTCCTCCTGCTCCTGCTCCTCCTCCTCCTGCTCCTGCTCCTCCTCCTGCTCCTCCTGCTCCTCCTCCTGCTCCTGCTCCTCCTGCTCCTCCTCCTGCTCCTCCTGCTCCTCCTCCTGCTCCTGCTCCTCCTGCTCCTCCTCCTCCTGCTCCTCCTGCTGCTCCTCCTCCTCCTCCTGCTCCTCCTCCTGCTCCTGCTCCTCCTGCTCCTCCTGCTCCTCCTGCTCCTCCTCCTGCTCCTGCTCCTCCTGCTCCTCCTCCTCCTCCTGCTCCTCCTGCTGTCCCTTTGTGCTGATAATTTGATGCTCGGAGTCATTTCCATATTTAGAAAAGCCGTTTCCTGTTTCCCAGCCGAGTGCAGAGAGGAGTTATCGTCGACAGGAGGGCTCACTCCTGTGATTTCTTTGACACTTTAATATCTGTGCGTTCATTATCGAGTGACCTTCCACCTCTTCCTCTTGTTTTAGGAATCGAACTAACAGTCGGATTCGTCTTGACTAAAAACGTCTTCCTGACTTTGCTCTTCCCTCCGTGACCTCGTGCTCTCATTACCCAGAAGGCCCGGCGTTCCTCTCAGAATTCACAGATGTATCAGACTGTTAACATCAGACACTGCTTCCTCTCTTCTCTGCTTCAAGGAAAATGAAATATGTAAGAAAACACGTCCAGCTTTGTTCTTCAGTTCTTCCTGTTCACCATCAGGAACCAGGAGGTTCTTTGTTCTGCTTTAAAGACGCTCAAAGTAAAACGTAAAGATAACGAAGAACATGAATACAACCGTGACTATGATCGTTACGTTAGCTTAGCATTGATGCCAAATAAAGATGAGTCCAACAATGTGTATAAATATTACAAAGTATCAGTCAAAGCTTCATGTGTTAAAGCTGCATTCTCTCTCCTGACCACCAGGGGGCGACTCCTCTGGTTGTATAGAAGTCAAAGCTTCATGTGTTAAAGCTGCATTCTTTCTCCTGACCACCAGGGGGCGACTCCTCTGGTTGTATAGAAGTCAAAGCTTCATGTGTTAAAGTTGCATTCTCTCTCCTGACCACCAGGGGGCGGCGACTCTGGTTGTATAGAAGTCTATAGAAAATGACTCTACTTCTCTCTTGATTTATTCCCTCAGTAAACATTGTAAACATGAGTTTATGTCTCAATCTCTAGTTTCAAGTCTTCTTCAATACAGCACGATGTTCCATCCATCCATTTTCCTCCGCTTATCCGGTGTCGGGTCTCGGTGGCAGCAGGCCGAGCCAGGCTTCCCTCTCACCCGCAACATGTTCCAGCTCGTTCTGGGGATCCTGAGGTGTTCCCAGGCCAGCTGGAGATATAATCCCTCCAGAGGGTTCTGGGTCTTCCCCGGGGCCTCCTACCAGGTGGGCGTGCCTGGAAAACCTCTAACGGGAGGAAACCAGGAGGCATCCTGATTAGATGCCCGAACCACCTCAGCTGACTCCTTTATACACAAGGAGCAGCGCCTCAACTCCAAGTTCCCTCCTGATGTCCGAGCTCCTCACCCTATCTTTGAGTCTGGCTAGAGGAAACTCCATCTCCTTACCCTATCTCTAAGGCTGAGCCCATACAGAGGAAACTCATCTCCTTACCCTATCTCTAAGGCTGAGCCTACGGAGGAACCCATTCCTTACCCCATTTAAGGCTGATGCAGAGCTCATCTCCTACCCATCTCTAAGGCTGAGCCCACGGAGGAAACCACCCTTCTATCTCATGCTGAGCTCTCAGAGGAAACTCACTCCTTCCTATCTCTAAGGCTGAGCCCACTGAGGAAACCTCACTCTCTACCCATTCTAAGCGCTGAGTTCACGAGGAACCCCTCCTTACCCTATCTCTAAGGCTGAGCCCTACAGAGGAACCTCATCTCCTTACCCTATCTCTAAGGCTGAGCCCTACAGAGGAAACTCATCTCCTTACCCTATCTCTAAGGCTGAGCCCTACAGAGGAAACTCATCTCCTTACCCTATCTCTAAGGCTGAGCCCTACAGAGGAAACTCATCTCCTTACCCTATCTCTAAGGCTGAGCCCTACAGAGGAAACTCATCTCTTACCCTATCTTCTAAGGTGTTGAGCTCCTACGGAGGAACTCATCTCCTTTTATTTTAATGCTGAGCCCTGATGAGAGAAAACCATTCTTACTTATATTTATTAGAAGAGCCCTCGCAGAGAAACTCATCTCTCTTACCCTACATCTAAGGCTGTCAGGAGGAAAAACCCCATCTCCCTACCCTATCTCTAATGAGCCCTACTATAAACCTCATCTCCTTACCCTATCTCTAAGGCTGAGCCTACAGGAGGAACCCTGCACTTTAGCCATCTCACTTAAGGCTGAGCTGCGAGAAACCATCTCCTACTTCTATCTCTATTAGTTTAGGAAACCATCTCCTTACCCTATCTCTAAGGCTGATTTTCCACAGAGAAACCATCTCTCTTACCTACCTAAGGCTTATCAGAGAACCATCTCCACCCTTATCTCTAAGGCTTGAGTCCATGAGAAACCCATCTCCTTACCCTATCTCTAAGGCTGAGCCCACGGAGGAAACTCATCTCCTTATTCGCTATGAGCCCCACAGAGGAAACACTCTCACCATCTCTAAGTGCTGACCCACCACCCTACGAGGAAACTCATCTCCACCATCTTGGCAAGCCACCTACAGAGGAAACTCATCTCCTTACCCTATCTCTAAGGCTGAGCCCTACGGAGGAAACTCATCTCCTTACCCTATCTCTAAGGCTGAGCCCTACAGAGGAAACTCATCTCCTTACCCTATCTCTAAGGCTAGCCCACGGAGAAACCATCTCCTTACCCTACTCAAGGCTGAGCCTACAGAAAATCATTCCTTACCCTATCTCTACTGAGCCCACGGAGAAAACTCATCTCCTTACCCTATCTCTAAGGCTGAGCCCTACGGAGGAAACTCATCTCCTTACCCTATCTCTAAGGCTGAACCCTACGGAGAAAACTCATTTCGGCCGCTTGTATCCGAGACCTCGTTCTTTCGGTCACAGAGCTCGTGACCATGAGGGTCAGAACGTAGACCGCCCAGTAAACAGAGCTTCTCCTTCCGGCTCAGCTCCTCTTCACCAGCCGCACCGATCCGTCTGTCGATCTCCCGCTCCATCTTACCCTCACTCGTGAACAAGACCCTGAGATACTTGAACTCCTTCGCTTGCATTAGGCACTGCGTCCCCACCTGGAGGAGCAATCCACTGGTGGATTGCATGATGTTCATTTAGTAAATTATGGTCCATTTAGAGTCAAACAGACCATAAAGAGGGGATGCTTTAGGGCGGGGCTATAAGGTGATTGACAGGTCTCTAACAGACCATAAAGAGGGGATGCTTTAGGGCGGGGCTACAGGGTGATTGACAGGTCGACATCAAAATGTTTTCTTCTTACAACTTTGCAGAAGTGCATTTTCTTTGAAGCATGTTTTTAATATCACCGTTGACGTGAATAGTGGATGCAGCTTGCTAACCAAGCTAGCTAGCGATAGCATTAGCATAGTGTTTGCTATGCTAACGTTCCCCAGCTCCTCCCCCTCGTCCAGATATGACCAATCCTAAAACAACCAAGATGGCGACGGACAAAAAGCAAACTGGAGACCTGAAAACGTCATGTGACTCAGTCGACGCTCATTAGCATAACGAGCTCCGTCTGTCAGACCCAGAGCCAGCGTGACCTTTGACCTCCGCTGGGCGGTGAGCAGCCAATCAGGAGAGGATGAATCCAACAGACATCCTGATGTCTCATAGAGCTCCATTCAAGGATTCATCCTGTGTGTGTGTGTGTGTGTCTGTGTGTGTGTGTGTGTGTGTCTGTGTGTGTGTGTGTCTGTGTGTGTCTGTGTGTGCTGTGTGTGTGTCTGTGTGTGTCTGTGTGTGTGTGTGCTGTGTGTGTGTGTGTGTGGTGTGTCTGTGTGTGTGTGTCTGTGTTGTGTGTGTGTCTGTGTGTGTCTGTGTGTGTGTGTGTCTGTGTGTGTGGTGTGTGTGTCTGTGTGTGTGTTCTGTGTGCTGGTGTGTGTGTGTGGTCTGTGTGTGTCTGTGTGTGGTGTGTGTGTCTGTGTGCTGTGTGTGTGTGTCTGTGTTGTGTGTGTGTGTCTGTGTGTGTGTGTGTGTGTGTGTGTGTGTGTCTGTGTTCTGTGTGTGTGTCTGTGTGTCTGTGTGTGTGTGTGTCTGTGTGTGTGGTCTGTGTGTGTCTGTGTGTGCTGTGTGTGTGTGTGTGTGTGGTCTGTGTGTCTGTGTGTGTGTGTGTGTGTCTGTGTGTGTGTGTCTGTCTGTGTGTGTGTGTGTGTAGTGTTTTCCTCTTTCTTTTTTTAAACAGACATTCATCATTTTGTTTCATCTTTGTTTGAAATAAATAAGAAATCATAATCTTAAATCATTTAGATGACGTCCCTTAAAACTAATGAAACTAAACTAAATGATTCATCTGAAACTTCCTTTTCACGTTAAAGTCTTTAAAGAGTTTTTCTTTCATCTTTGTCATGTTTCATTAATAAACCACGAGGTCATGATGTTTACAGTCAGGCAGCACAGAGACGCCTCTGTGGGACGGGTCCTTCTAACGACCTTTGACCTCACTGCAGTGACACACTGACCCCTTGACTTCTTCTGAGGGTCAAACCTCTTCTTCTTCTAGTCCTAGTCTCTCCTGGTCCTTCTTCTTCTTCCTCCTCCTCCCCCTCCACCTCTTCTTCTTCTTCCTCCTCCTCCTCCTCCCCCTCTTCTTCCTCCTCCTCCTCCTCCCCCTCCACCTCTTCTTCTTCTTCCTCCTCCTCCTCCTCCTCCTCCTCCTCCCCCTCCACCTCTTCTTCTTCTTCCTCCTCCTCCTCCTCCACTCTCTTCTTTCCTCCTCCCCCTCCACCTCTTCTTCTTCTTCCTCCTCCTCCTCCCCCTCCACCTCTTCTTCTTCTTCCTCCTCCTCCTCCTCCCCCTCCACCTCTTCTTCTTCCTCCTCCTCCTCCTCCTCCTCCACCTCTTCTTCTTCCTCCTTCTCCTCCCCTCCCCCTCTTCTTCTTCCTCCTCCTCCTCCCCTCCCCCCCTCCTCTTCCTCCCCCCCTCCTCTTCCTCCTCTTCTTCCTCCTCCTCCTCCCCCTCTTCTTCTTCTTCCTCCTCCTCCTCCTCCACTTCTTTTCTCTCCTTCCTCCTCCTCCCTCTCCACTTCTTCTTCTTCTTCTTCCTTCTCCTTCCTTCACTTTTTCTTCTCTCCTTCCTCTCCTCTTCTTTCTTCCTCCCTCCTCCTCCCTCCTCTTCCTCCTCCACTTCTTCTTTCTTCTTCTCCCTCCTCTCCTCCTTCCTCTCCTCCTCTTCTTCTTCTTCCTCCTCCTCCTCTCCTCCTCCCCCTCCACCTCTTCTTCTTCTTCCTCCTCCTCCCCCTCCACCTCTTCTTCTTCTTCCTCCTCCTCCTCCACCTCTTCTTCTTCTTCCTCCTCCTCCTCCTCCTCCTCCCCCTCCACCTCTTCTTCTTCTTCCTCCTCCTCCTCCTCCCCCTCCACCTCTTCTTCTTCTTCCTCCTCCTCCCCCTCCACCTCTTCTTCTTCTTCCTCCTCCTCCTCCTCCTCCTCCACCTCTTCTTCTTCCTCCTTCTCCTCCCCTCCCCCTCTTCTTCTTCTTCCTCCTCCTCCTCCTCCCCTCCCCCCCTCCTCTTCCTCCCCCCCTCCTCTTCCTCCTCCTCCTCCTCCTGAAAGCAGCAGTTGAGTAAAGACTAACTCTGAGCTCCTATTCGTTGCCCCGGTGACCTCCTGACCCCACCTCAGCTTTGCATTGTGGGTAATGTAAACAAAACAAAGGGTGAAGGAACCCGGGCTGTCTGAGGTCCATCTGCTCCTCCTGTCTACAAGTACCAGCATGCATTGCAGCAGCCAGTCAGAGCTTCAGTCCATCCTCCCCATCGCCCACTGAGCATGCCCAGTAGCGTCCCCTTTAGCCCCGCCCCTTTAGCTCCACCCCCCCAGCCTCGTTTCCATTCACGAAGAAAAATAACTGGATTCGACTTTTGAAGCATTTTACAAACAAATATAAAGATTTAAGTTGTTATGAGTCCGTACAGGAAGTCTCTTTTCCAATTCAGGTCTATGGGAAAACTTCATAAACTGTGAAAGTGACAACTTAAAAAGACAAACATTATTATTCTCATTCCATTTAAATATTAAAAAAATATGGACTTTTTTTTTAAATCATGAAATTCAGACTTTATTCTTTAATTTTGTTTGGCTCCTCCCTCTTTCAATGAAACGAGGTGCAGATAAAACAATGTCGTCAGTGACATCACAGTGACATCACTATGACATCACAGTGACATCTGGGTCAGAGGAAGATCATGTGACGTGACCGAGAGCTCTGGAGTGAGAAGAAGCATATTAAAACATAATATTTAACATTATTTTAACCCTTTAAAGGAGTCACCTCCGACTCAAAGCCAGCGGCTCTCAGTCGCATCTCATGAGCTTCCTCTGATCGATCAAACGTCCACTAAAGGATCTTTATGGAAAATACACATTTCTATATCTACGTATTCAAACACGTCCCACTGACGATGGAGGGACGCTTCAAGGACTCCTGAAGACTGAGACTCTCTAGAGGACGTCCAGGCTCTCGTGAGGAAGACCCTGGCTGAAAGCTCCGGCCCGGCGTGGCCCCTTTAAAGGACCCGGCGCGTGGCCCCTTTAAAGGACCCGGCGCGTGGCCCTTTAAGGAGATCAAGAACCAAGCCTGGACTCGGTTCCAGCTGATTTATTGAGACGAAGAGAACCAGGTTCTTCTGCTGCACAACAAACTCACATTGGTCCTTTATTTCTTTTATATTGCACAAAAATAATGAAAACAACAAATGTGCCATTAATGTTATAAAAAAACAGAAAATCCAGTTTCTCTCACACAAATATACAATAAGTCCTAAACTTTGACTATTTTACACCACATGTACAATCCAAGTCCGGGTCCAGGAACCAGGTTCAGGAACCGGGTTCAGGACCATGACCCTTTTCCAAGACCAGGTCCTGAACCTGGTTGCTGGACCTGGTCCCAGGACCTGAACGTGGACCCAGTCCTCCCAAACCACTTCCTGTCTGGACACGTTTAAAACAACAGCAAGGCATTAAAGCAAGGCAGGCCGGCCGGGATTCGAACCCTCACAACAAATCATAAAGTCTGACTACAAAAATAGTTTCACTTTCTAAAAAAGAGACATGAGGTAAGTTTGGTTCTGTAAATATCAAAACTAGAGTCTCAGACCTGCACCCCGAACAAAGAGGATCAACGTGTGGAGACCTGGTCCTGGTCCTGGAGGGGGGGGTTACATCCTGACATCAGAGTGCAGAGTTCTGGTCCTGGTTCTGACCCGAGCAACAGAAAACCCTGTTGAGGTCATTTCATTATTCTTTTGCAGAAGTACCACAGTGAGTCCAGGTCCGGGGTCCAGGTCCAGCAGACCCCCCCACCCCCCATCGCCTGGGTCCAGAACCGGGCTCCAGGGAACCCCCCTGCCCCCGGAGTCCAGCGGCGGTGACGCGGATGGGACTGGATCAGTACGTGAACACCAGGTCCGAGAAGTTGGCCTCCAGCCAGCTGCCGGCGATCATCTCGCTGAGCTCCGGGGTGCAGTAGTCCGGGAAGTCGAAGTGGGACCCGAGGCTGCCCTCGCTGCTGCACGAGTCCAGGTCCTGGTCCACCAGGGACAGGACCTGGTTCCCCGGGGCCGAGCCGGACCACGAGCCGGACCAGGAGCTCCAGGGCTCCGAGGAGGAGGAGGAGTGGAAGCCGGCCAGCAGGCTCAGGGTGAAGTCCGCCCCCTCGTCCCGGTCCAGGTCCTCGTCCCGGTCCAGGTCCTTGTCCCCGCAATAGGAGGACCGGGACGAGGACCGGGACGAGGACCGGGACCGGGACGAGGACGCGGGCGACACCGGGCAGGACGGGGTCCCGGTGCTCTGCCGGGTGATGTTCTTGAAGCTGTAGAAGAGCCGACCGGTTCCCTCCGGTTCCCCGGAGCCCACCGGCTCCTCCTCCTCCTCCTCCTCCGAGTCGTCGTCTTCATCATCCTCCCCCTCCTCCTCCTCCTCCTCCTCGTCGGTGAACTCCCGTTTGAGGAGCTTGCCGGCCCTGCAGCCGGCACTCAGCAGGTACCGGTACCGGGGGTCGTGGGCGACCGCGCCGACCGCGGGCTTGCAGGGCTCCCGCCTGCAGCGCCTCTTCTGCGGGGCTTTGTGCGCCGGCCTCGCGGTCGCCTTCTCCGGGGACAGGGCGGCCGGCTTCCCGGCGGGGGACGCGCCCCCGTCCGCCTTGGGCTTCTTCTTGGGCCGGTACTTGTAGTCCGGGTAGTCCGCCATGTGCTTGAGCCGCAGCCGCTCCGCCTCCCGGATGAACGGAACCTTCTCGGCGTCCTGCAGCGTCTTCCAGCGCTTCCCGAGCCGCTTGGAGATCTCCGCGTTGTGCATGTCGGGGGCCTGCTCCATGATCTTCCTGCGCTCCGCCTTGGACCACACCATGAAGGCGTTCATGGGCCTCTTGATGTGGCCCGAGGCCGTCTGGCACCAGGCGGGGCGCGGGGCTGCCCGCAGCTCCTCCGGGTCGGCGCCGCCATGTTGCGTCCGCTGCACCATCGGTCCGGAGCGAAGGAGCCCAAAGAGCGCGAGGAAACTTTCTCCTCCGTGTTCCGCCTCCTGCCGGTTGTCCGTCTGCAGCCGTTACACCGGCGGCGTCTCGTCTCTGTTCAAACTCACGAACCGGCGTCTTATCAACCGGCTGAGGCAGTGCGTGACGTCGCCGCGCTCAACCAATCAGCGCTCTTGCTCTCCTAAAACCTTCCCGCCTCCACAACGCGCTCAACCAATCAGCGCTCTTGCTCTCCTAAAACCTTCCCGCCTCCACAACGCGCTCAACCAATCAGCGCTCTTGTTCTCCTAAAACCTTCCCGCCTCCACAGCG
>JACSYO010000315.1:0-15000 GCA_016806645.1 Ophiodon elongatus | reverse complement strand
CGGCCGAGCCGAGCAGCTGAGCCATGAAGGACACGGAGAGGAACTTGAAGTGTCGCAGCTCTTTGCTGCTGTGAGCCTCCAGGCTGAAGATCAGCTCCTCCTGCTCCTCCTGCTCCTCCTGCTCCTCCTGCTCCTCCTTCTTCTTCTTCTGGGGTCCCGGGCGGCGCTTCGCTGGAGCTGCAGAGTGAAACAGAGAGCTGAGTGATCTCCTCTTCATGGTAAAGTCTTCGGGCAGTGACGCGGCGCCTCACCGTCGTCCTTGTCGTCGGGCAGCTGCAGGAGGAAGGAGAGGACGCTGACGAGGGAGGAGAGCTGCTCGCTCACCTCGAACTCACAGCAGAGGGAGATCCAGAAGGCCACGTCCTTCTCCAGAGCAGCATCCTACACACACACACACACACACACACACACACACACACACACACACACACACACACACACACACACACACACACACACACACACACACACACACGCTGAACTCACTGCTGTGTGACCCAAACAGGCTGAGATGTACGACTACAACTCCCACAATGCATTGCTCTGAGACTTGCCTTCTCGCTGGTGGAGCTGGCGGTCTGCGTGGCGTGCAGCTTGAACAGGAGGAGCATTAGGACCCAGAGGAAGCGGGCGGGGCCCAGCGTGGTCACCAGCTGACTGAGGATGGGCAGCCGCCGGTGATCCGGCACGTGAGGAAGAGCGTCGGCAAACACGTGAAGGATCCGAGTTACCACGGCAACCACGTGGGAGGAGGAGCTGCCGTCAGAGAGCTGGTGGGCCTGAGGAGGAGGAGGAGGAGGATGAGGGTGATGACTCTGTCCTCCCTTACCTGTACCTGGTCTCAGCTGACCTCTCACCTGGATCAGAGCAGGAATCACCATCTTCACCGTCTGCTCGATGACTCTGAAGCTGTAGACGTCGTCCAGACGCATGATGTTGGCTCCCATGAAGGTGAAGATGGGCATGATGTTCAGCAGCACCTTCTCCTGGAGGGTCACACAGATCATCACCTCAGATTATCACTTCAGATTATCACCTCAGATTATCACTTCAGATTATCACCTCAGATTATCACCTCAGATTATCACCTCAGATTATCACTTCAGATTATCACCTCAGATTATCACCTCAGATTATCACCTCAGATTATCACCTCAGATTATCACCTCAGATTATCACTTCAGATTATCACCTCAGATTATCACCTCAGATTATCACTTCAGATTATCACCTCAGATTATCACGATGTCAGATTATCAGACTCACGGGGAAGATGGCGGCGGCGGCGCCCAGCAGCAGCAGAGCGTGGTGGTGCGTCTGCGGCATGTCGGAGGCTCTGATGCACTGAACCACCAGCTCCACGCTGAACTTGTCTTCCTCCAGCAGGTCTAAGAGGAGGAGGAGGAGGAGGAGGAGGAGGAGGAGGAGGGGAGGAGGAAGAGGGGAGGAGGAGGGGAGGAGGAAGAGGGGAGGAGGAGGAGGAGGAGGAGGGGAGGAGAGGGGAGGAGGAGGAGGGGGAGGAAGAGGGGGAGGAAGAGGGGAGGAGGGAGGAGGAGGGAGGAGGAGGAAGAGGGGAGGAGGAGGAGGAGGAAGAGGGGAGGAGGAAGAGGGGAGGAGGAGGAGGAGGAGGAGGAAGAGGGGAGGAGGAAGAGGGGAGGAGGAGGGGAGGAGGAGGGGAGGAGGAGGAGGAGGAGGAGGAAGAGGAAGAAGAAGAGGGGAGGAGGAGCGGAGGAGGAGGAGGCTCGTTAGAGGGGTTCCTGATGGGGAACACAGCATTGTTCTAGTCCTGCTGACCTACCGGGACCCACAGCGCCCCCTTCAGGACGCAGCTTGTGGCAGACGTTGAGCAGGCAGCTGAGCAGCAGCTGTTTGGTGTACTCCATGTTGGTGTGGTCGCCTGGACTCGGCTCCAGACTCCTGAGGACACAAACACAGCTCTTAGCCTAGCTTAGCCTAACCTAGCCTAGCTTAGCCTAGCCTAGCTTAGCTTAGTCAGAAGGTCTGTTCGTCCTGAGTCCATCAGTAAATACTTGATGAACACACGTTACCTGGCGAGCAGCGAGAACAGGACTGGGACCAGCGTCTGGGCTCTCCTCAGCTTCTTCTTGTGCTGCAGCAGCTCCAGGATCAGAGTGACCCTCTGCCACGCCACAGCGCCCCCTGCTGGGCCCCCTGCTGGGCCCCCTGCTGGGCCCCCTGCTGGACCCCCTGCTGGGCCCCCTGCTGGACCCCCTGCCGGGCCCCCTGCCGGACCCCCGTCACCAGCCTCCACAGGCTTCCTGATCCAGGACGCAACAGGTTTAGTACAGTAAAAAGTACAATATGTACCTCTGAGGTGTAGTACAGTTTTGAGTACTTTATAGAGTACTTGGAGTAAAAGTACCTCAGACTCATGCGGCTCCGGCGGCTCTGCTGCACCGTCACGTTCACTCTGGGTTTCTCTGGAGGAGCGAGCTCATTGGCCACCAGCTGACCGTCTACCGCCATCTACCAGAGGGGAGGGGTCAGGGGTCAGGGGTCAGGGGTCAGAGGTCAGAGAAACAGACAGGCAGGCAGGCAGACAGACAGGCAGACAGGCAGCAGCCGCTCACCCCCTTGAAGACGCTGCTCACGGTGTTGGTGACCAGAGGACTCCGGCTCTCCACCAGCACGTCCATCATCACCGAGAGAAGCTTCTGCTGCACCGCCTCGACCCCGAGGGCGGAGAAGAAGGGCTTCGTCATCTGTGGACAGCGTCCTGGGGTTAGTCCTGGTTTAAGTCTTAGTCCTGGTTTAAGTCTCTTAGTCCTGGTGTTAGTCCTGGTTTAAGTCTCTTAGTCCTGGTTTTAAACTAAATTAGACTCTGGTTTCAGACTTTGTTTTTTTTATTCTTCATTATAAATTTTGAATAAATTTGATCCCTGAATTAAATCCTGAAACAATCCTTGGTTTTAACCATTATATAATTTCTGATATAATCCCTGGTTTAACCACTGATATAATCCCTGGTATAATCCCTGGTTTAATCCCTGGTTTAATCCCTGGTTTAACCCCTGGTATAATCCCTGGTATAACCCCTGGTTTAATCCCTGGTGTAACCCCTGGTATAATCCCTGGTATAATCCCTGGTTTAACCCCTGGTTTAACCCCTGGTATAATCCCTGGTATAACCCCTGGTTTAATCCCTGGTTTAACCCCTGGTATAATCCCTGGTATAATCCCTGGTTTAATCCCTGGTTTAACCCCTGGTATAATCCCTGGTTTAACCCCTGGTTTAACCCCTGGTATAATCCCTGGTTTAACCCCTGGTTTAACCCCTGGTTTAACCCAGTCGTGTGCTGACCTGCTCCAGGGCGATGATCTGGCAGCTCTGCAGGTCGCGGTGCGGTTGGGTCGAGTTCCTCAAGGCTCTGACGAACAAATCCAAACAGGTCTGGTCCTCGGCCAGCAGAGGGGCCGACGCCTCGTTGTACTTCCCCAGGACGAGGTGCATCAGCTGGGCCTCGGACCGCAGCAGGGTGGGGTTGTCGGGGCCGCTCTGCTCCAGGAGGCGATCCAGAACGGGGAGCAGCTCGGACAGGACGGACTGAGGGGAGACAAGGAGGTCAGCTCAGGGGGAGTAGGGAGCAGGGAGTAGGGAGTAGGGTGCAAGGAGCAGGGAGTAGGGTGCAAGGAGCAGGGAGTAGGGAGTAGGGAGTAGGGTGCAAGGAGTAGGGAGCAGGGAGTAGGGAGTAGGGAGCAGGGAGCAGGGAGCAGGGAGTAGGGAGCAGGGAGTAGGGTGCAAGGAGCAGGGAGCAGGGAGCAGGGAGTAGGGTGCAAGGAGTAGGGAGCAGGTGTGCAGGGTGCAGGGTGCAGGGTGCAGGGTGCAGGGTGCAGGGTGCAGGGTGCAGGTGCTCGGCGCTCACCTGTCCTTGCACGTGGCCCAGGGCTCGCAGCAGGCTGCAGGCGCTGTAGGACGGGCAGCTGGGAGAACAAACGCTCTGCAGCAGCTGCTGGAGCGACGACTGCAGCTGCTTCTGCTGCGGCTTCACTTTCACGGACGCACACTCCTCCTGCAGCACGCCGAGAGCCTGCAAACAATACGTTATTATTATTATTATTATTATTAATAAATAAATATATATATATATATATATATATATATATATATATAAAACTTAATGAATTTACTTTTTAAAGGTTTGAAGATACATGTCGATATATATAAAAAATATCATTATTATTATATATTCTTTTTGGTGTATTTATATTTTTTACAGCTTTTATAATTTTTATTATATTTCTTCCTGCTGTTTTTGTTTTCAGTCTTTCTTTCTTTATTATATGTATTTGCGTGTGAAGGATTTATAATTTGTGTTCTTGATGCGTCACTCACCTGGCTCAGGTACGACGGGTCGGCGATGATCTCCTCTGAGGTCTTCAGAAGCCTCTCTGTGATTGGCCGGAAGGGAGACATGCCGGCTCCCGATAGGCTGTGCAGAGCGGCGAGCGCCGCCCTCCGGACCTCCCGAACCGGAGAGGTGAGACAGCAGAGCAAGGACGGCACCACTGGGAGACAGACAGGCAGACAGACAGGGTGTTAGCATGTTAGCATGCTAGCATGTCGCTAAACCACGACGGGAGCCTTTAACGAGTTCCTCACCGGGTGACTTGGCGGCGGCCAGCTGCTCCAGCGTGGCGGTCGGCAGGGCGCTCAGCAGAGCTCCGCCCACGTACAGCGCCCGGGTCTGCAGGACGGCGCCCACCTTCATCTCCAGCTGGTCGCCGTGGTTACTGCTGTAGCCCCACAGCACGCACAGGAAGCGGAAGAGCATCGGCGGCTCGCGCAGGTGAACCTGGAGGAGGTGGAGAGGACGCGTTTGAGTTCCTTAAAGGGACAGTTCAACACTTAGCGAAAGCCTCTCCGAGTCACTGACACTGGTTAGCTTAGCATAAAGACTTTATGCTAAGCTAATCGGCTGGTTCTTTTACAGGTGAACAGGAAGTGACCTCATACCTGGATGAACAGCTTCATTAAGTCTCTGAAGCTGCCGGCTGCCGGACCCTCGCCGGCGCCGCTGATGAGGACGCCTAAGAGACGGCAGGTGAGTCCCAGGTAACAACAGGTATTGGTGTCCAGCTTCTCCGGGTTCCACCACACGTCACCTGGTGGAGACGTGAACACACAACATGAGTCTCCTCAGGTGGACTCACCTGGTGGAGACGTGAACACACAACATGAGTCTCCTCAGGTGGACTCACCTGGTGGAGACGTGAACACACAACATGGCGGGTCTCTTACCTGTGAAGGACGTGTCGGGGCACCTGAGGGAGGCGATGAATTCCCTGAGCAGAGCGATGAGGACGAAGCCGAGCTCTCGGTCCAGCCGCTCACCTGGCTGCTGCCCACACCTGCTCAGGTACAGAGTCAGGGCTCCGGAGAAGGAGGAGGGGACTTCCTGTTAGAACCCACAACAATAAAAGATCATTTCACCGTTAAGCTAATTTAAAATAAAATACTAAACACACAAAACAAATAAGCTCCTCCTCTTTCTCTTCAGGTGTTGTTCGCTGTTACTTTGTTAATATTTATACATAAATAACATGTTGTGAAGTGTTCGGTCCTAAACGACCTTGAAGAGTTTCTTGGGATCCCGTCTGACCCGCGTAGTGTCCCCGATGACCTTGGTGGTGTCCCCGATGACCTTGGTGGTGTCCCCGATGACCTTGGTGGTGTCCCCGATGACCTGCGTGTCCCCGATGACCTGCGTGTCCCCGATGACCTCCAGCAGCGGCGCCTCCAGCAGCGCGTACACCCGCTGGGCGGTGAGGAGGTGCTGCGTCTCGCTCAGCTCGCCCAGGCCGAGCAGCAGCATCCGGGTCAGCACCAGGAAGGAGGCCCGGGCCCGGAGGCCGGCGCCTCGCTGCTGCTCCACCAACACCGCCAGCCGCTCCAGCTGACGGAGGAAAGGTGGTCAGACTCAAGCACACCTGCAACACTCACCAGAGCCAGAGTTTCATCTCTCCCACGGTCCTTGAACACATCGTGTGATGAACGCTTCACCAAAACGAAGCTTAAAATTCTGATATTTCATCAAAACATTTTATTCTTCGCGTCTCATTTAAAATCTCTCCTCTAATAAACCGTTTACTTTAATCAGATTCTGTAAAAACATTAAATTCTGAGCTCCTCAGAGAAACTATGACATCATGATTGATTCATCTGAGACCAGCAGTCATGTGACAACAAACCAGAGAAACTCTGTGAATAGTTTAATATTTATAACAAGTCGAGACTAGATTAGTAAAACTAGTGAACACTTGAAAACATAAATTATGAAAAAATGAAACTCGTGTTTTCTTCTTTTTAATGATGATGTCATAATAACTGAGTTCTTCTACTTCTACTCAGGGTTCTGTTTCCAGAGAGGAGGACCTTTATTTTGAAAGTCCAGACCGCGGAGAGAAACGGGATAATGAAAGTAAAGAGTTAAAGACTCACCGCGTCGCGTCTGGAGAAATGCTCCATGGCCGTCAGGTTGCTGCTCAGCGTGGAGACGAGACGCTCGTTGGCCAAACCGAGGAACTCGGGTTCACTGCTCCTCTTCATCACCTCGTCCAGCTCTGTGAGGGGACACGAGACGTCTTAGGGGGCAGGATGCAGGACACAGGACAGAGGACGCAGGACACAGGACAGAGGACAGAGGACAGAGGACGCAGGACACAGGACAGAGGACGCAGGACACAGGACACAGGACAGAGGACAGAGGACACAGGACACAGGGCAGGACACAGGACACAGGAGGACAACACGCAGGCTCTACGTGTTTGAAAGATGCTATTTAAATAAACAGTTACTTTAGACAGTCTTTATGCTATGCTAAGCTAAGCTAAGCTAACTTTATGTATATGTAGTGTTTTTACACCCTGAATGAGGTTTTCCAGTATTTACATAATAAATATTTCTTAATACTACTGTTGGCCTGCATAAAGTTAATTAACGTGATCAAAGCGGTCTGCAGTGACCCGGTCCGTCACCTTGAGCCCAGTTCCGGGTGAGCGGGTGCCGGGCGACGAGGGCGGAGTGGGCGACGCAGGAGGCGAAGCGGAGCTCGGTGGAGGAGGTGATCACCAGGAAGGGCAGCAGCCTCCAGCTCGCCCTCTGCAGCAGCTCGGCGTCCCCTTTTCCCAGCCGGGGGTCGGACAGCAAACGCACCGCCTCCGTCAGCGCCGGCAGCCTGCGGGAGACGGCAGAGCTCAGAGTTACCGGAGACGCCTGAAGGCATCGTTCTGATGGCGTGATGTTAAGGGCGTGTGAGGTTCACTGACCAGCGCTCGGCCTCCGACAGCTCGGCTCTGTGCAGCAGAGACAGGAGGGAGGACACGACGTCCTCCGGGTCCAACACCTCCAGCAGCACCTGGAGAACCAGAGAACGTTAGGAAGCACTGCGGTTTGGCCTGGAGGGGGCGCTGCTGCAGCCTTCACTCACCCCCTCTCACACCTGCACCCCCTCACACCTGTACCCCGTCACACCTGTCCACCCTCACACCTGTACCCCGTCACACCTGTACCCCGTCACACCTGTCCACCCTCACACCTGTACCCCGTCAAACCTGTCCACCCTCACACCTGTACCCCGTCAAACCTGTCCACCCTCACACCTGTACCCCGTCAAACCTGTACCCCCTCCAAACCTGTACCCCGTCACACCTGTACCCCATCAAACCTGTACCCCCCTCACACCTGTCCACCCTCACACCTGTACCCCGTCACACCTGTACCCCCGTCACACCTGTACCCCCTCACACCTGTACCCCCTCACACCTGTACCCCCCTCACACCTGTCCCCCCGTCACACTGACCTCCAGGACTTTGAGAGCGGCGGACACGACCTCGGGCACGTCGTCCTTCAGTTGGTCCATGACGGCGTCTTTCAGGAAGGCTTTGTCTAAACTCTGCTGAGGAAGAACAGGAGATTCAGCTGAGAGCAGCGAGAGGAAGCAGGTAAGAGGTTCTTGAGTTATTGTTCTTCTTCTCTGAAGCGTTGGAGAGAAACGGAGAACGTAACATGAACAAGGATTCATGTTACCTGGACGCTCTGCCGCACCTGTGATTCTACCGTACCTGTGATTCTACCGTTACCTGTGATTCTACTGTTACCTGTGATTCTACCGTACCTGTGATTCTACGTTACCTGTGATTCTACCGTTATCTGTGATTCTACCGTTACCTGTGATTCTACCGTTACCTGTGATTCTACTGTTACCTGTGATTCTACCGTTACCTGTGATTCTACCGTACCTGTGATTCTACCGTTACCTGTGATTCTACCGTTACCTGTGATTCTACCGTTACCTGTGATTCTACTGTTACCTGTGATTCTACCGTTACCTGTGATTCTACTGTTACCTGTGATTCTACCGTTACCTGTGATTCTACCGTACCTGTGATTCTACCGTTACCTGTGATTCTACCGGTACCTGTGATTCTACCGTACCTGTGATTCTACCGTTACCTGTGATTCTACCGGTACCTGTGATTCTACTGTTACCTGTGATTCTACCGTTACCTGTGATTCTACCGTTACCTGTGATTCTACCGTTACCTGAACGCTCTGCCGTACCTGTGCCGAGGCGATGACGCCCATCAGGTGCTCCAGTGCCGAGGCTCTGACTGCCGGCTGCGGGTGCTTCAGGCTGAGGAGCAGCGACGTGTCCGAGTCCAGGATCTGAAAACAGGACGGGTTCATTAGAACATGTCAGCTCCTCACGTACCTGTCCTCAGGACCACCTGTCCACGGGACCAGGTCCACGGGACCAGGTCCACAGGACCACCTGTCCTCAGGACCACCTGTCCACGGGACCACCTGTCCTCGGGACTACCTGTCCTCGGGACCACCTGTCCTCAGGACCACCTGCGTACCTGGTGCTTCCCGCTGCTCATGGACAGAGACAGGAAGCGGTGGTAGAGACGCTTCTGCTCGTCGCTCCCGCCGAGGACGTTGGTCACGTGACCGGCGAGGACGCCGTCCAGAGCGGCGCAGTACCTGAGAAGGACGAGGACTCAGATTTAAAATAGAGATAAACGCTCTCTTCTTCTGGTTCAGGGTTTAGAGCACCAGGTAAAAAGGGGCGGAGCTCTGCGTCACGCTCACCTGGACTCGAACAGTCGGACCACAGGAAGGAGGCGGCGGTCGAGGGCTGACGAGTCCTCAGCGGAGAGTTCAGTCTGACTCAGGTATTCGTCCAGCAGCAACCTGCAACACAAACATCGATGAAGACGAAGATGATGAAGGAGACGAAGGAGAGAGACGCAGCTTCCTGTTGTTTCTATGATCCTCTTCCCTCCCCTCTCTGAGATGAGGATGAGGATGGGGATGAAGATGAGGATGAAGATGAGGATGAGGATGAAGATGAAGATGAGGATGAAGATGAGGATGAAGAAGAAGATGAGGATGAAGATGAGGATGAAGAAGAGGATGAAGATAAAGAAGAGGATGAAGATGAAGATGAGGATGAGGATGAAGAAGAGGATGAAGAAGAGGATGAAGATGAAGATGAGGATGAAGATGAGGATGAAGAAGAAGATGAAGATGAAGATGAGGATGAGGATGAGGATGAGGAGTGTTTACCGAGCCACAGTGTGGTCCAGGCCGCTGGTCAGAGGGACGGCCTTCAGGACGGACTCCAACACGGCGAGCTCGTCCGTCTCACCTGGACAGAAGACGAAGAAGAGGTAAACTCAGAGGACTCTTCCTCACCTGAAGACCTCTGGAGGGGGCGTGGTTCCCGTTCTCACCTGAGCGGCAGGTGAGCGCGGCGTGGATCAGGCGGGGCAGCAGGTAGCGCAGCAGAGGAGCGACGTCATGAGCCGCCGCCATCAGCTGCAGCGTGGAGGCCAGCGCCGGCATGGCGCCCAGACACACGGACGCTCTGCGGGACGAGAACAAAGGGTCAGAGGAGGCCACGCCCACAGGAGGCCACGCCCACAGGAGGCCACGCCCACAGAGGGGGTACAGTGCTGATCCCGGTCCTACCTGGGCCCGGCGGAGCCCTCCTTCTGGTTCTGCAGCAGCACCACGAGGCAGCCCAGACCCTCCTGGGCCAACACGGGTTCCCTGAGCAGAGACTTGGCCACGTGAGCGGCGAGGGCGTCGACCAGACTCGCCTCCATCACCACCGTCACCGCCAGCTGGCACACCACCATCAGGGAGGCGGCTTTGTAGTCCGTCAGAGACGACTTCAGCCCCTGAGGACGGAGACCAGAGACGCTGACGCTAGGACCCATTAATGTTCTCCTGTGACAACACGCCTCAAACGGAGAACCGAAACGCTGTTCCGTTACGCTAGGGGGGCTACGCTAGGCTAGGTTAGGTTAAGCTAGGTTGGGTTAAGCTAGGTTGGGTTACGCTAGGTTCCGTTACTTTACTCTAGGTTCCGTTACTTTACGCTAGGTCACGCTACTTTACGCTAGGCTCCGGTCCGTTAGGTTCTGTTACCTTCTGAACAAACGGCAGCAGCTTGGAGATGATGGCGTCGGACACTTTGTCCACGGCGTCCAGAGCAGAGACGATGGTGGAGGCGTAGAAGGAGAAGATCACTCTCAGCTGGGAGCAACTTCCAGAGTGACCCGAATACGCCTAGAGGAGGAGGAGGAGGAGGAGGAGGGAGGAGGAGGAGGGAGGAGGGAGGAGGGAGGAGGAGGGAGGAGGGAGGAGGGAGGAGGAGGAGGAGGAGGAGGAGGAGGAGGAGGAGGGAGGAGGAGGAGGAGGAGGAGGAGGAGAGTTCAGTTATAAACTCTCACGATTTTTTCAGAATCTCAAAGAAGAAAAAATAAATACAAATATTTTGTTAATATTTGTGTACTTTTACTGAAGTACCATCTTGAATGCAGTACTTTTACTCGCAGCATGTACTTGTACACTGACTCACCTGCACGGCGCTGGTGACCAGAGAGCAGATGAAGTCCATGAAGCTCAGGTCGGAGTAGCAGTGAGCCACCAGAGCTCCTCTGGAGAGCGGCACGCCGGCTTTCTGAGGAGCAGCACAGCGTTACCACGGAGACCGCACACACACACATACATCTATACATGTTACGGGGTCGGGGTCGGACCTGCAGGCCGTGCAGCCAGTTCCAGCGGTGGGTGGCGTCTCTGATCTTCAGCAGCTGCAGCACCCTGACGAACACGTTGGTGTCGTGGTACGGCAGCGAGCAGCGCAGCAGCGCCTCAACGTTGTACAGCTGGATGTGGAAGCTGAGACACAAACACTTCAAATCAGACACCAGAGGATCACATGATTGTTTACATACAAGAATAATAAAGAAATTAATTAATTAAACGTCTTTTTTTCCTCACAAAATATTCAAAAAGATTATTGACAAGACTACTAGTATTGACAATAAGAGTACTGGTATTTATAAAATACTTTGGACACATTTGGATCAGTAAGAAGTATAAAGCTGTGATACTGGGTCCGCTAACGATGTAATACAGGACCAGACCGCTAACGATGTAATACAGGACCAGACTTTGGGAATCGTACCGGTGGACCAGCCACTCGATGCACTTGTGCGCCGGTTTGAGGAGGAAGTACGGCGAGAGGCGGGCGAGGAAGAGCGAGATGCCGGCGTCCAGCTTCTCGTTGACCTCTTTGGACTGCACGCTGCGCTCCAGGGTCAGCGAGGCCCGGCTGAACAGCGTGTCCTGGAACTCCAGGAAGGCGGGTTCGATTCCCAGCAGCTCCTCCAGCCCCGTGCAGCCTGTGGGGGAGGGGAGGGGAGGGGAGGGGGGGAGGAGAGGGGGGAGGGGGGCATGGTGAGCAATCTGCTGGTGTCTGAGGTCAGTCGAGACCAGGACCAGGACCAGGACCAGGACTCACCGAGGGCGTAGAAGGTGCTTCGGTCCATGGAAGCAGCATCTTTGGGGTCGAAGAGCAGCGAGGCGACCTCTCGGCGGGTCAGCAGGTTGGGGTCGCTCTGAGGCAGCGCGAGCCTCCTCAGCTGGTGGGCCAGCGACGTCATGGTGGGCTCCGGCTGACGGACACACAACCTCAGGACTCACTCAGGGGGATGACTCAGTACACTCACACCTCACCTCATGTACTAATACCTCGAATGACTCGTACTAATACAACTAACACCTCGAATGACTCGTACTAATACAACTAACACCTCTAATAACACATACTAATACCTCTAATGACTCGTACTAATACAACTAACACCTCTAATAACACATACTAATACCTCTAATGACTCGTACTAATACAACTAACACCTCTAATGACTCGTACTAATACAACTAACACCTCTAATAACGCATACTAATACCTCTAATAACGCAAACTAATACCTCTAATAACTCATACTAATACAACTAACACCTCTAATAACGCATACTAATACTTCTAATAACTCATACTAATACCTCTAATAACTCATACTAATACCTCTAATAACTCATACTAATATCTCTGACTCGTACTAATACAACTAATACCTCTAATAACGCATACTAATACCTCTAATAATGCATACTAACACCTCTAATAACTCGTACTAATACAACTATTACCTCTAATAACTGATACTAATACCTCTAATAACTCATACTAATACCTCTAATAACTCTTACGAATACATCTAATGACTCATACTAACACCTCTAATAACTCATAGTAATACCTCTAATAACTCATACTAATACCTCTAATAACTCATACTAATACCTCTAATAACTCATACTAACACCTCTAATAACTCATACTAATACCTCTAATAACTCATACTAATACAACTTCATGACCGCTCCTTCACTTTGATATGAATCTTCATCTTCTGATGGCTTTGGCATGCCAACTTAATAATAATAACTATAATAACAGCAATAAGTAATAAAACAGCTGTGCCAGCATTTATTTTAAAGAAGAAATAAAAGATAATCAATGTGTAATTATTTAAATATGTCGAAGCAGAATCGAACAGTTGATCTTTTGGTTTATTAAAAATAGTTAAACTTCACTTCTGAGACCAGCAGGAAACATTAAATCTACAGCTTCTTAAAGGTGATTATTATTATTATAGGATCATCATTATTATTATTATATGATTATTATTATTATGAACTCCAGACCAGAAGATTAACTTGATTTATACAACTAACGTTAGTTTATCGTAGACCAACTAGTTTATTTTAGACCAACTAGTTTATTTTAGACCAACTAGTTTATTTTAGACTAACTAGTTTATTTTAGACTAACTAGTTTATTTTAGACTAACTAGTTTATTTTAGATTAAGGTGAACCTAGGTGATGTTTTGCTCCAGTAGCACATGCTATCATGTTAGCTTCTTAAACTAATGTGCCGGTTTCTCACTCCTTAAACTAAACTAAACGTCTCGCGACACCGAACTCAAACTCACCGGAACAATATGACGGTGATCAGAAATCAATTAAGTCAATAAAGTTATGAATAAATGACGAAAAAAAGCCTCCAACCTGTTTTCTGGAACTCAAAAAAACACACGTGTGAAGAGACCTCGTTCCGGAGGGTTCTACTTCCGGGTTGCGTCACGCCGAGCTACGAGCCAATCACAGCACAGTAGGGCGGAACTTAGGGTGACGAGTACTAGCCAATCACAGCACAGTAGGGCGGGACTTAGGGGGCGAGTACGAGCCAATCACAGCACAGTAGGGCGGGACTTAAGGGGCGAGTACGAGCCAATCATAGCACAGTAGGGCGGGACTTAGGGGGGCGAGTACGAGCCAATCACAGCACAGTAGGGCGGGACTTAGGGGGCCGAGTACGAGCCAATCACAGCACAGTAGGGCGGGACTTAGGGGGCCGAGTACGAGCCAATCACAACACAGTAGGTCGGGATTTAGGGGGCGAGTACGAGCCAATCACAGCACAGTAGGGCGGGACTTAGGGGGGGCGAGTACGAGCCAATCACAGCACAGTAGGGCGGGACTTAGGGGGGCGAGTACGAGCCAATCACAGATACGCTGTCTGCTGCTCCTTCTGTGTACTAGTACTACGTGTGACTGTGCAGAATGTTTACAGAGTATACAACTGTGTACATTTTAATGAGTGTGTTTCATTATTTTAATATATATATATAAATATATATGTGTATATATATGTATGTGTGTGTATATATATATATATATATATATATATATATATATACATGTGTGTGTGTATACATATATATATATAATATATATATATATATATATATATATATATATATATATATATATATATTGTTTTCAGGATACACTGAGAGCAGTAGTGATTGATGTACTTATACTTGAGAATTCCAAGAAGTCCATTTTCTGCTATTGTACTTCTACTGCAGTACATCTCAGAGGGAACTGTTCAATGTACTTTTTACTGCATTTATCCGACAACAAAACGTAGTACTTTGTTGGAGATTTAAGGAGTTTGTTTAGGTTTATGAGAAACTTATCACTTTATTTCATTTTAATAACGGATCAAATTATCAATATTTCACGAAGAATGTATATATATAGACATATATATACATATATATATATGTCTATATATATATATATATATATATATATATATATATATATATTTATATATATATCCATATATATATATATATATATATATATATATATATATATATATATATATATATATATTCTGTATATATATTAATATACATGTATATTATATATATTTGTAAGAACGGTCCAGAAACTGAAAACTTTGTGTATATTGTACTTACTGGACTTTTGCAGTATTTCTACTGTCTGAGTGACAATACTGTTCTGTTGTACTCAGGAATACTGACAATAAAGTTGAATTTAATTCATTATAATTATAATATATTAATACTATATTATAGTATTACTATAATTAGCTGCTTTAATTAATACATTTCTCTTCTTCGGTGGTGTTTTAATAAATTAATTACAGATCGATTTAAAACATGAGACTTTTAAAACGAAGTGTTTGGTCAATATAATATAATAACAGTTATACTGTCTGTAATTTATTTCATTTGAATT
>JACSYO010000314.1:197500-420236 GCA_016806645.1 Ophiodon elongatus | reverse complement strand
CTCATTAAACGGCTCACACTGTGAAGCATTTCGGTGTCGTGGGTTCAACTCAACCAAATACCACCAGCTATTGAGAGGATCATCCTGATGACCCTGTAGACTTGCCTGTAATCTTTCGCTCACACAAAAATGTATTTCGATGTTTCTTTATTTGCAAAGAAAGTTTAAGGGACACTATTCAAGAAAGGTTTCTCCTACCAGTGGAGTTGCTAATAAGTGTTAAAAACTGTGGAATGAGATACATAGTACCAACTCTTTACTTGGGTAAGGATAGGATTCAAGGCTGCTTTAAAGGTCAGAGAATGGTGTCACTAGTAACGATTTGTAAGACTAGTCAAGCTAAATTAGATTAGGTTAGATTAAACTTTACTGTCAATACACTGAGTACTTGTACAACAAAATGATAAATGGACTGCATTAACACTTTTCTAGTCTTAGACGTTCATGCACCTTCACACACCGTGCGGTAATGAGCAATTTTGGTTCATTAACTTTAACATGTAGACCGCCGATCTTCTGATTAGTGAGCCACCCAAGAAGGTGCAGAAAAGTGGTGGAAGTACAATGCAGAGAAATGTAAGTAGATCCCATGTAGCCACAAAGCAGTTCAAGCCGTCAAGCTCTTCACTTTGGTGAGAGTAGGCTCTTATTACAGCTTAAAGGTCGGTGAGGTAGGTGGTGATGCCTTTCAGAGGGCTCATTAGATTTATGACAACACAGCCTGACACCCACTGCATGGCCTAGTGATAGGTCCAACCATTTAACAATTTAACATGAATACTGGGCTTCCATAGGAATGCTCACCCAACTTTTGGCACATTTTACTCCACTAATGACTGACATGAAAGAAGTATATGAAGCATGGATCTTACTGCCCCTCAGGTGCTGCCAGTCTTGGAAAGGGAATCGGAGGAATCCTGTTTTCCCGCTTTTCCCGTTCTAGTGGCCAAGTTGGCGGAGTGGAGGAGGAGCCATCAGATTCTGAGGGTGGGGCCTCTGAAGTTGAAAATGTGGCATCCGGAGAAGAAGGAGCAACAGTGGCAGAGAGCAAAGAAAAGGACAAAGAACTAGAGGAGGGGAGGACAGAGGTGGAACCTGCCATGTACCAGTCCACCTCAGCTGTCATGGACAACACCTCCTGTAAGTACTGTACTTTTGGTCAGAAACTTACCTGCAGCTGGATTTGAGTGGTTGGCTAGTACAAGTCTAATTACCATTACCATTTGACCATTGCTGTCTGGCTCAAAGGGGCCACAGACCATGGGATCAGTGGCTGAAAACAAACTTTAGACTTCCGTTCACTTAATGGGGGACTACAGGAAAAGCCTGCAAATACTGCAAAGTCCAATTGATTCAGACTTCAACAGACTTTTACCAATAATTAATAGTGAAAATAATAATAATCATACATTTAATTTTGATAGCGCTTTAAAGGGCCATCAAAGACACTTTACATAGTAAAAACCGTAACAGTAAAAGCAATAACATAAAAAACTAATAAAATAGATGACATTATAACAGTAAAAAAGACAATTACATTACATAACAATGAATCACAGGTTAAAAGCAGATTTAAATTGGAGGGTTTTGAGTGCAGTTTTGAAAGAGGGGAGTGAAGGAGAATTTCTTAGGTGTTGGGGGAGAGAGTTCCAGAGGTAGGGGGCAGCAATGGAGGCCTGTCCCCCCAGATCTGGTACTTAGACAGGAAAAGAGGGTTGAGGAGGTTGGCGTTAGCGGATCTGAGGTTGTGGGTGGAAGTGTGTCAGTGCAGGAGATCAGAAAGGTAGGAAGGGGCAAGTATGTGGAGAGCTTTGTATGTGATGAAGGGAATAATAATAATAATACATTTTTTTTGTATAGCGCTTTAAAGTACTCTACATGGGCACTTTACATGGTAAAAGCAGAAACAATAAAAGCAATAACAATATAAACAAGAGAGATGATATAACAGTAAGAAACAAAACTAAAACATACATAACTAGCATCACAGGTTAAAAGCAGATTCAAATAAATGTATTTTAAGTGCACAGAATCACATTCAAAGCTGAATGGGGAGCCAGTAGAGGTTTTGAAAAACTGCGGTAATGTGATCTCTGACACAGGCTCGGTTTTTGATGGTTTTGGTGGATGTGCTGTACAGGATACTGATGCAGTAGTCGAGTAGTGAGGTGATGAAGGCGTGGATGAGTGTTTCAGTGACAGAGGAGGAGAGGGAGGGTCACGGACAGGCAATGTTTATGAGATTATATATGGCGTTTTTTTTAATGGGGTTGACGTGGCTTTCGAAAGAAAGGATTTGATCAAAGATGACATCAACGTTGTGTGTGCAAGCAGGAAAAGTGGAGCTATCAATGCAGAATTTGTGGTAGGATTTGTTGAGCTATGTGAGGCAACCGATGAGGATTTCGGATTTGTCGCTGTTGAGTTTGAGTTTTGCATTCAGGTCTTTATATCTGTAAGGCAGTTTGTTAGGGTGGAATGAGTGGTGGGAGAGATGGATTTGGTGGATGTAGAGCGGGGTGTCACCAGCATGGAGACATATGATGTTACCAAGGAGGAGCATGTAGAGGATGAATAGGAGGGAACACCTTGAGAGACTGGGACTGCGTTATAATTATATTTATTGATACTAATGATGCTAATGAACTGGTGGCGATCAGAGAGGTATGATTTGAACCAGAAGATTCGTTGCCGTGCCAATGCCAGTGATAGAGAGAGGACTCAAGGTGGGAGAGAAGGATGGAGTGGTTGATGGTTTCAAAGGTAGCACTGAGGTCAAGAAGGATAAGGCTGTTGAGAGAGTGGTCATGAGAGGAGAGGAGGAAGTCCTTAGTTACTCTGATTAGGGTCGTCTCTGTGCTGTGATGGGATTTGAATCCAGAATTAAATGTTCCAGGTGGGATTTGAGTTGGGAGGCAACAGTGCATTCCAGTATTTTAGACAGAAAGGGGAGATTGAAGATGGGTCTGTAGTTGTTGTGGGTCTCAGAGTCAAGGTCTTTTGAGGATAAGTGGGACAGATGCGACTTTGAGGGCGTGATGGACAGAACCAGTAGACAGAGAGGAGTTGCTGAGCAGAGAGACAAGCTATGACTAATGATACTAATGGAAGGGATGGGTTCCAGGGTACAGAATCAGAATCAGAAACGGTTTATTGCCAAATACGTTATACATACAGGTCAGAGTCTTTATACCAGACAGTAATTTATTGAGTTCTGAAGGGGAGATTTGGGATAATTGGGAGTCTGACCGGTCGGTTGAGGGGGGAGTGACAGATTCAGGGTGGGGGGAGACGGAGCTGAAACTGACCTGTTGTTTATAGATAGTCTCAACTTTTGCTTTGTTAAATGACAGGAAGTAGTTAAATTTATCAGCTGTGAAGGAGTGGGAGAGATTATCCATAGGTTTGAGAAGTTTATTTATTGTTGGAGGGCTGTGGCTCTGGAGTAAATGTGTGGCTGTGTTAAACAAACGGATGTTCGTGAAAATGGAATCCCCAACTATCAGTGTTGTCGGGGTGAAGAGGGGGTGAGGAGATATTGAGTATGGGCGAGAAGATTCCACTGTGGAACGTGGATGGCGGTAGGGGAGACTTCACCTGGGGTGACGGAGTGGATGGAGAAGGGCGGACAGAATGGGGGACAGAATGGTGTTTAGGAATGGCTGGTCGAGGGATCAGAGGGGACGTGGGGCTGTGGGAATAACAGGGTGGCGGGAGAGATGGAGGAGGGGGCTAGGAATTTGTAGCCAGAGGAGGGAAATCATGCAGGGTGTGGCTGTTGTATTTTTTCTCCAGCTGGATGTTAAAGAGATAAGGGGTAGGAGAGGAAGGACCTCTCCTGCTGTGAGCACCGACCAGCAACCAGGGCTCTTGATCGGATTGGATTGGAGCTGACCAGGGCTTTAGGCTTAGCCCTGAGCAGTGACCAGGAATCCTCAGGAACACTGAGTGTAGGACGGGCATCAGCAGCAGGACAGGGAGCAGTGACATCATGCAGTCAGTCACTGGTTGTGTCGATTTGGGATGGACCAAAGAGGATGGTGTCCATAAGCGTCTCGGTTTCCTAGATCTAGTTAAGTGTGGATATTCTTCCTTCCAGCTCTGTGATTTCATCGGTGAGGCGGGCGCAGCTGACAAAGCCGGATGGGGAGGTGAGTGAAGCCATTGTAGATGTGTAGGCTGGGCAACAGAAATGAAAATGGAAGAACAGAACAGGGCTAAAAGTGTTTAAAAGTGTAACGACCAGTAGTGAATGGTAGCAGGAGGTCACAGGAACTTACACGCAGCGGCTCCATCCCAGAGCGCACAGCATTGTTGTGGTTTTAGCAAGGATGACAGCTGATCCACAGAAAGGACATTTAAGTATTTCAAGTGGAGTTGAGATCCAAGAGGAGCTGCCCTAAGTAAAAGGGATAAAAACTGGACTAAAAACATCAGGTTAAAGAACACCGAACTTGTATGAGTAAAACCTAAAACTAGATTTTTGCATTTATGTATTGTGACTTAATACGAAGTGATTTAATAACCAAGGTGATTGTAATATTGATTCTGTTGACTAAAAGCACTAAAAGGTTTGAAATTGTTAAAATGTTTCCTCATACGACCGGCTGTGAAGTAATCCAGTTCCTATTAGGACCATATAAGTAAGTATGTCCCGTTAAAAGAAATGTATGTGCGTGTGTTAAACTGTTACATATCATGAGCAGCTGGGTGGGAGATGTGTGGAAGGAGGGATGGCTCGACTGGACAATAAGTAGAGAGCCTCAAAGCATCGAGACATTGGGACACTGCCTGGCACTCAGCTGAGGACATCGTCTGGGACAAGCATGGAGAACTTCGTCCCTGCTCACAGCAAATAAAACACCAATCGTGAGCAAGAATTGGTTGACGGAGACTCTCACTTCCCCCCTGCAGGAGCAGGCGAAGGAAGATACAGGTTTTTCTATCACTTTGTAGCGAGACGAAAGGATCGCAGCAGGGATTTCTTTGTCCCAGCAGGCCAGGCGGGTCATTTCCTCCTAAACCACCAAAGGGATTTATTCCACCAAAAGGACTTTTCACCCAGCCTCAGCTCAGAAAGAGATTAACGTTGTGATCAGACTGTAATGTAATCAAGTGAAGTAAACAATTGAGCTGTTGCTATGCCCCTGCTAATATTCCTGTAATAAATATCTAAACTGCATTTAAATCAAGTAATCCTGAGAGTTTATCATAGAAAAGTAGTGAAGCTTATCCATGGTTGTAAAAAGCTAAGTACTACTGTGTGCCTAACAACAATAAGAAAAGTTCTTAATGGTTAATCTAGTTCGTTGTCCATGATAGCTTATTTATTTTCTAGCTACCAGAACATATCCTGGCACCTTACCAAGAGCCTAGGTCCATTAGAGGAAAGCTGCCATTAACTGAAGCGACTCATAGCTGCATTCAGCAAAGAGGGCCTCCTGGTCGAGTGAAGTTGTGAGTGGAAGCAGGGTAGACGTCAGGAGGGACGGCAGTGTAACAAGTAGCAAACAGCAGAACTTAAAGGCACGGGTCCAACAAGTGAACAGTTTGTAATGTTTGCAGTCAGCTTTATATTGCTCCTCTGTAAAAATTAACAACTTGGCACGGTAATTTTGCCTTCTTGTTTCCTTAAGAAATACAGTCATTTATGAGCTTTTTTCACCAGGATGGAGATGTGTGATGACATATCAGATTGTTTGTGATGCTGATTCCCAGAAACTTAAAACTGTACTAAAGCCCAGAATGTAAGTTTACCAATTAGTTTCATGGGGGAGGTTGTGTTGAATGCTGAGCTGGAATCAACAAACAACATTCTGACGTAGGTGTTGTTATTTTCAAGATGAGTGAGGGCTGAGTGAAGAGCAGCGGAGATGGCATCCTCTTTGGATCTGTTGGCTCTGTATGCAAACTGATGAGGTCCAGGCCACAGGAAGGTAATCATTTAAACTAGACACTCCAGACGTTTTAGATGTAGGAACGATGCTTTCTTGTCACCTGACCGAAAGGCTTTCGATAGTACCCTAACTTTTCCGTTTATTCAGGCTTTCTAGTTGGGGAAAGATTTTATTGTCTTTGGGATAAACACACCATCAACACATTTGCTGATAAATGGAGTCACTGTTGATATATATTCCTCCAGATTGATGTTGTCCTGGGTGGCGGTCTGTACATTCAAAATAGTCCTGTAGAGCAGCTGTAGCTTCATCTGTCCATTTAATTAGATGGGCAGCAGGAGCAGGGAAATATGATATGATTGTCCAAAGTGGGGGTAGGGGAGGGCTTTGTAGGTGTCAGGAATATTCATGTAAACATGGTTAAGTGTATCGTTTCCTCATGTGAACATGCTGGTGGAATTTAGGTAAAACAGATCTTAGGTTTGTTTGATTTAAAATCACTAGCTATTACAAAAAT
Organism: Ophiodon elongatus; assembly: GCA_016806645.1. Classification (NCBI taxonomy): domain Eukaryota; kingdom Metazoa; phylum Chordata; class Actinopteri; order Perciformes; family Hexagrammidae; genus Ophiodon; species Ophiodon elongatus. Next base: position 413,822 of record JACSYO010000314.1, on the reverse strand, counting down.
ACCATTCCGGTTGTGGGCACCTCTGGTTCAGAAGATGGAGCGGGTCGTCCCTCAATCAGAGCATTGGCGGTTTGATTCCCGCCTCCTCTAGTCCATGTCTGTGTGTGAATGGGTGTCAATGTAAGTTAGTTTGTCTTGATGGGCAGGTGAACCTTGCATGGTACACCCTGCCATCAGTGTATGAATGGGTGTATGACATGCAGTGTAAAAGCACTTTGAGTGGTTAGAAGACTAGAAAGGTTACAGTGTACAAGTCCATCCATTTGTTTTGTTATGTGTCTGCTGATGACCTCATACAATTCCTGTAGTGCATTTTTTTATTTTGCATTGGAAGGGATATATACAGGGCTACAGTACAAACACATGCAGCTCAGGTTAATTGGACTCTAAATTGCCCGTTGGTGTGAATGTGAGCGTGAATGGTTGTCTGTCTCTATATGTGCCCTGCGAGGAACTGGCGACCTGTCCAGGGTGAACCCTGCCTTCGCCCAATGTCAGCTGGGATCGGCTCCAGTGCCCCGCAACCCTGAATAGAATAAGCGGTTTGGATAATGGAATGGGATATATATACAGCAGCATCAAAAACACTGATGGCCGACATCTTAGCTTTAAAAATCCGACATCAGGGAAACATTGTCCATCAATTTTGACTGTTTGAGCATCATTGATGTAAACACACGGTTCCTCCTCATCGTCTCGTCGTCTGTCGACACGGTATACAGTCATTCCGTCAAGTGCATTAGTTTGATCTGGGATTGTTATGATGAAGCCAGGTTTCTGTAAAGATTTTTGCACAACAGTTTCTGATTTCCTGTTGTTGGATTAGCCTGAGTCTTCTTTCATCCATCTTATTTTCCAGCCACCGAAAATTAGCTAGGAGTAGGCTGGGTAGTGGAATAACCTTAGGTCCAAGGTGTTTAGTCCTTTTCCTGGCTCTCTTCCCCCTCTTTCTGGGTCGATTACCCCACTTCCGATGGTGTTTTGTTTGTCTCGCTGAGTGGTCTGAAGATTTTATTGGCAAAATCTTTTCTGATGTTAATAAGTGTATTTCTGTCATAAATAAAGCAAAGTCTGTGGGAAGTACCGGCTGCTGTATCTACATGCGTCACTGTTGCAATGTTGAGCAGCACTGAGATCTAATAGTACCAGTACAGAACATTCAACGATTCAAGGATCATTGAATGTCATTGTGCAACACAGATTTGCACATGAAAATACAGTTGTAGCCCATTTGCTACACAAGAAAAATATGACAAAACAAAACAGTAATGGACTATAATTGTACTTGTATAGCACTTTTCTAGTCTTCCGTCCACTCAAAGCGCTTTAAAACTGCATGTCATCATTCACCCTGTGGAGGACTAGGGTACACATATAACTGGGAGAGCAGATAAAGGTGGAAACAATAAGGATTTTATTCACCCAATAATATTTACAGGTATTGCGATGGGAAACAAAATCGGAACAAAGTGACAATTAAGAATAAATAAATAAGTTCAACATAATTGTGCTAAGGTCTACAAAAATGTATTAACCAGAACTTAGGACGAACGACATAGTGAGGGCTCTATGAAACAAGAGATACTCCTGATCCATCTTCCACTGCAGGATATATACGCGTCGGTGAGTCCATGGTTAATTGAAGGGGAGAGAAGACCTCTCTCCTTAGTGGTGTAGATGTACTGGCTGCTGAGGACACCCCTCTGGCTGTGGTAGCATGGCACAGTCTGATTCCCCAGGCCAGTCTGTTTTGGTAGGTGTGCTGCAGTAGCTCAGTCTTTCTGAAGGATCGTCGGCTGCAGGTAACTGACATGCAAGCTTTTAGCACTTAACATATCTACATTGCGTGCACTCCATAAAGATATGAAGGGGATAAACAAGTGTCTTTAGTTCTTTTAATGAGGTGTTTACTTGAAAGAACTGGGAAACATCACTTTCACTTGGGCCTGTTGCTGTTATGGCTGGTTCCAGTCATCACACACTCCATGAGAGTGTGATAAAAAGTCGGCAGTGGTGTTGTCTCGCCCGGGAATGTGCTGGACATGAAGTGTAGGGCTGCATCGCCAGGTAGCAGCCGGTGATACGGCTGTTAGCATCCTTCATCTTTTCCATCCACTTCAGGGCTTTATGGTCAGTTTCCAAGAGGTACTCCCTTCCTAAAGGTAATACTTGAGGGAGTCCAGGGCCCATTTTACTGCTAGGCATTCCTTTACCACTGTGGAATAACGAGTCTCTCTCCGGAACAACTTTCTGCTGATGTAGGCCACTGGGTGGCGGTCGTTGGACGCAACAAAAGTCTTTAGTAAAGTCAGGACTACATAAAACAGGGTTCTTACTTACTTTTGTGTTTCCCCAAGTGGCCTGCCCAGGGTATAGAGAGACCAAGCTTCAGTACAATTTCTCTCGCAGATTTAGGTACCATTAGCTGCTTCGCTGACCCCGCTTGTGGTACAGTATACCGTTTTCTGTGAAATATCCATCTCCCTTAATCAGTTCAAGTCCTTCCCCTTGCTCCAATGGCCTAGCTTGCACTTAAACTTGCACTTAAACTAGCGTCATTTTGTTGCATTGCCTGCATGTCAGTTGATATCTGATACCCTAAAGGCTGTGGTGGGTTTGGTTCGATGGACTGATCAACTTTAGTATTTAGAAACTTTTCCTGTCTTTTCTGGCTACGTGTTTTACGATCTCTTCCAGGTTTGGTTTCAAGTTCAGCATTGTAAAAAGGTAGTTCACTGAGAGGTTGGATAGACTGTTTGGTCTCTTTAGCTCTTGCCCGTGTGAGTGCGGCACTACAGACATTACTTGGATACAAGAGATCAAGAAGAACAGGCAGGTCATGACCTAGTAACACCGGAAAGGGTAGATGATCAACAACACCAACGTTCAGGAAGTAACTCCGGGCTTGCACTTTAATATAGACATCTGCTGTGGGATAAGATTTGGGGTTCTTATATGGTTCAACTTCAAGGCTGCGAAACCTCTGTCTGTAGGTTTCTGGATTTATGTCATTGTGGTGGCGGGGGGCGTAGTTGGGCTCAGCTGCAGAGGGGACAGAGTGGGGTGGTGGTTCAGGGAACGGTGCCAGAAGAGGCTTAATTGGCCTCAGCTGGACTGTATCGGGTGATTGTCCTCTCCCCTATATACACCTCATTAGGGACGGAGGAGCGAGAGGGAAGAGCAGGGACTCACACTGGCAGAGCTGCGAACACACGCAACAATCTGTCCAACAACCAAGCCGGACTCAGCAGGTGCGCTCGGGGGCGTGGCCAAGAGCGCACCGCCAGAGCGAGCATTAAGAGCGATAAATAAAGACCATTGTGAAACGCTATCTCATCTACGGAGTATCTTTGTGCTGGGGGAAACTCACGGGTAACAGGATCTTGTTACAGTCATATTTTTGAAGAATAGCCCTTTTGACTTCATCATATTCTAGAGCATCATCAATATCCATATGGACATAAGCACTTCTAGCTTTGCCTGTCAATAATGGAATGAGTCTAAAAGCCCAATCTTCAGTTGGCCATCTGCATGCTGCTGCTATCCATTCAAAAGTGACAAGAAAATGTTCACTATCATCAGTATCAGTCAACTGCTGAAGCCTTGGCTCATGAGTAGTTCTCAAATGTACTGCTGTGGAAATATTATGGGAGACTCCAAACCTTGTCTGAGCAGGAGGCTAATCTGCCTCTGAATCCACCACATCTGCCCCCAGTGGGTCTACCTTACCAGAAAGTTGGTCAAATGTTGGAGAGGTGTGGGACTGCAATTTTTACTGAAACAGATTGACACCCATTCACACACTGATGGTAGGGGCTACCATGCAAGATGCCACCTGCCCATCAGGCCAATCTAATCATTCACATCAAAGAACACAATGACATGGACTAGCGGAGCCGGGGATTGAACAGCCTGATTGAACTTGATTGGACTGAATCTGATTGAAGGATGACCCTGCTCTACCGCTGACCCACAGTTGCCCCTAAGTGCATTCCTGTTCATTTTTATATATGCATCAGGAGGTATTTAAACAGCGTCAACAAAACAAGTTTCTGGGCAGATAATATGGCCGGCATCGTAATATGAAAAATTTGACATCAGAGAAACACTGGCCACCAACTTTGACTACGCTTTAGCACGAAGCATCATTGATGTTATCAGAGTCTGCTATCTCTAACTCAGTGGTTCTCAAACTTTTTCTGTCATGCCCCACTTTGGAGGAAGAAAATGTTCATGCCCCACCGCCCCAATAAAATTGTAACAAAATGGTCCATGTTGAATTTTTATTTAAAATAGCAACATTTTGTGACTCATCCACCTGTGCTTTTTCAACTCATAGATAAAGAAAATTGCAATCACTTTCAAGTAAACCAGATTGATCCATCAGACAAAAATAAAACGTGCAATCACTTTGTTAGAACAATGCAAATAATGTTCTATCTGTGCAAAAAATAACTAATATTTGGCAAAACATAGCTTATTGTGGCTGCAATTAACCTGTTTTGCACTGATTTATATTTTCAAGATAATAACAAAGTGCAACCTGTGAAAAACTAAACAAAACAAGTTAAAATATTTGAGAGTTTTACTGAGTTTTACACTGCATATATTTGAAAAACAACAATAACATGCAACCTGTGCAAAACCAAACCAAATGAGGTCAGATATGTGTGAGCCATCAAGTTGTAACTGTATTAGTGGCTGCAGTGAGCCTGCTTTCCACTACAAATCTTTTTAAAACGGGGTTGCAGACTTGATACGGCCACTCTCAATCCATGCTCAATGTTGAGCTCAGATCTATACTTTGTTTGGAGAGAGGCAACAGCAGAAAAGCCGATCTCACAGAGGTAGGATGTGGCGAAGGGAAGCAGAACGCCCGTGAGTCGCCAAGGATCTTGGCCGTCGCGCATGCACAACCGTAACCTCTTAACGGCGTAACATAAACATTTACACGAAAGTACAGGCATTTCGCCATGTATTTATTAATGACTGCTGTGTTCACACCAAAAGCATTGCGAATTTTTCTCGTGAGTAGATTACATACAAAGTCAATGCACAGACGCGAATCAGGCGAATTTCCGCTGGGCGGCGCGAGCTGTGCGAAGCGAACAATTTTTCTCATCCGCGTGACACTGTTTCTTTAAAGCCAATCAGCGTTGAGAAGCTCCGCCCATCATCACTGACTTCTTGCCGCTGTTAAATCAGAAACCAAGGAGAAGTTGATAGTCTGGAAGCGGCAGTCATCCCGATCTTGGAGAAGCTGTGTGCGGCTACGGATAATATTATGAACCCAGACACGAGGGCGTTTGATGTTCCCACGTTTGTGGGACTTCCACAACATGTACAAAGGAGAAATAGTGGTTATTTCTTCCATGGTGGATGGCATAAATGAACTATTTCCACAGAGATAAGCCACGGCCCCTCTCCAGCGTGTCTAGCGCGAATGAAGCGAAATAAACTCACCCGAGTAAAGCGGGTTTAAAGCAGCTTTTGGTGTGAACACAGCATAAGTTTTATGTCCGTGTACATTCTACTTTTGTAAAATGTAAAGTTCTCAATAAAGTTCTTGAAATAAAAATATTCAGCATTTCCCCCTGCGCCCCACCTGTAATACCACTGTGCCCCACTAGAGGGGTTTGCCCCATAGTTTGAGAAACACTGATCTAACTACAGCTTGATCTGGGATATTACGATGAGCCAGGTCTCTGTAAAGACATGGACACAACATTAACCGACCTCATGCCAATTAGCTATAAAAGGGTGTGGCAGTGAGAGTGGTCTATAATGAAAAGGCTCTTAACTATCAAACCAATTCACATACCATGGTCAAACTCATCAACCATTTGTCCTAGATTCTTGTGGGAGGCACTCATCACACTCATCAGAGTTCCTTTTTTATTTGTGTGGTTTAGCTTTGCTCCATATACATAAGCCGTGCCCTCTTTCATAGAGAGCACAGAGCATGCGCTGTGTCCACAAGATGACCATACTATGTTGTCCTTTGTCATGAATGCAGATGTGGAATAAACCTGCTGTTACCTCAAGCCTGACCAGCTCCATGAGATTCATTTAGCCAGGAGACATCTCACAGAGGTTACATTGGTGCCGTGACTCGTCCATGACTACGCCGGACTGGGCAGATGTCTTCTCAACGCTGCATCGTTTTGGAGCTGCAATTCTTTCTTCGGTGTATCTGACTGTCTAACAACAACAGCCATATTCCCTTGAGACTGTATGAGACTGAGTGAGTATTTTGCTATCAAGTATGAGTCTCAACAAATTTGGTACCTTCAATATGACTCCTCTCAGTCTTGACAGGGGTAGGGGGCTGCGCGTTACACCTGTTCCATTTTCACTAGGTGACCATCAGGTGGGGGATAAAACAACTTTTGGTGAGGATTCGGTGCACAGTCCTTTCAGACGTAGGGAAGTAGTGACACCTCAGAGTCAGCCTATAGTCGAGTTACATCCACCACAGTGCACTAGTACATCAGTTCCAGACCCTCCTCTTGTTGAGGTGAGACTAGTTAACCAAATGAGCACTATCGTGCAGCATATAGGGCAGCAGATAGCTGATAGCATTATGTCACGCCTCGACACATCAAGCCCTACAGCTTCTATGCATACAGTACAAGTCATGAAGAAACATGCCACAAAAAGGACTCCAGCCGCACACTGGATCTCTCCCAAGTCCAGCTGGTAACTCAGAGAGGAGTCAAGGACCCACCTGTATTCTGAGGGGAGATTTCGGATACACTGGTTGTTGACGAATGAGAGCAGTCAATGAAAAATGACATGCGAAAGAGTGGCGTTAAGCTTGAGAATGAGGCTGAGGAAATTCTCATCCACCTGAGAGTTAGAGCAAAGGACGTTGTGAGATTTGGAATAAGAAACGGTGAAGTTGATGTCCGGCATAACCCACAGGCCATCTATGGACTCCTGCGCAGACATTTCAGTACGAGCCATTGCTCCTCTGTGCCTCTGGCTGACTTTTATTCCACTATGCCAAAAGAACCAGAGGATCCATATGAGTATTGGCTTAGACTGAACCGAGCTGCTGATGTTGCTGCAAGTTGTCTTGAAGAGCAGAGTAAAATGTTTGACAACCCCAGTGTTGAAGTCACATGAATGTTCATTAGACACAGTAAAGATCTAGCTCTTACCTTTAGGTCCAAGACAATTGATAAATGATCAGCTCGTGAAATTCAGGAAGTGTTAGATGAATACCATCTGGAGAAGGGACTCTGGTCTTCTACAGAGGTGGGTAGCAGAATCAACATGAATAAAGTTGAGGTTAGTGCTAATGCTACTTTAGTTTCAGACATCCCCGAACAGAAAAAGGCTGTGAGTCAAGAGACCTCTACTCTGGAGAGTTTAATTGGAATGCTAGAAAAAGTGTTGCTCCAGGCCCCGGGTTATGTTCAAGCCAACAAAAAGCCACATTCCATCAACAGGCTTCCAAAAATTGAGAGATGAAATTAATCGCCATGTTCCATATGTAAAGATGGCTCTCACTCTGCCCTCACAAACTCTCGAGAGAACAGGCTCTGTTTCCCTTGTCACGTACCTGGCCATCCAAGACGCAACTGCCCAGAGGGAAGACATCCTTCTCTCTATGGTCAGCAGGAAAACTGAATGATCTGCGTGCAGGGGAGGACTGCGCAGATGAAATGAGTGAGCCTCCCACCTTGGATTTGACAGACATTGATGATTATGAAACATTGTATCACACCTACAGCAGCATAGTGACGTCACAAAAATCACTGATTGTGCAAGGCTTGCAGAGACTCTCAAAGACTGACAGCCTATTCTACACAGATGTGACAACTGATGGTGGGCATGTTCTCAGAGCATTAGTAGATAGTGGATCTATGGCATGCACTATAAGTGAGACAGCGGCCGCAAAACTTTCAGTCCATCCCTAACATTGAAAATAAATCAGCTGAGGACTTTGTCATTGTTGGCTGTGGGGGTCAACTTGTCACACCGTTTGCCATGTATGACCTCACTGCATCAGTTTATGGCTATAAGGTGATACTTCCTGTTCTAGTTGTGTCAGGCCAAACTGATGAAATGATTCTCGGAAGCAATGCCATCAAGTGGCTCATACCACAGATGAAAGAAACTGTTGGTGGCCAAAACATCACGTCTCCAGTGAACAGTGCTCCAAATGATAAGTTGCCTTTAGCATCCCTGCTGTCCTACTCGGATGAATGGGAAGACGGCGCAATGCCAAACAGAATCGGCACGGCAAAACTCAAAAGATGTGTCACCCTACAGCCGATGTCTGAACATTTAGACTGCCTGCATCTGACATCTCAGCAGTGGGGAGTACGGTGCTCATCGAGCCCACCCAGTCCAAGGCCAGGCCTGCACAAATTCTGGTGGGGAGAGTCGTTACTTCCCTGTGGGGAGATGGCTGGGTTCCAGTCAAAATAGTAAATCCTACTCACAAGCCTCTCACCATTAAAATAAATGCAAAGGTTGCAGATGTGTGTCCCTGTCTTTCTGTGCAGGATTTACCTCAACCAGATCGCATCCAAGGTCGGAAGAGGAGATATCGCACATCCTGAGTGACATGGGCCTGTAGGATGTGGACCTCTCATCTTGTGAAGTTTCCCTCGAGTGGAAGGATAAGCTGCTGCGGCTCATTGAGCAGTATGAGTCCACCTTTTCGAAGCACAAAATGGACTGTGGTGAGGCGACAGATTTTGTCCACAGAATCCGCTTGGTGGATGACAAGCTCTTCAGACTTCCATACAGACGGGTCCCACCGTGCCATTATGACAAGCTTCGGAAAGCTCTGAATGAGATGGAGGAATTGGGGATAATTCGTAAATCTCAGAGCGAGTATTCATCTCCCCTTGTCCTAGTTGTCAAGCCGACTGGTGATCTTCGCATCTGCAATGACTTCAGGTGGTTGAACACGAGAACAGTGAAGGACGCACATCCGTTGCCTCATCAGACAGACACCCTTGCTGCACTTGGTGGCAATGTGTTCTTCTCCACAATGGACCTCACATCAGGGTTCTACAATGTCAGAATGCACGAGGACGACAAGAAATACACAGCGTTTTCCTCCTCATTCGGTCTCCATGAGTATAACAGGATGCCCCAGGGCCTGACGAACAGTCCTGCCACTTTCATGCGAATGATGATGTCCATCTTTGGCGAGGAGAACTTCACAAGCCTGCTGTGCTACCTTGATGACCTTAAGGTCTTTGCTCCATCTGAACAGGTTTCTCTTGAGCGTCTGCAGATGGTTTTCTCACGCCTTGCTACTAACAACTTGAAGCTTTCGCCTAAGAAGTGCCACTTTCTTCGTCGGTCTGTCAAGTTTCTGGGACACATCATATGTGGAGATGGTGTTAGGACGGATCCAAGTAAAATGCAGGCTATAAATGATGTGCAAGAAGCTGACCTGATGGAGTCTGATGGGAAAACACCCTGTGCTAAGAAAATCAGATCTTTCTTGGGAATGGTTCTCTACTACCATCATTTTATTGAGGGATGTTCAGCTAAAGCTAAGCCACTGTTCAACCTTGTGGCTGAGCCTGCCACACCACACAAAAGAGGGAGAGGCCATAAACCAAAATAAAATGTTAAACTGTCCCAGACTGACTGGACTGATGAGTGCAGGGAAGCATTTAGAACTTTGAAACATGAGCTTGCGCACAGTGTCACGTTGGCCCATCCAGATTTTAATGCACCATTCATCCTCACTGTTGGCGCCTCCTTTGATGGCCTAGGAGCTGTACTCTCGCAGTTCATGCACCATTAATGCACATTACTAACTCTGCTCCATCCCCGAAGTCTTTGTGCCTTCTTGCCTCGCAGGTTTCTATGGATCATGGTTAAATCTGGACCCTGGTCTTGCGTCCTGCCGTGGTCCTCCCCGTCACCTACTGCTACTATTACATGAATCATTTCTGTCATGTGAATTGAATGTATTGTAACTCTGTTATGCTGTTCATTCTGTACAAATGACATCTATTTTTGTACTCTGTCCATCCTGGGAGAGGGATCCTCCTCTGTTGCTCTCCTGAAGGTTTCTTCCATTTCTCTCCCTGTTGAAAGGTTTTTTTGGGGGGGGGGTTCCTGAGTCGATGAGAGGTTCTTGGACAGAGGATGTCGTTGTGTACAGATTGTAATGAGGCAAATTTGGAATTTGTGATTTTGGGCTATACAAAAATAAATTGAATTGAATTGAATTGAATGGAAAGATTGCCAGACCAGTGGCGTTTGCCAGCAAGACACTGTCACACTCACAGCTGAACTATCCAGCACATCGGCTGGAGTTTCTCACTCTTAAATGGGCGGTGTGTGACAAATTTAGCCATTGGCTGAAAGGGCGATGTTTCTCGGTCTGGAATCCATCGACATACATCTTGACTAAGCCTAGGTTAGATGCATGTGAACAAAGATGGGTTTCAAAGCTTGCACCATACAGTTTTGACCTGAACTATGTCGCTGGCACAAAGAATGTGGTTGCCGATGCACTGAGTAGGGAGCCATTTGTCCAGTCGTGCATAGGCCACCGTCTTGTAACTGAACCTTATGCCTCGTTACTGAACCATGTAAATGGAATGGTGGCTAGGACAGTACAAGATGCATTCAGATGTACTACTAACTGCCAGTTGGTTGTTGATCAGTCCGAGGAGGGAACTGTTGTCACTCCACCTCTTCCGCAGGGGTCTCTCTCTTCACAGGATGTCTCGGCTGTATTGGATGCACATGACTCTGGCGGTGTCAGTCAAGTGAGAGGCACAGGACCAGCTATTCTCCAGCTTTCTGATGTCAACCAGATGTATTTGCTACCAAGGAGTGAACTAGTTAATCTGCAAGAGCAGGATGATGTCTTAGGCAGAGTTTTCTTTTCCGTCCAGCGTTGCAGGAGGCCCTCTAGGCGTGAACGTGTGGGTGAGTCTCATGCGGTGATGAAACTGTTGAGACATTGGCCCAAGCTCTCCATAAAGGATGGCATCTTGTACAAGGTGAAGAAAGACAGACAAATGAACATGACAATTCACCAGGTTGTTGTTCCAGACTCCCTGAAGGCCCAAGTCCTCCATGGCCTCCATGACTCATCTGGTCATCAGGGGCAAGCACGCACACTTTCTCTCGCCAGGCAGAGGTTATTTTGGATAGGGATGGAACGTGACATCATCGATCACGTGAGAAACTGCTTTTGCTGTGTGGTTGGAAAGACCCCAGAGGCCGTGCTCCTCTTGAAAGTATTTGCACCTCTGAACCAATGGAACTAGTGTGTATTGACTTTTGGACTGCTGAGCAGACTGACAAGAAGAGTGTGGATGTTTTAGTTGTCACGGATCACTTTTCCAAACTGTTGCACGCATTCCCTTGCAAAAATCTGTCAGCAAAGCAGGTTGCCCGCCGTCTCTGGAATTACTTTTTCTGCATATATGGTTTCCCTAAATGCATCCATTCGTATCATTGAGCCAATTTTGAGAGTCATCTCATTAAAGAGCTCCTGGAAATGGCTGGCATTCAAAAATCGCATACCACCCCGTACCATCCTTTGGGGAATGGAGTTGTCGAGCGATACAACAGGACTCTTGGGAACACGATAAGGGCCCTACTGCCCCAGACCAAAGCCAGGTGGCCACAAATGCTTCAGATGTTGACGTTCTGCTACAACTGCACTGAACACGAGACAACAGGTTTTGCGCCCTTCTTTCTCATGTTTGGGAGGATTCCGCGTCTGCCTGTTGACGTTGTGTTCCAGCATGCCCTCCCTAATGGTGCTGTTGTTGACCACCATGAGTTTGTCTCTCGCTTGGAACATGACCTGTCTGAAGCTGCAGGTATTGCCCGGCTGAACAGTCGGACAGAACAGGCTCGTCAGGCAAAGAACTACAACCGCAAAGCAAAAGGGTCACCCCTCATTGTTGGGTACAGAGTCTTGCTTACAAATCGCGGTGAGAGAGGCAAGAGGAAAATTGCAGACAAATGGGAGTCCACAGTTTATGAAGTAGCATCTGTGAGGCCTGGAATCAATGTGTCCAGCATCAGAGATCCTGCGACATCAAGGGAAAAAGTTGTTCATAGAAACCTCCTACTCCTTGTGAGTTTTCTCGCCTTGGAGTCGAGCTGCTCTTCAGTTGCTGGAAGTGGATAATGTGACCCAGTGGTTCCTGTTGCTGTACAGGACAGTGTGACAAAGACAATTGACTGGCTACTACAAATGGATGATGAAAGTGATGGGGACGCTACAGCCAGCCAACCCGATTGTTTTCCTGTTGTGGCTGTGAGCGCCCCACCCTCAGAGACTGGAGTGACTGTGGTCCCACCTGCTGTGTGTGAGGTTTTGAATACCTCAGATCCTTCAGTACAAGCTGCACAGTTGCCTTCCCCTGGGCCCCCTGCTGAATGTGTGGTGTCCCAGGATATGCACCCTCTCAGCCGTCAGCAGAGGAAGCTCTACATATCCCCTCCCCAAAACAGGCAACTGACATACAGCTATGTGCACTCACACAGGACCATGTAGCCACTTCCACTTTGCACCAGGGCAGGTAGACTTGTAAAACCTCCAGTTCGGCTCATTTGTGAAATGAACGAACAGATTGTAGATGACTCGGTGACATCAGTCGATTCTTTGTTTTCTTTTGTGAGAAACATGTTTTCTGGATAGTATGCTGACTATTTTTTTTTTAATTTCTTACACTTAACTGAGGTATCTTACAGTTGTCTGTCATAGAGCAGTGTTTACAAAATGAGAGGTGTACACGGCATTTTTTGTGTCTATGTTGGTAAGGGTATTGACCAATCCCTTGCTGACTTAATTTCAAGTGAAAAGTTTCTAACTGACTGATTTTAACTGGTTATGCTCTTATGGCTACACAACTGGAGTTTTGTAAATTGTATCTTTTGTGGGTTTTTTTTCCTCATTCAATGTGCCCCAATTTAGCAGGATTTAAGGGGGGTTTATGTAACATAGTTGAAAAGGTTCAGGTTAAATCCCGCTAAATGGGAAAAACTATGCTACCTGCTGTTGTAAATTTGTACCTGCACTGAATAGTAGACGCAAAGGACTATAGGTAATCCTCAACGCAATGGAGGACTCGCCACTAGGTAACGTGTCTATGTGTCTGTGGACAATATAATGTTAACTAACTGGAAAAGTACATAAGAGTTGAGCTGGCTTTATTTGTTTGGATAGTATTTGTCCTAGATTATATTTGCCATGTTTTCATTCAGTTAACCATTTGTTTTTTATGTGTTTTATTGCCAGTAAAAATATATCCAGTATAGCTAGCTAACACTAACGTGATGCCGTCTTTCTAGACAGAGCATGCGCTGTGTCCACAAGATGACCATACTATGTTGTCCTTTTGTCATGAATGCAGGTATGTTACAGTATATTGTTCTATAGAGAGTGGTAATATTTTAAACATGCAGATGGAGTACTTTCTATAGTCCACGTTTACTAAGTTACATAATTGTTATTATAAAATTAAAAATACTTAAAAAAGGTAACAGTCCAGTGTGAGAAATCTGTACATATATATATTTTTGATTAGATATTTTTTTGTATTTCTCCTCATACATTTAAGAGAGAGAACTTTTTTTTGTATTTCATTTATTTTATTCACATGAGTTTAAACCCACTATACGATCACTGTATCATTGGACCATTGTACTATTGTATATATTAGATTGTCTATGGGTAATCCTCAACGCAACGGAGGACTCGCCACTAGACAGAGCATGCGCTGTGTCCACAAGATGACCTTACTATGTTGTCCTTTGCCATGAATTCAGATATGGAATAAACCTGCTGTTACCTCAAGCCTGACTAGCTCCATGAGATTCATTTAGCCAGGAGACATCTCGCAGAGGTTACACATGCATGTGTGGATACATGCAAGTATGCACTACAAGTCCTACAATGTCAAGGGGACAAGAGGAGGTTTTTGAAGAATCTCCAGGATTGTTTACTGGGAAAGGACATGTGTTGCTCCAGATGACAACTATAGCTATAGTATAGTTCCTATACTTGAACTCTTAATTACTCGATCATAAAAAATATTAAAGGCACGAATCAGCTGATGTAATCCTTAGAATTACTGTAAAATGCAAAAAAATATAACAAACCAAAGCTGGGTTGATAAACCAAGGCACTGACTCTGGATTTACAAGTTTTTACTTTATATACCTTTTTCTGGTGTGGGAGGCTCTTTTCTGGGTGACATCCCACTTTTCCCATTGTTTGGTATTTTACACCATTATGTTTCTTCTTGGCACCATTCCAATTAACACTTCTTTTTATTATAATGGTGTCCTTTTTTGGGCAGATTTCCTTCACTTCTTATTTCAGGTAAAATATATAGGTTATAGACAAAAACAAAAACAAATCACTCAATACAATTCAAAAGGAACTGTTAGGGCCCGGTGGGTGGTAATTAGAAACACAATAAAAGGGATTTTTACATCCAACTTTAATCATTTGTAATTCAATTGAAGAGAAAGACAACTGACTTGAAAATCAGCTTCTGAACACAGCAAGTTCTCCATCACTGCCTGGGTTATCAGTGTTGTTAGCTATGGACCGAGCGTCACCAGTGCAGGTGCAGAGTGCCGTACTATTCTTGTCCTTCAGTCTTTCTCTGACTTTTTATTTTATTATTAGGGCCCGAGCACTGACGTAGTCAGAGCGGAGGACCTATTGTTATTCGATTATTTATTATTATTATTATCGTGCCATCCATCCATCCATCCATTTTCCTCCGCTTATCCGGGGTCGGGTCGCGGTGACAGCAGGCCTAGCAGGCCGACCCAGGCTTCCCTCTCCCCCGCAACACGTTCCAGCTCGTTCTGGGGGATCCCGAGGCGTTCCCAGGCCAGCTGGGAGATATAATCCCTCCAGCGTGTCCTGGGTCTTCCCCGGGGCCTCCTACCAGCTGGGCGTGCCTGGAAAACCTCTAACGGGAGGCTTCCAGGAGGCATCCTGATCAGATGCCCGAACCACCTCAACTGACTCCTTTCGATACGAAGGAGTAGCGCCTCAACTCCAAGTTCCCTCCGGATGTCCGAGCTCCTTACCCTATCTCTAAGGCTGAGCCCGGCCACCCTACGGAGAAAACTCATTTCGGCCGCTTGTATCCGAGACCTCGTTCTTTCGGTCACGATCCAGAGTTCGTGACCATAGGTGAGGGTCGGAACGTAGACCGCCCAGTAAATTGAGAGCTTTGCCTTCCGGCTCAGCTCCCTCTTCACCAAGACGGTCCGGTGCAGCGCTTGTTTTACTGCTGCAGCCGCACCGATCCGTCGGCCGATCTCCCGCTCCATCTTACCCTCACTCGTGAACAAGACCCCGAGATACTTGAACTCCTTCGCTTGCGGCAGGCACTGCGTCCCCACCCGGAGGGAACAATCCACCGGGTTCCGGCAGAGCACCACGGCCTCGGATTTAGTGCTTACCCTCATCCCCGCCGTGTCACACTCGGCTGCAAATCGCCCCAGTGAATGCTGGAGGTCATGGTCCGAAGAGGCTAACAGGACCACATCATCTGCGAACAGCAGAGAGGCGATCCCGAGACCCCCGAACCCGACATTCTCCTCCCCCCGGCTATGCCTAGATATCCTGTCCATGAAAGTCACGAACAGGACCGGTGATAAAGGGCAGCCCTGGCGGAGGCCAACACCCACCGGGAACACGTCTGACTTATTGCCGAGAATACGAACACAGCTCCTACCACAATCGTACAGAGACCGGATGGCCCGTTGTAACGGGTCCGGCACCCCATACTCCCACAGCACCCCCCACAAAAAACCCCGAGGGACCCGGTCGAAGGCCTTCTCCAAGTCCACAAAACACATGTAGACTGGTTGGGCAAACTCCCAGAGCCCCTCCAGTAGTCTGAGAGGGTAAAGAGCTGGTCCACTGTTCCACGACCGGGACGGAATCCGCACTGCTCCTCTTGAATCCGAGGTTCGACGATCGGTCGGAGCCTCCTTTCCAGCATCCTGGCATACACTTTCCCCGGGAGGCTGAGTAGTGTGATACCCCGATAATTTGAGCACACTCTCCGGTCCCCCTTTTTGAAAATGGGAACCACCACCCCAGTCTGCCAGTCCATGGGCACTGTTCCCGACCCCCATGCGACATTGAAAAGGCGTGTCAGCCAAGACAGCCCAACAACGTCCAGCGCCTTCAGCATCTCAGGGCGGATCTCATCCACCCCCGGCGCCTTGCCACCAAGGAGCTTATTGACTACCTTAGTGGCCTCTGCCAAGGATATGGATGCGACCCCCCCGAGTCTTCAGGCGCTGCCTCCTCTCTAGAGGACATGCTAGCCGGGTTTAGGAGTTCCTCAAAGTGCTCTTTCCACCGCCCGACGAAATCCCCCGTCTGGGTCAGCAGTCCCCCCCCAGTGCTGAGCACAGCCTGGGGTAAGCCCTGCTTTCCCTTCCTGAGCCGTCGGATGGTTTGCCAGAACTTCCTTGAGGCCAACCGAAAGTCCTTCTCCATGGCCTCCCGAACTCCTCCCATGCCCGAGTTTTAGCGTCCGCGACCACCGCAGCTGCAGCCCTTTTGGCCTGCCGGTACCTCTCAGCTGTTTCAGGAGACCCCTGAGCCAACCAGGCCCGAAAGGCCTCCTTCTTCAGTTTGACGGCTTCCCTCACCCCCGGTGTCCACCACCGGGTTCTCGGGTTACCGCCACGACAGGCACCGGTGACCTTCCGACCACAGGTCCTAACGGCCGCGTCCACAATAGAGGCTTTGAACATGGTCCACTCGGATTCCATGTCCCCAGCCTCCCTTGGGATGTGTGAGAAGTTCTTCAGGAGGTGGGAGTTGAAGACCTCCCGGACAGGATCCTCCGCCAGGCGTTCCCAGTTCACCCTCACTACACGTTTGGGCTTGCCGGGTCTTTCCAGCCGATTCCCCCGCCATCTAATCCAACTCACCACCAGGTGGTGATCAGTTGACAGCTCTGCTCCTCTCTTCACCCGAGTGTCCAAGACATACGGCCACAGATCAGATGAAACGATTACAAAGTCGATCATTGATCTACGGCCTAAGGTGTTCTGGTACCAGGTACACTTATGAGCCACCCTATGTTCGAACATGGTGTTCGTTATGGACAAGCCGTGGCTAGCACAGAAGTCCAACAGCGAGACACCACTCGGGTTCAGATCGGGCAAGCCGTTCCTCCCAATCACCCCCCGCCAGGTTTCTCTGTCGTTGCCCACGTGAGCGTTGAAGTCTCCCAGGAGAACTATGGAGTCAGCAGGAGGCGCCATTTCCAGGACCCCTCCCACCGACTCCAAGAAGGCCGGATACTCCGAACTGCTGTTCGGTGCATAGGCACAAACAACATTCAGAGCCTTACTCCCCGCAACCCGCAGGCGCAGGGAGGCGACCCTTTCGCTCCCCGGGCAGAACTCCAACACGGCGGCGCTCAGCCTGGGCAACTCCAGAAAAGGACAAAGTCCAACCTTTCTCCAGGAGCTTGGTTCCAGAGCCAGTGCTGTGCGTGGAGGTGAGGCCAACTATATCTAGCTGGTACCGCTCCACCTCCCGCACCAGCTCCGGCTCTTTCCCCGCTAGCGAGGTGATGTTCCACGTCCCTAGAGCTAGTCTATGCCGCCGACGATCAGCTCGCCCAGGCCCCCTGCCCGGCCTGCCGCCCGGTCCACATAGCACCCGACCCCAATGCTTATCCCTGCGGGTGGTGGGTCCACAGGGTGGCTGCTCCATGATGTTTCTTCGGGCTGAGCCCGACCGGGCCCCATGGGCGAAGGCCCGGCCACCAGACGCTCGCCTACGAGCTCCCCTCCCGGGTCTGGCTCCGAGAGGGTTCCCCGGTTTCCCTGGTCCGGGCGAGGTGGCTGTAATCCGTGGGCTGCTGTTCATTGGGGGTTTTGAACCGCTCTTAGTCTGGACTCTCCCCTGCGACCTGTTTGTCTTGGGAGACCCTACCAGGGGCTGATGCCCCGGACAACATAGCTCCCAGGATCACTGAGCCACTCAAACTCCTCCACCACGTTAAGGTAGCGATTCACGGATAAATAGTGCCAATAAAATCTCAATAAAAGGTGCCTGGGATACTCAACTTATCTTGAAATTTGTCACGCAAACCAGAAGTGGTGAAAATTGCAAGCTTTTTGGTGTGTCGGGCAAAAGTCGGACAAAATAGCTCGACAGCGCCCCCTTGAGTTAGAAAGCTAATACTTTTTGCCCCCTAAGCCTGATTGACTTGAAATTTGGCACACATGTCCGGTTATTTCTATCTTACAAGTAAGTCCATCAGACCCCCTAAGCTCCGCCTTCTTAGATTTTCCGCCATTTTGAATTTTGTGAAAAACACTTTTTTGCAAATTCCTCCTAAACGCTAGGTCCGATTCTTAGGAAATGTTCTGTGGATCATTATTGGTTCAATGTCATCAAAACTTATCAAAATCTTGTTGATCTCATTGTTTTGAGAAGAAAAGGACCAATCAACTTTTAAGGGGCGTTGCTTAGTTTTTCAATCCACGTAACTTCCAAATCACTTGGCCTATCATCACCAAATTTGTAGCATTTGTCCACATCGCTTCCTTTAACTTACTCTATGATTTTCATTGTATTCAAACACTAGGAGGCGATGCAGTTAATCGCGCAATATCTGCATTTTTTGTGCATTTTTAGCATTGTTCATCGTTTTCAGGTGTTTTACTTTAACTCCTCCTCCTAGAGATTAAACCTGATTAACTTCAAATTCGGTCAGTATGATCTTGAGACCTATGCAGTGAAAATGTATCAAAAGTTCCAAAAAATATTGAACTTTGTGAGAGAGGAGCACCGGCAAAAAAAAAAACATTCGCCATGAAAGGAAGTTGTTGTAACTCGGCCGTACATTATATAATCTGCTCCATATTTCTCATATGTCATGACATCCTGACTCTGAAGACATCCATATGATCATTTAGAATCAAAGTCATAGCACCACCTAGTGGCAACCAGTTGTTACATGTTTTATTATACTTTTATACCCTCCTCCTCGCAGATTAATCAGATCCCTCTCAAATGTTGTCAGAAAAGCCTTAAGACTTTGATAATGCTTTACTGTGAAAATTGTAAGAATTCCTTGAAGCGACTCGGAGCATTGGCGAATATTGATCCTTCGCCGTGAGCGAATAAACCGATGTAACTCGACTCCACGTGATCAGATCCTTTCCAAATTTCCCATGTTGATGAGACTCCGCAGTACAGTCTAATTTTGAATCATAGTCACAGCGCCACCTACTGGTAACAGGAAGTTAAAGTTTCTATACTTTGGCTTGCTTCTTTTATTAGGTAAGTCAGATCGACATAAAATTACTTCCACACAAATGTAAAATGTTCATAATGCAAGCCCACCAAGCTATTGATGCTTCGTGTAACGCCGTTGCTGACCAATTCTTTGCCGTCAACAACGAAGGTGCTTTTGAGGGACTAAACATGTGTGAAATGTAACTAAACTTGGCACACACATTTAAACTCCTAAATGTAGTTACCTGATATGATTTTAATGCTTCAGAATGGAAAGTCAGTTTGATAGCGCCCCCTACAAAAGTTTGACAAAGCAGCCCTCGCAGTACATTTGACATAGATATGTAAAATGTGGTAGGCATATGTAACACATGTAAACTTAAAAATAAGTCTCTTGAGACCATGCTCTAAACCGTATCGGAAGTCGGCAATTTAGATTTTTGTGTGATTTTTGTGTTCATTTTTGTCTATTTCTAGGCGCTTTTCTTTAACGAACTCTTCCTAGGAAATTTATCAAATCCACTTCAAATCGGGTCGGTCCAATCTAAAGACCTTAGTGATTCAAAGTTATCAAAAGATTGTTGTTTCGTTAAAGGCTGTTGCCATGACAACGCACTCTTCACCATGAAAAACAAAGATGTTTTTGAGGGGCTAAAACTGCTCAAAACAGACCCAAACCTAGTACACACATTTAATGACCTAAATGTAGTTATATGATATGATTTTAATGCTTCTAAATGTTAAATCGGCTTGATAGCGCCCCCTACAAAAGTTCAACAAAATTCGACAAAGCAGCCCTCGCAGAACGTTTGACATAGATATACAAAATTTGATAGGCGTATGTGACACATCTAAACTTAAAAATAAGTCTCTTGGGACCATGCTCCAAACCGTACCAGAAGCTGGCCATTTTTTATTTTTTGTGATTTTTTCAGTTTATTTTTGTCTATTTTGTTGGCGCTATTCTTTAACGAACTCCTCCTAGGGAATTTATCAGATCCACTTCAAATTTGGTAGGCATATTTAACACATATCAACTTAAAATTAAGTCTCTTGGGACCATGCTCCAAACCGTACCAGAAGTCGGCCATTTTGAGTTTTGTGTGATTTTTCCTTTTATTTTTATCTATTTCTCGGCGCTATTCTGTAACGAACTCCTCCTAGGGAATTTATCAGATCCACTTCAAATTTGGTCAGTAAAATCTAAATACCTTAGTGATTTAAAAGTTATCAAAAGCTTGAGGTTTCATGGAACGGCATGGACGTGGTGTGGCGGCTATTTTACATGGTTTGCGATCAAGCTGTTCATGGCTTGAAGACTTCTGCATGCCAATATTAACTCAGTCATAGCGCCACCGACTGGAAAACCATGGCCATATGCAGGGTTTCAGAAATACAGAGGTCCAAACACTGAGCGCACTAGGGGTGTTCAGGATGAGACCTTCTGCAGCCCATACATGTGGTTTCCCTTCTCTAAACATATCTATTTAAAAATGTTTGGAGAGCTAACATTAGCTGACAATAGTTTTGTAGCTATGTCAGTAGGCATCACTGAAAAGTAGTAAACGATGAGATTCAGGTTGGATGTTGCAATGAATGATCTAAACTACATTCTGAAAATGCAGAAGAGGCTAAAACAGTTTACAAAACATCTGGAAATAAAGTTCACAGTGTTTATTTTAAGTGTTTGAGTAGCAGTAAATTTACCCCACTTTTCTCTTTCAACCTCTGTACTCAATGCACGTCCTTTTCCTCACCTGTCTTCGCCAACGTGTATTACTATATTACTGCCAGACCCTCCAGCCAAAACACAAAGTTGGTTTAGAGACCTGCATTCACTTTGACAGTCTGTTGTGTTACAAACAGAAGAGCACATTCAAACATATTACGTTTTTAGTTAAAAAATAAATGTTTACAGGCTTTCATCTAAAATAGTAGTCAGAGATGCACTCAAAACATTCAAGGTTTAAGCTGCAA
The DNA here is from genome assembly GCA_016806645.1 of Ophiodon elongatus. Lineage (NCBI taxonomy): Eukaryota > Metazoa > Chordata > Actinopteri > Perciformes > Hexagrammidae > Ophiodon > Ophiodon elongatus. Next base: position 392,587 of record JACSYO010000314.1, on the reverse strand, counting down.
AATTACTTGACGACGCCGCTGCTCCACGCATGAAATATCCTCTAACCCGCATACGCAGTGTCTGATGGTCAATCAAGTTCCAGGATGCGTCAACCGCCGTCCGGCAAATAGCCTCGACAATGCTGCTCGCACCTTTAATTATTATTATTATTATAATAACAATTAAACTATTGAACTTGAACGGCATGATGGTGACATTTTTTATCCAGCTCAGGCTGTGTTCAGCAGGAGAGGAGAATCTTTGGCAAGTGGTGGAAAGAGCACTTTGAGGAACTCCTGAACCTGTCCCGGTCTGTGGAGGATGCAGAGTTTGAAGACTCAGGGGAAGCCTTATCCATATTTCTGGCAGAGGTCTCCTCAGTGGTAATGCACCAGGTGTGGATGACATTTACCCTGAGATGCTGAAGGCTCTGGACATTGTTGGGCTGGATTGGCTTACAAGCTTTTTCAACGTTGCATGGAAAAAGGGGGACTGGAGGGTGTGCTACAATTATCGGGGTATCACACTGCTCGGCCTCCCTGTTAAACCTTATGCCAGGTTGCTGGAAAGTAGGCTCTGACCAATTGTTAAACAGTAAATCCTGATTCCATCCTGGTTGTGGAACAGTGGACTAGCTCTTTACACCCATCCAGTCTACGAGTGATTTGTGGACTTCGAGAAGGCGTACGACCACATCCACCAGGGAGTCCTGTGGGGTACTGCGGGAGTATTGAGCATTGGGAATGTGGTCCTTATAGAAGCGGAATGAGATCCGTGTCCATAGTCACGGCAGGAAATCAAATGTGTTTTCAATGGGTGTTGAGTTTGTGGTCTTCAGGGTTAGGATGTCAAGGTACAGCCAGGGAAGGTTGTGGGGACTTCAGAAAAGTTTACAGTCCAGTATGAAGTGATCAGATGTGAGTCAGCGCCTCCAAGTATGAGGCCCTAGTTCACTGCCAGACTGAGTTGCTGCCCCAAGGGAATGAGTTCAAGTATCACCGATGTACCGGACCGTTGTGGTGAAGAGAAAAGCTTTCAATTGATCAATCAATCTACATTTCAACAGTCATGAACTCCTGGTAGTGAAAAAAAGAACAAGATCGCAGTAACAAGCATCTAAAATGAGTTTCCTCCGAAGTGTGGCTGGACTTACTCTTAGAGATTAGGAGCTGAGACATCTGGAGGGAGCTCGGAATAGAGCCACTCCTCCTTCATGTTGAAAGGAGACATTTGAGGTGGTTCGGGCATCTGATTATGGTGCTTACCCACAACCTTCCTTTGGCGCCTTTATGAAGGTAGGCAATGGTAAGATACTGTAACGTATGCAGAGGTCTTGCTTCGGAAGGGAGGGGAGGGGAGGGAGGAAAGAAGGGGGGGAGCAGGTTCCGCACCTAACACGTGGTTACTCCTCAGTTGCTTATCTCAGTGATCCCGGAGTAAATAATAATACTCACCAATATAGGTTTAATGCCTTAGGCCTTTTATCTCCGTAGTTTGATCGTTAGGATTTTAATGAGATTATGGGTTTTGTCGTGGGTGTTTTTCAGCTAATGCTTTAGGTCCCCACGATAGGCTGTAACTCGTCTCAACCCTTATCAAGTGAGTACGTATAACGTCTATACCATCTCACTACCTATTTTGAACACTCACATTTTAGACACACTGCAAAGTTTTCAACCAGAGTTCTTACCTTAAGTTCCTCTGGTAGCGTCGGTCGTCACCTCAGAATCACACTTGTTGATGGAAAGGGGAAGAAGGTTACTCTGTTTAAAAAACCAGAGTCTGTTGCTTTAGTCCCAGTTCCTTACTTAATGGTAAGGCTGTGGTTTTATTTCAGTTTCTTTCTTTTTTCTTTTTTCTTTTTTCTTTACAAGTTACAAAACAGGTCCAACTCAATGAAACAGTTACAGTGTCAACATGTTAAAAGATCTAAGTATTTATTCTCTAACGGTAGAGATCGCTTGTCACTTTCAAAACCTGTTCACACATCAAGCCGGTCTCTAACGGTAGAGGTAGCTTGTCACTCAAAACCTGTTCCCCTGACGGTAGAGTAGACTTGTGCCCAAGCCTTTTCCTCTGACAGTCAAAGTCAATCCAGATTTCTATATAGTTGCACACACCAAGCCTACCTCAAACGGTTGAGGTTGCTTGTCACATTCAAAACCTTTTCACACATCAAGCTGGCCTCTAACGGTAAAGGTAGCTTGTCACTCAAAACCTTTTTCCCTGACGGTAGAGGCTCTAAACTTGTTCCTCTGACGGTAGAGGCTCAAAACCTATTTCCCTGACGGTCGAGATGGCTTGTATTCAAGCCTTTCCTCGGACGGTCGAAGTCAATCCAGGTTTCTATATAGCTGAGAGATTCCCTGTCCTAGTCTCAGAGAGTTAGGAAAAAATCTCATAATCCTTTAAAAAACTGTGAGCCTGCCCTAGCTCTCAGAGAGCTAGGGAAATCCCACCGTCTCCTATCAGGGGAGAGGTTAAATAGACACAGAAGCGGTCCACTCCTCTTCACGTGTCACACATCATAATACATCCTGTCTCCAATCAGAGTACAGGAGGTTAGTTGCCTTTATATGGTAATAATAAATGAAGAACCACGGACTACAGCCACCTCGCCCGGACCAGGGAAACCGGGGCACCCTCCCGGAGCCAGACCCGGAGGGGAGCTCGTAGGCGAGCGTCTGGTGGCCGGGCCTTCGCCCATGGGGCCCGGTCGGGCTCAGCCCGAAGAAACAACATGGAGCAGCCATCCTGTGGACCCACTACCCGTAGGGATAAGCATCGGGGTCGGGTGCTATGTGGACCGGGCGGCAGGCCGGGCAGGGAGCCTGGGCGAGCCAATCGCCGGCAGCATAGACTAGCTTTAGGGACGTGGAACGTCACCTCGCTAGCGGGGAAAGAGCCAGAGCTGGTGCGGGAGGTGGAGCGGTACCAGCTAGATATAGTTGGCCTCACCTCCACACACAGTACTGGCTCTGGAACCAAGCTCCTGGATAAAGGTTGGACTTTGTCCTTTTCTAGAGTTGCCCAGGGTGAGAGGCGCCAGGCGGGAGTGGGGATACTCACGAGCCCCCGGCTGAGCGCCGCCGTGTTGGAGTTCTCCCCGGAGAACGAGAGGGTCGCCTCCCTGCGCCTGCGGGTTGCAGGGAGTAAGGCTCTGACTGTTGTTTGTGCCTATGCACCGAACAGCGGTTCGGAGTATCCGGCCTTCTTGGAGTCGGTGGGAGGGGTCCTGGAAAGGGCGCCTCCTGCTGACTCCATAGTTCTCCTGGGAGACTTCAACGCTCACGTAGGCAACGACAGAGCGGTCGGGGGGTGATCGGCTTGCCTGATCTGAACCCGAGTGGTGTCTCGCTGTTGGACTTCTGTGCTAGCCACGGTTTGTCCATAACGAACACCATGTTCGAACATAGGGTGGCTCATAAGTCTACCTGGTACCAGAACACCTTAGGCCGTAGATCAATGATCGACTTTGTAATCGTTTCATCTGATCTGCGGCCGTATGTCTTGGACACTCGGGTGAAGAGAGGAGCAGAGCTGTCAACTGATCACCACCTGGTGGTGAGTTGGATTAGATGGTGGGGGAATCGGCTGGAAAGACCCGGCAAGCCCAAACGTGTAGTGAGGGTGAACTGGGAACATCTGGCGGAGGATCCTGTCCGGGAGGTCAACTCCCACCTCCGGAAGAACTTCTCACACATCCCAAGGGAGGCTGGGGACATGGAATCCAAGTGGACCATGTTCAAAGCCTCTATTGTGGACGCGGCCGCTAGGAGCTGTGGTCGGAAGGTAATCCAAGTGCGGATTCCGTCCCGGTCGTGGAACAGTGGACCAGCTCTTTACCCTCGCAAGACTACTGGAGGGGCTCTGGGAGTTTGCCCAACCAGTCTACATGTGTTTTGTGGACTTGGAGAAGGCCTTCGACCGGGTCCCTCGGGGGTTTTTGTGGGGGTGCTGCGGGAGTATGGGGTGCCGGACCCGTTACAGCGGGCCATCCGGTCTCTGTACGACTGCAGTAGGAGCTGTGTTCGTATTCTCGGCAATAAGTCAGACGCGTTCCCGGTGGGTGTTGGCCTCCGCCAGGGCTGCCCTTTATCACCGGTCCTGTTCGTGACTTTCATGGACAGGATATCTAGGCGTAGCCGGGGGGAGGAGATCGTCGGGTTCGGGGGTCTCGGGATCGCCTCTCTGCTGTTCGCAGATGATGTGGTCCTGTTGGCCTCTTCGGACCATGACCTGGGGCGATTTGCAGCCGAGTGTGACGCGGCGGGGATGAGGGTAAGCACATCCAAATCCGAGGCCATGGTGCTCTGCCGGAAACCAGTGGATTGCTCCCTCCAGGTGGGGACGCAGTGCCTGCCGCAAGCGAAAGAGTTCAAGTATCTCGGGGTCTTGTTCACGAGTGAGGGTAAGATGGAGCGGGAGATCGACCAGTGCGGCTGCAGCAGTAAAACAGGCGCTGCACCGGACCGTCTTGGTGAAGAGGGAGCTGAGCCGGAAGGCAAAGCTCTCAATTTACTGGGCGGTCTACGTTCCGACCCTCACCTATGGTCACGAACTCTGGGTCGTGTCCGAAAGAACGAGGTCTCGGATACAAGTGGCCGAAATTAGTTTTCTCCGTAGGGTGGCCGGGCTCAGCCTTAGAGATAGGGTAAGGAGCTCGAACATCAGGAGGGAACTTGGAGTTGAGGCGCTACGCCTTCGTATCGAAAGGAGTCAGCTGAGGTGGTTCGGGCATCTAATCAGGATGCCTCCTGGACGCCTCCCGTTACAGGTTTTCCAGGCACGCCCAACTGGTAGGAGGCCCCTGGGAAGACCCAGAACACGCTGGAGGGATTACATCTCCCAGCTTGCCTCGGAACGCCTCGGGATCCCCCAGAACGAGCTGGAACGTGTTGCGGGTGAGAGGGAAGCCTGGGTCGGCCTGCTAGGCCTGCTGCCACCGCGACCCGACCCTGGACAAGCGGAGGAAAATGGATGGATGGAATAAATGAAGAATCCTTTTACACAGGATACGTTATATAATACCCATTATACAGAAAAGATTATACGTTATAGCATCTTATGCAGGTTATACATACACTAGACTTTTCATATTTTTCCTACGATCATTCAACAATACCCAGGGGTAGACTCAGAACACGCCAGCGAGATTATATGTCATCTGCTTTAGGAACGCCTCAAGAGGAGCTTGAGCTTAAAAATTTTGCAAGGGAGAGGGACATGTGGACTACCTTGCTTAGCCTGCTGCCATTACGATGGATGGATATTTTTGAAGAGATCTCTCATTGTCACGTATATTTTTTCTGACAGTCAGGTTTCATGTTGCACATATAAAGAATGGGCTGAATAAAAAAGACATTTGCCAACATGTGAAGGTTTGATGTCAATTTTAGCACTGTTAATGCTTTAATATTCCTGCATATTGTCTGTTATTTATCAAAGCAGTAGATATTACCTTTCATAATGTAAATTGGCAGTGTCAGTACTGTTAAGAATCATTTAGAAAAATACACAGACTTAATAAGTTGACAGTGAGCACTCCAGACAATATGACCGAAGTCTACCAGGGTGAAGAGAACAACTAAGGGAAATATCTTCTTCTGACACTGTATGCAGCTGGATACTAATCTGTTGTTTTCTCTGTTCTAGTGGAACTGGAAAGACGCATCGACTTTGAGCTGCGGGAGGGCTTGGTGGAGAGCCGCTATTGGTCAGCAGTTACCTCACACACGGCCTATTGGTGCTCTTATGATGTGGCGCTGTTCCTCCTTACCTTCATGTACAGACCACAAGAGCCTCTTGAACCTGCAGAAGACAACCCAGAGACCTCATAACATGCAATCTGACACATGGAGCCATCACGGCTGGGGTCATTTCACTTCCTATTCACGCCTTTTGAAATATAAACTGAAAGACATAAAATGAAGAATGAAGTCTCTTTGTTCTGTCATTCTTAATTTTCAAATATCTTAATTCAGATAAAAATATAAGTGATTTTTTTAAATTATTATTTAATATATTATTTGTAAAAATTAAATATTGGAAAACTCATTCATATTTTTAATCAGGTTTACTTTTAGTTTGATCAAATAATGATTAAGGCAACTTTATTATATGTTACTATTAGTTGATTTGATTGGAAGACATTTTTAAAAGTCTAAAGCCTCATAGCGGGCTAAAGGCTGCAATATTCACTGAACCTCACAACACTATAGTGTTGCAAAAAAATATTTGTATAGTCTTAATCATATTTTTGAATTCAAATTGTCCATACATCATTCTCCCACAAATAGCTAATATGATTACAATTTGATTGAAAGATTTCAGAATTGTCAGTCTGAGACTTCCATATACTGCTCGCCAAGCAAACTAAAATGTTATAATTGAGTGAATGGAAATTAATTGACCCGACACAGCAAGCGCACACACAAATCACCTACCTGTTTTAAAAATTACATCTACATTCCTCCCAGTTTACACACTCTAACCTCGATTTTACTCTTGCTACAGACTGAGTGGACATACAGTATACTGTGCCAGTCCTCTGTTTTCTGGTATTCTCTCATTGAAAACAACAACTGTTTCCCGTGCAAAGCACCCTGCTCTGTCCGACTGTATCGGTGACGTCCTGTCGAAGGTCTTTGTGTCTGATTGGTCCGTGTCATAGAGAAAGCCCCAGTGCTTGATCCAGGTCTAGTCTTGTGTTCGTGTTAAAATTTGTTTAATCATTTCTTTTAATCCCATGCCTTAGATGAGGACATAGAAACACACAAGTGATCATGGAAAGTCATATTATAGAGAGGGCTAAAGGGAATTATTTTCCAACACAATGCTCTAAACAGAGATCGAATCTTAAAACCTGAATATGGTATTTAGTGATTTTGACCTCTGGATCATGTGGCTATTAGCAGGTAACAGTTACCTAACAGCTTCAGTGCTTCGTCTGTGTCTCACAGGATACATTCAGGCACAGTTTTGAGATAGTTCACCAGCGTTTTGTCAGCCCTCAGAGCAACAATCACTGTAGGTAGATACGTAAAAAGGAAGATACATAGTCCCTGTTTTGTATCTTTCCAATGCTGCTTCAGGGTGTCTGCAGTTACATGCACTTAAGTAACCATGTTTTGTTTTTGATATTTGATTTCTTACACGTCATGGATAAAAAATTCTAGTGACCCTCAATCTGAGAGCCACTGGGCACCATCACTTGTGTTAACAGTGAATACAGTGAATTCTGTTTAATTCAGTTAGTTTTCACTGTTTTTAATGCAACAATAATTGCTGACAATCTGTAAAGAAAAAGATTGCCTGCATGTTTAAATGTAAACATAGAAATGTGATCTGGTAATGATCCACAAATAAATTGGGATTCTTAAAGTAAGATTCTTTTGTTTGTCCGGAAACACAACTGTAAAATTGAACCCAAACAATCTCTATCTTATCATGTTGTTCATCACAGCCACACATCCACCTGTATTGTAACACTGACACGTGCAGTAGTTGCTCCGGTTATCCAGTGCTTTGGATCATGGAGACATCGGGCAAGGACTGGCAGCAGAGAGTTATTTGCAGAGAGAAAAGATTAATTGATTTCATGGAACTCTCTGTACTGTTTGAAAGAAAACGTGTGTAGGATTTAAGGACATTTATTGGCAAATGGAGTATAATATTCATAATTAAATATAATCACCTGAAACTAAGAATTATTTTGTTTTCGTAACCTTAGAATGAGCCCTTTCATATCTACACAGGGAGCAGGTCCTCTTCACAGAGTCCATCATGTTGCACCTCCATGTTTCTACAGTAGCCCAGATAGGACAAACCAAACTTTAGAGACTTTTTCCTTTTTTTTGTTCTCTACACACTTGGGATTGTTTAGTTGGATGCAATCTGCAACCACTAGATGCCACTGAATCCTATATACTGGCCCTTTAATACATATGTCCGTGTAGAATAATAGTCATAACAGACACATGATGTGCACAGAGATTTTTGTGGGTTTTTTTGCAACGGTCGGATGCTTGTATGTAAAATATATCCAGCGGATCTGTTGTGCGTTATTACGGTATGACACATTATCACTCGAGAGACTGCAGATGGAACAGATACCTGTTGCCTTCAGATGCCTGTTAAGAATCATCAGAGAAAAGAAAAGGTCTTCAGTATAGAATACTAACTGTCATGGATTACAGAGCAATATTTATTCTCGCTAGTCTCGTTTAGTCTCGCTGCAATATATGCCATAATCAGAATGAAACTGTATTGTTTCTGTGTGATCACACAGCTGGTTGAAGAATGTAGAATGAAAGTGGAAAGACAAACAAAATATAAATAAAAGTTTTTTTCTGATTTCACAGAGGTTTATATGGGTGTGACTTAACCAAATAGAGTGACCAAGAGGTGGCCAAATATTTGTGAGATGCCAAGGGACCTCTTCTTGTAGCCGTTACAGCTCGCACTCAATGCCAGATGATGGCATAATGCTGACTGTACGCTCAGTCCTAAATTAGGCACAAACTTCCACGAATATGATACTGCTCAGGATTTGGCATTATGTTGTACCTTGTACTAAGGCAGCTCACAAAATTATCAACATTTTTTCAGACCAGGGTCCAACAGTTAAGATAAAATAGTTAAATAAAGCAAAAGCTAGTTCCAAATAATTTTGCAGTGTTTGTTTACATTAAGAAGTGTTTTTGAATACTGTGGGACTCAGATTGGATATCCATTAAATTAAAAAAAGATTCTCACTTTTATTTATTGATCTTTAGGCATTTTGAATGTGTTTTAAGGAATTAAAGTCACAAACAAAGCATGATATGGATATGTGTCATGTACATAGATAATGGGCTTTCATGTATTTTGATTTACTCATGACAGGTATGCAGCCCAATATTTAGAACCTGCTGATTCTACAAGGTGTATATTTTAATTAAGTTACTTTATTGACAAACTGAAAAGCAATCTGCCATGAATCAAGCTTACAATGTTATATTTTTTACCTTATGTTCATTGCTTTATTGTAATACATGTTTACAGTCTTTTGAATTTTCTCATATTTTATGTATATATTGTATTCTTTAGTATATTCTTTAAATGAGTTTTACACTCATTTACGCATCCACACTTTTACACCAACATCTGTTGGAGGTAGATAACTGGCTGGCTCATCACAGTGAGGTTAACTTCAGTCAAGAAATGATTTCTAACTCCAGTGCAGCTCTGCCTCCAAAATACTCTGATTCAACTTCTTCATCTCTGGCTTCCAATTGCACTCAAAATTAAGTCAACTTGTTGAAAGGCTGTTCTAATGCTCCGCTATTAGAACAAAAGTGGATCTCCTAAGCTTGATTGCTTGTTTAACTTCAACATCCTTTGAATTATGTTCATATGCAAACACATTTCAGTTCTGTTTGGGGGGAAACATAATGCCAACTGTGTTTTGATTGTATCTGCTGTGTTTTTACTGACTATGACTTTATCAATGTTTATGTTATTTGATAATAATGTAATATTGGAAAAAAAGTCAGAGTAAAATCTCAGGGGACATCATTTGAAATTGTGATTTTTAAAATGACTAGTATTTGATCAGCACCTCCATTTGCTTTCAATTGTCTTAAATGTCTTTGAGACCAAACATCTAATTTACTCACAAGGTTGGGCGATTTGATGATGTAGTTATAGATAGTATATTTATAGATAATATAGTTTGTTTAAGGTTCTCTATTGGATAATCAGAGCATTGATATAGCAGCAAACGGCTATTGTCTATGTAAAGAAAAAGAGGTGTAATGTCTACCTGAGCAGAGAATAAAGTCACTCTCCCTCTGTGTGGGTGAGTCCCACTGTGTGAGCCCCACTGGCTAGCTAAAGGGGCTAGCATTGCTCTAATACGGTGGTTAAAGCCCGGATACACAGAGTCGTCGTGGAAGCGTAGCACTCACCCTCTGGTTCCCCGTTAGGTTGACACTGTCACTCTGTCAGCACTGTTAGCTCATAGCTGCCGGCTCAGCCAATGATTCTGATCAATGATCATATATATATACGTATATATATATATACACACGTGTATATATATATACATATGTATATATATATACACATATATATACATATGTATATATATATAGGTATATATATACATATGTATATATATATACCTATATATATATATATATAGGTATATATATACATACATATATACATGTATATATATATATATATATATACATATACATGTATATATATGTATACATACGTATATATATATATATATACATATATATATATGTATATATATACATATATATGTATACATACGTATGTGTATATATACGTATATATATATACGTATATATACACATATATACGTATATATATATGTGTATGTATATATATACGTATATATATATATATATTTTTGTATATTAAATTGTCATATATACATGACAATTTAATAATATATTTGTTTTAAAATACTCTTAGTTGTTTTTGTTCATCATATTTTATTGTAACATTTTAAATGATGTCATAGAGTTGCACTGTATTTTACTGTTACGCACCAAACCTCCGAGCCAAATTCCTTGTATGTGTAACCTACAAAAAACTGTTTCTGATTCTGATTGGGGGTGAGTACAAAGATCTGTCTCAGGGTGTCGAGCTTCAATGGGGTCAACCGATAGTGAGGCCACCCAAGAAACTATTTTCACAATAGTTCACAATACACAATTTTTCACAACTCCATAAAATGTAAGAAGCAATGCTTATATAAGACCATGCAAATAAACAAATGTTACATGTATACAGCTCTATATAAGTAACATGTGGATATGAAGTATTTGAAAGTCTGATGCAAAGTTAGTGCATCAATACACGCTGACTTTTATCATAGTGCACTATTGCAGACTCCTTTCCATTTGTTCACCTTTGCTTCATTTATTGTTTTAGGCAGCACAATCACTTTCTACAAACATAAAATAATAATACAAATATGACCAAAAGCATTAGGGATCCAATATCGCTGGTGCTTTCATCTCTAATAATTATAACTTTCCATATTAATTAAAGAAGCAAAAAAGAAAAAAACTGATAAGATCTGACTAAATGAATGAATGGCGATTTTTATTATAAAGAAAAATCAAAGATCTATTAAGGTAAAGCACCACATCCTCTGAGAAGAACCAGTACAGCGATGGTAGGAAGGGTGAGCATCACAACAGAATGACTGTCCTTGAAAGTGTCATGTTCAAAAATCTTCAGAGGACAAAAAGGACGTGTTGGATAGATAGTTATAATAAAGCGTATTTAATTAAGTAAAAAACGTTGTGATACAGGGTATGGTCTCAGCTGAGGTTTCCCAGGCTTCTGTGGTCCACAGTCTGCAATGCAGTTCCATGTCTGCACTTTAACCCGCGAACCCTGAGTCAAGCTCGCAGACAGGTAAATATACTTTAGAAAAGAAGGAGTGATTTCACCCCATTGGTTAAGAATACAACCCTGTCGGATTTGTTTGCCTTAACGGACTGACTCCCTGTGTATGACTGCTTGGTGCCTAGTAAAAGACCTTGCCTTCTACCTGACCTCGTCGCCTGTGTCTATCTCTGCTATTGAGTCTCTGCTCTGCCTCAGAATCGTTACAGCAACTCAGACCCAACTGAAAAGAAGTTAAGTTGCCAGGCCAAGCTTGAAACTTAAAACAGAACCTGAGTAATTAAATCTAAACTGGAAACACAAACAATGTACCAAGCATGAAGTGAGAGATACAACAAGATATCGCAAAGAGTGTTGCGCAAGCACTGTTTCAGGTCATCTCCCGAGTTGAAATCCCAAAAGAGACTCACTTCACTCATGTCACACACACACAGGGAACTGGATGGATTTTTGGGCCAGGGCCAATTATTGTTGCCGCGTTGCAGCAGCGTTTTGCTGATGTGTTCTCCCCCCTACCAGGACACACTAACCGCATACAACACCATGTTGAAACTCGCCCAAGGCCAAGGTATGTTCACGGCCTTATCGGTTGCCTGAACATAAAAGAAACGTAGTTCAGAAAGAATTAGAGGCTATGCTGGAGATGGGGGTAATAGAAGAGTCCAAGTGTGCCTGGTGTAGCCCCATCCTTCTTGTCATCAAGAAGGATGGGTCTATAACGGTTCTATTAAATTCAATTTATTTTGTATAGTCCAAAATCACAAATTACAAATTTGCCTCAGAGTGCTTTACAATTACAGTGCTGTACACATACGACATCCTCTGTCCCGGGACCTCACATCGGATCAGGAAAAACTCCCCCCAAAAAATGGAAGAAACCTTCAGGAGAGCAACAGAGGAGGATCCTTTTCCCAGGATGGAAAGAGTACAATAGATGTCATGAGTACAGAATGAACAGCATAACAGAGTTACAACACATTCAATTCACATGACAGAAATGATTCATATAATGAGAGCATAGTAGAATAGTAATGATAATAGAAGCATTAATGGTATTGACCATACTAATTGCAATGCAACTATAAATAATGATAATAGCAGTAGGTGTCGGGCAGGACCACAGCAGGACCAGGGTCCAGACGCAACCACGATCCATAGAAACCTGCGAGGCGAGAAGGCACAAAGACTCCGGGGGAAGAAGTAGAGTTAGTAATGTGCATTGATAGAACATAAATTCATACAGAAGGAAAGAGAGAAAAGGAGAGAGGAGCTCGGTGTATCCTAAGATGTCTCCCGGCAGTCTAGGCCTATAGCAGCATATCCAGGGGCTGGACCAGGGCAAACCTGAGCCAGCCCTAACTATAAGCGCTATCAAAGAGGAAAGTCTTAAGTCTACTCTTAAATGTGGTGACTGTGTCTGCCCCCGGACTGAAAGTGGAAGCTGGTTCCATAGAAGAGGAGCTTGATAGCTGAAGGCTCTGGCTCCCATCCTACTTTTTAAGACTCTAGGAACCACAAGTAAGCCTCGCATTCAGTGAGCGCAGCTCTCTAGTGGGGTAATATGGTACTATGAGCTCCTTAAGATATTCAATTCAATTCAATTCAATTTATTTTTGTATAGCCCAAAATCACAAATTACAAATTTGCCTCAGAGGGCTTTACAATCTGTACACACTGACATCCTCTGTCCCAGAACCTCTCATCGACTCAGGAAAAACTCCCCCAAAAAACCCTATCAACAGGGAGAAAAATGGAAGAAACCTTCAGGAGAGCAGCAGAGGAGGATCCCTCTCCCAGGATGGACAGAGTACGAAAATAGATGTCATGTGTACAGAATGAACAGCATAACAGAGTTACAACACGTTGAATTCACATAAAATAGAAAAGAATGTGCGTCAGCAGATATGATGGTGCCTCACCAATTAAGGCTTTGTAGGTGAGGAGAAGGATTTTAAATTTGATTCTGGATTTTACAGGGAGCCAGTGCAGAGAAGCTAATACAGGAGTAATATGATCTCCTATCTTAGTTTTTGTTAGTACACGCGCTGCAGCATGTTGCGGGGAGTAAGGCTCTGACTGTTGTTTGTGCCTATGCACCGAACAGCAGTTCGGAGTATCCGGCCTTCTTGGAGTCGGTGGGAGGGGTCCTGGAAAGGGCGCCTCCTGCTGACTCCATAGTTCTCCTGGGAGACTTCAAAGCTCACGTGGGCAACGACAGAGAAACCTGGCGGGGGGTGATTGGGAGGAACGGCTTGCCCAATCTGAATGGTGTGGTGTCTCGCTGTTGGACTTCTGTACTAGACACGGTTTGTCCATAACGAACACCATGTTCGAACATAGGGTGGCTCATAAGTGTACCTGGTACCAGAACACCTTAGGCCGTAGATCAATGATCGACTTTGTAATCGTTTCATCTGACCTGCGGCCGTATGTCTTGGACACTCGGGTGAAGAGAGGAGCAGAGCTGTCAACTGATCACCACCTGGTGGTGAGTTGGATCAGATGGCAGGGGAATCGGCTGGAAAGACCCGGCAATCCCAAACGTGTAGTGAGGGTGAACTGGGAACGTCTGGCGGAGGATCTTGTCCGGGAGGTCTTCAACTCCCACCTCCGGAAGAACTTCTCACACATCCCAAAGGAGGCTGGGGACATGGAATCCGAGTGGACCATGTTCAAAACCTCTATTGTGGACGCTGCCGCTAGGAGCTGTGGTCAGAAGGTCACCGGTGCCTGTCGTGGTGGTAACCCGAGAACCCGGTGGTGGACACCGGGGGTGAGGGAAGCCGTCAAACTGAAGAAGGAGGCCTTTCGGGCCTGGTTGGCTCAGGGGTCTCCTGAAGCAGCTGAGAGGTACCGGCAGGCCAGAAGGGCTGCAGCTGCGGTGGTCGCGGATGCTAAAACCCGGGCATGGGAGGAGTTCGGGAAGGCCATGGAGAAGGACTTTCGGTTGGCCTCAAGGAAGTTCTGGCAAACCATCCGACGGCTCAGGAAGGGAAAGCAGGGCTTACCCCAGGCTGTGCTCAGCACGGGCGGGGAACTGCTGACCCGGCCAACATGTCCTCCAGAGAGGAGGCAGTACCTGAAGACTCGGGGGGATTGCATCCATATCCTTGGCAGAGGCCACTAAGGTAGTCAAAAAGCTCCTTGGTGGCAAGGCGCCAGGGGTGGATGAGATCCGTCCTTTCGTGGGGGGTGCTGTGGGAAAATGGGGTGCAACCGCCCATCTGGTCTGTACGACAGCAATAGGAGCTGTGTTCGTATTCTCGACAATAAGTCAAACACGTTCCCGGTGGGTGTTGGCCTCTGCCAGGGCTGCCCTTTATCACCGGTCCTGTTCGTGACTTTCATGGACAGGATATCTAGGCACAGCCAGGGGAACGTCAGGTTTGGGGGTCTCAGCCTCTCTGCTGTTCGCAGATGATGTGGTCCTGTTGGCCTCTTCAGACCATGACCTCCAGCATTCACTGAGGCAATTTGCAGCTGAGTGCTCAGCGTCGGGCTCAGCCTTAGAGATAGGGTAAGGAGCTCGGACATCAGGAGGGAACTTGGAGTTGAGGCGCTACTCCTTCGTATCAAAAAGGAGTCAGCTGTGGTGGTTCAGGCATCTAATCAGGATGCCTCCCGGGTGCCTCCCACTGGAGGTTTTCCAGGCACACCCAACTGGTAGGAGACCCCGAGGAAGACCCAGAACACACTGGAGGGATTATATCTCCCAGCTGACCTGGGAACACCTCGGGATCCCCCAGAATGAACTGGAAAATGTTTTGCGGTGAGAGGGAAGCCTGGGTCAGCCTGCTGGGCCTGCTGCCACCGCAACCCGCCCCGGATAAGCAGATGAAAATGGATGGATGGAGACACAAAGGGGACACACACATGGGACTAACGGGATGTTACAGTTTCTTCCCTTTTTCTCCCTGTTAAAGGTCTTTTTGGGGGGAGTATTTCCTGTGCTGATGTGAGGTCCCGGGACAGAGGGTCGTATATGTACAGATTGTTGAGCCCTCTGAGGCAAATTTGTGATTTTAGGCTATACAAACTAAATTGAATTGATATTGCATATTAGCCAGCAACATACCAGATCTATCTTGCTCAGGGTACGTTTGAATCTCAGCTTCAAAGGAAGTGCACAGACATCTACCCCTTCAGTGGAGGAATGTGAAAACACCGCTCTCGTGACAAACTTTGTACAGATACATTTCAGTATCATGAAGGTCAGAAGTTTTTTGAGTGGATCTTTTTTCATTTTGACTCGTAATAAATGAATCAGTTATCTGTGATAACTATCAGGGGTGTTGCCAATAGATCACCTTTAACCTTTCATTGGTCATCGTTGTGCCACTGCAAATGCCCTTGTACCATCAGCTATTTCACTGTGACTGGTACAGTATAGTGAAATATTCATTTTACGTTTTTTTTCCAATTCCAGCAGGGTTTTTTTATGAATAGAATTCCCTTTTTCCCAAGCCACCATTTTTACCACTTTTATTTTTTTTATATTTCAGATCAAGACACAAAGGTTAGAGTCAGTTAGTTGGCTGTCCACTCCAGTACCCCCCCCCCCTCCTCCCACCACCACCCCCTCTGTCTATGAGACAACCGGTCACTGTTCTTTGACTTCCAGCCTAAAACCACGTGCATGTCAACCTCTTGAAATGGGATGGACTGTGTTTTTTTGCGCCTTCACAGCAAGACACGCCGCTTGGTGTGGTATACATTCATGACGGAATCCTTGGAAACATTTAATAATATAACAGACTAGTAATCTAACGTTTGAACTAACAAGGAAATCCGGCTGTAGGCTACTATAGGCCACTACAACAGTCAGAAGAAACGGACAAGAACAGGTAGGTTCTATTGGTCAAACCTTTTTGACATACAGTAGAAGCATGAATCAGAAATGTACTGTCAGAAATGAAAAGATGAATACATCCTTATCTGCTTTAGCCTCTTTACTTATTGTTGTGATGAGTGTTTGACTGTGGGTGTATCACTTGGTTTTCATATAAAAATATCCATTTCTTAAAGCTCTGCCTAACAGCAGCAGCTGAACGTATTAAAGAAAAACTAAAATTCTTCATATGGACTTCATTAGTGCTGAACTAACGAATAATCTATTGATTTGTTTTCAGATTGATTAAATCTTTGAAATAGCAGAACGTAGTAAAATAACTAAAGTGACTTCTTCAAATCTCTTGTTTTCCCTGATCAAAACGCAAAGGCATTCAGCTTACTGTGATACTGTGAAAACTACAGCCAGAGATGAATATGTGTTTGTGCTTGAGAAAGTTTTAAAACAATAATTTATCAAAGTTGTTGTTGAATCATTTTTTTTAAATAAAATAATTAATGAATTGACAAATCCTTTGAGCACTAGACTTCATGCATTTTTAAATGTATTCATATTTATCTCATATTTATCATGTATGTAAGTGCTGATGTCTTTGCATATGATGAGATAAATAAAGTCACTATAGAAATTGTACAAAGCATTTTCATCATAGAGACTTGTTGGCAAACAAACAGCTGATCGGATTTTGGAGCCTGTGGTTCTTTTAGTCTGACTGTGACCTGCAAGCAGTCAAGTCCATCCATCACCTTTGCAGGTCTCAGGACTACAATGAACATTCAGTCTGCTATCAACAAAGAAGTCTTCATCCCTCATGATGAGCGGATGCTGGTGGCAGTGGAGGTGCATAGGAGGAAGAGGAAGAGAATGTCTTTCCTGCCTACTGGAGCCAAAGGAGACTACGCAACATTCATCTGTGTTTCAGGTTAAATCTGACTTTTAAGACATTCTTCATTTAGTCAAAATGAGCTAAGCATTGATAGTCTGTAAATTGTGTTTGTTATTTACAGACATGCAGCACAATGAAAGGAGGTCCTCAGATTAGTAAGAGAAACTCTGATTGGCCAGTTATTCATTTCATCTTGTAAGAAAGAGCCTCTCTTGTTAGCAGACCAGCTGGAGGTTCTATTACTCCCTGATTCACTGGCTGATGTCATTCATTAGAGCCTAACTTTAAAGTGTGGACAAAATAGAAACAGTGAAAAGCAAAGCTGAATACTAATTAATTACACTTAGAGTTGTAAATTTAGAGACTAGTGAAATAAAATGATACGTTTTCACGACTAATGGTCATTTTTTAACTTATCTGAAGAGTTATTTTTTAATAGCATCACATATACAAAAAAAAGATTTAATCAATAACAATTTAAGTCTTTAAGTCTTTGAGTAGTTTCCTCAATTTTGAGCTAAAATAGGCGTCCGGTTGTTTGCTGCCTGAATATGTTTATGTTTAACTTTCAAGGACCACTTGTGGCATGACGATCCTGTCCCTCTTTTGGCGGGCAGGTTAGTGTGGACATATCAAATAAATGGTGAAATCCAAGGAATGAATATTATCAAAATCAAATTCAGCAGTGAAAGAAAGGAAGAAGAATGTAGAAGTGGAATTTATGTACTTATTAAGGTATTTAGCTAATTTAATGTATCATTCCATACCTTAAATATATCATGGATAAACCTCAGAACCACAGGGGAACCTTGAGTGTAAGGGGTTAGACCAGGGGTGTCAAACTCATTTTCACCCTGGGCCACATCAGCATTTTGGTTGCCCTCAAAGGGCTGGTTGTAACTGTAAGACTGTATAAATGTAACTACTCCCTAACATATTGTTAAATGACTGTCTTTGCATTTGATTATTGTATGTAAGCAAATTTATCTTCTATTATAGCATAAATCATTTTAATTTAGTGTTAAGAAACCCACATTACTCTATCAAAGATCAGACATTTAAAGAAAATAACAGACAATATTACATTAACTTTGTTCAAAGCTTTTTTTGTCACTGTTGAGAGGGACATAACTCTGGTACAACAAATAATTGTGAGCTGCTAAAAACATGTGACAGATGTGGTCTGGGGCTCACCTGCACACATACCTTTATGCTGCGTTCACACCAAACCAGTGTTGGGAATTTTTCGCACGAGTAGATTACATACAAAATCAATGCACAGACGCGAAAGGATGTGAATAACGCAAATTTTCGCCGGGCTTTTCCAGTCTAACCAGGACTAGAAACATGTTTTAAAATCCAGAATCTGCTTTGAGCTGGCAGTTGGTGAATTCCAGAGGGTTGTGCCTTTAATTGAGAATGCAGTTTGTGCAAAATAAATCTTAGTGTCTGGTTCTATAATGTCCTTTTGATATACTTCGGGTTTAAGTGGTAGTATAAGGAAGTCCAGTTATGAAATTGTCAAAACTGAGAAGATTATACTTCTTTAGGATGTTCCAATGATGCAATCTTAGTGATTTCTTGTCCAGAACATTGATATCTTGGTTATAAAGGGATGTCAGTGGTTTAATGGCAGAGAGGTTATGTTGTATGAGAGATGAGGAAAAAAATCATTGTTTGCATACATGTTTGTGCTGTATAAGCACAAACATGTATGCAGGCAAATCAAATACTGCTGGTTAAGCAGTATTTGATTGAGGAAAATCCACTTTCGCAAAGATATGTTGTTGCAAAGGGCAAAGTGCTCATCATAGCTTTTGCTGCCAATTGTGGAAAGTCTTTCTGGAAAGAGATCCAGAACTGGGTGAGTGTTTTAGTTTCATATATGTTTCTGAACGTACTGTCAGTGGATAGTTTGATGAGCTGATCTTCCTCTGTCACTGTCAGGCGTGCGCCGTCTGCTGCGTTGTCTCTGAATGGGAAATGTATCCATGTCGTGTCCCTGCACCAGGAGTCAGCCTCAGAAAAGTAGTTCTTAAATTGACCATTGAACAGAGGGGAGAGCACAGCAGAATCTCCCAGCTCATCCACTGACGGAAACATGGAAAATATTCCCTCCCCGACGCGCTCCCTCCATCTTCTGATTTTTTTGAGAAAGTCTTCCATTCTGTCATCCAGCTGAATGGCATGTGTATTGCGACCTTGCATAGAACTGTTAAGTTTGTTTAGCTCAGCAAAAATTCCAGTAAGATATGCAAGTTTGGTGATCCAGACATTGTCACTGAAAAGTGCAGCCAGCTCTGTGCGCTTTTGGAGAAGTAAAAACTCCCAAATAGACTAGAATAGCATTCCAACACACATATCAACACTGTTCCACGTAAAAGCCATCGAACCTCAGAATAGTACAGTAGCACAGTGTGTTCTTCCCACTCGGCAGCAGAGAGATTGGAGAAGAGATGCGTTTGCAAAGCAATCTTCTTGACTATATTGACAACTTTCACGACCGAGTCCATGACATCTGACAATTCAGCACTCATGTCTTTGGCAACAAGTGACTCCTTGTGTAGCGTGCAGTGCGTCCAAATCACTTGCGGAGCCACATCCTTTACAAGTGTGATTAATCCATTTTTTAAACCAGCCATGGCTCTTGCACCGTCTGTGCACAATCACTTTGAAGATTTCAGAACTAGTTGTGTGTTCAAGAAGCCGCTTACAAAAGAAAAATTCCTCCTGCATTTCGTTTTGATCGACAAAGCGCACGCCAGAAGCTAGGCGTCCTTTGACACATCTGTTGATTCATCCAATTGTAATGCAAATATATCTGCCAACCTCAGCTTCTTTATCAGGTGCACCCTCATATCAGATGCCATCTCGTCAATACGGCAAGCAGTAGTTGTTTCCGACACTGGAAAAATGTTCAGTTTATTAATGTCAATATCATTCCCATACATTGTTTTACACATGTCAATTGCTGAAGGCAATATTAAATCCTCTCCAAGTATGTATGGCTGTTTTTGATAAGAACAAAAGCTAGCTCACTAACTTTGGCTGATTTTCTCATCAATGTTTGTTGACCTTGGAGGGATTTGAGACTAGTTTGGAAGTATTCAACAGGTTTGTCTTTAATGTGGCTGTGGGTTGTCTCCAAGTGACGCTGCAGCTTTGATGGCTCCATAGATTCGTTTGACAGCACAGTAGAGCAAATGACACACATTGGTAATTCAATGCCATCTGTCTCCTTGAAGGTAAATCCAAACTTCAGGTAATTATTTGTATACTTTCGGGTCTTCTCTCGTTTCGCTTACCCTTATCAGCTGCTACATCAGCAGCAGGTGCCGCCTCGCCACTTG
This sequence comes from Ophiodon elongatus, assembly GCA_016806645.1. Lineage (NCBI taxonomy): Eukaryota > Metazoa > Chordata > Actinopteri > Perciformes > Hexagrammidae > Ophiodon > Ophiodon elongatus. Next base: position 372,086 of record JACSYO010000314.1, on the reverse strand, counting down.
CATTTTCACCGGTGGTTTCTGAGGTGTAGGGTATCTCTCTTGTGCTTGTGGAGTTTTTTGGTTGATATCAGTGGTTTCATAACAATGTCCATACACTTGGCATAATAATATACTGGCCTCAGTAGTTGGCTGTTGTGGATAGGAGCTGCAGTGTTTTAGCCAGGAATATCTTAAAAATGATTGCACAAGGATTCGTGGGTGAAGTAAATGTCGTTGTTTTTTCATTTATTTAAAAATATTTACGATGGTATCTTCTTTTCAAATAATATTGCAGCGTGCATCCTTGTGTCTGGGATCTTAGTCAGCTAGGGACTGAATAGGCTCTCAGTCAATCATGGGGAACCTAACAGAGCCAGCATGTAACATGCAGCCTTGTGATTGGCACAGCAGCGAAAGGGGCGGGTCCTCCTCTTTGTGTGCAGGAGGCTTGGAGGGACAGGTCTAGGCTAGTCTCACGCTGCGAGTGAACCGGTGCCCAGCTTGAGACAGCTCCTGTGTGTTGCTGAATGTGTGCATTTTTGACTGAAAGATAACATATTCTGCCTCCATTTATCCATTCGCTACAATATATTGGATTCATGTATTTAAAGACATTTAAATTTGTGGAAAGAATCTATAAAACAAATCTGAAATATTGTCTAATCAACCAGAAATTTTACGATCCCCCTGCAGTACCTCCGCGGACCCCCTGTTGAAGACCTCTGGTCTAGAGAACATTTATTCTAGTCATTTTTGAATGATTTTTTTTATTATATACCACCTAGTTACACCAATATGTAGGAAAGTACGGACGTGATAACTCCTCCCTATACCCCAAACTTCTTGCACGTTTGATGTAGGTTATGTTACTCATATTTAGAGTCAAGACACCAAACACAATATCAGGTTTAAGGGGTAAGTAACATAGTGGGGAGCTTCACTGCTAAAAGTTACCAGTTACTTGACATAAGTTTCTCGGACTAAAATGAGAAATTATCAAGGTAAAAAAACTTAAAGTCAATATTTTTCAGTATGGCATTCCCAGTGTCTTCTGTGCAGCTATTATGTAAACCCGTTATTCCATTTTAAACAATTATTGAAGGCTTTCAATAAGGATATCATATTTTGTACATGATTTACCTAGTGACCAACACAAGACCACATCAGCTCCTCATTATAAAGGTGAAGCAGTTTGGTGGCTCCTCCTCCTTCACCAGAAGGTCTCAGTGGACGGTGGAGCAGCTCCGACAGGTCAACGGCATTAACCCCAACAAGGTCAGTAGTATGTGGACATTCTGTTCTTACCAGTAGTGATCTATCAACATATCAACTTTGTTCTCCTGCTTGTATCCTGCTCTTCCAGGACAGCCCAGAGTTCGACCTCGTTTTTGACAATGCTGTGGACCAGTGGGTAGCCAACTCATCAGCAGAGAAGTGTATCTTTGTCCAAATCCTGTACCATGCCTGCCAGACCTACTGGGAGGGGAAAGCAGGAAGTCAGGGCAAGGTAGGCCCCCAGAGGAGAGCAAGTCAGTGTGCTCGGCGTAAGTTCAGACCTGGTCCCAGTGACTCCTCACTAGTCTCTGCATCCAAAACCCTCCAATCCCGACGGAAGAGCTACATTCCTCCAAGACAGACAGAGTTCATCAACTGCCAATCCAAACTAACAGGAGGTAGTGTCACATGATTATTGAGGTTTATGATACTCTGTAAATCATTTAGTTCATATGTGAATGAGCCCATTTTAATGTGTTCTTTCAGACGCCTGCACCATGAATCTGGTCATCTACCGCTGCAAAGCCTTCTTGAATCGTATGAAGAATATGATGCTCGCAAACCAAAGTCGATCACCCGCTCGAGGTAAGAAAGTGATGGGGTGCTTAAGTCATGCATTTACTGATCATGTAGGTTCATTAGTTATGGCCAATACCTTAAAAACAGCCCTATAATGTCTTCTTGGGCTCTGGAGGAGCTATGTCATGTCTGAGAAAAAAAATAATATATAAATATATATGGTAATGGTAAATGCACCTGTAATTGTATAGCGCTTTTCTAGTCTTCCGACCACTCAAAGCGCTTGTCATGTAGTGTTACTACATGACATCATTCACCCATTCATACACTGATGGGAGGGGCTAAGGTGCCAACTGCCCATCAGGAGTAGCTACCATTCACACACTGTAGGCACAGCTACGGGAGCAATTTGGGGTTAAGTGTCTTGCCCAAGGACACATCTCACCACTAAGCCACAGTCACCCAATAGGGATTAAAATTCAAGATATCTAAGTAACATATTAAATTGCTCGAGTGATCCTTTAAAACAAAAGTGGAAAGGTTAAGAGTGTGAAGATTCTTTACCAGAATGTATTCTGTTAACTACCTAATTATGTTCTATAAAGGCACATTTCAACACCTCAATCATCACATCAACATCCTGTTCGTAGTTGTGGGAAACACAAACTCTTACAGTATTGTGATCCATTATTAGTTTATTCATTTAGTTCACTTGTCTTTAGAAAAAAAATACAAAACAGAATTTTCTGCATTGGAGCTAATGCCAGTATCAGACTATGCACAATTTTTTTTTACTTTAGGTCACTTTGTTAGCTTAGTCAGATTGAGTTATTGGACCCTGACCAATCAGTCTACAATGATCCGCGTGACATAAAGAGGTGATTGGTAAGGTCGGGGCCAATGTCATTGTTTCACCTGGCAGCACCAACCTTGAATGTTTCATATGTTTTTACGGTTTTGTAAATAAAAGTGAAGCTGGAACAATGTGGTTACTGCATGGTGAAGGTGGGCTCTGTGTTTTTCTTTCCCAGACAGAAGAAAGAGGGTGAGTGTGAGAAACAAACAGATGTGCATGAAGAGAGGTTGACCTTTTTCAAGTTTGCCTTAATACAGTATAATACTCACATGCCTATATGTACAATGAACAAGTTTTTAGTTGCTGTAGTTGTTGGCTGTGAAGGAATCCCTTCCTAAGGTGATGGAGGACAAAATCAAGTCCTCGTTCTGTGCCAAAACACTTTAGAAAGTTAAGCTCAAGCTAAAATGAGGCGTCAGCAGTCTGAGTTAGACAAATCAAGTTGAATAACCCTTTCAATGTAGGTCAATATTGTTTTAAGATAGTACTGTTAAATACTCATGACAACTCAGCAGATGGTTATTTTCCAATATAACTACCGGAGTCCGATTGTGTTTTTGGTGATGGATAAACATACACTGATTTCTTGTTGATTCATGTTTTATGTATGTTATCATGTGTTATGTACCTTAGTCCATGTGCTTATGTCTCTGTGTGCTCTATGTTTTATCTGCCTGCAAGACAAATTTCCCTTCAGGCACACTAAGGTTGAAGTTGAATAATCAAATAGTTACAGCTTCACTGAAATGAAATATCATATCCCTCATTCATGTTAACAGTGTGCGCACAGTGTGTGCACAACTGTGTCCTTGGGAAAACAAATTACTCCCACAGACTGTGCCTGCAGTGTATGAATGATTAGTTAGAGTCCTGATGGGCAGGTTGCACCTTGCATGGTAGCCCCTGCCATCAGTATGAATGATTGTGAATGGGTGAATGATGACAAATCACTACTTGTTAAAGCGCTTTGAGCGGTTGAAAGACTAGGAGCTATACAAGTACAAGTACAAGTACATTTACTACTAATAATAGTAGTAGCAATGGGTGTCACGCTGGTCCACAAAAAGCCTGAGCCAGCCCTAACTATAAGCGCTATCAAAGAGGAAAGTCTTAAGTCTACTCTTAAATGTGGTCACTGTGTCTGCCCCCCGGACTGAAAGTGGAAGCTGGTTCCATAGAAGAGGAGCTTGATAGCTGAAGACTCTGGCTCCCATACTACTTTTTAAGACTCTAGGAACCACAAGTAGCCCTGTATTCAACCCCAAAGTGCTCCCGCAGGCTGTTCCTGCAGAGTATGAATGGGTATGAATGATTAGTTAGTCCTGATGGTCAGGTGGCACATTGCATGGTAGCCCCTACCATCAGTGTATGAATGGGTGAATAATGACATGTAGTGTTAAAGTGCTTTGAGTGGTCGGAAGACTAGAAAGGCACTGTACAAGTACAGTCCATTTACCATTTACTACTAATAACAATGGTAGTAGTGATCTGTGTAGACAGCTTTATTGATTGAAATGGATTTTTAGCATCGAGAGAGAGATTTCAGAGTGCGTAAGCATCTCAACTCCATTAAAAGCGCTGCAAATAAGATGGTCAGTCCTTTTGTCAGGGGCATTTTGGTAATCAGGGATTCAAAACATGTCACAGGTTTCCTCTCTACCCTCACTGTATACCACCATGAATCCTCAGATCATATCATCCTGGGCTTGTGTCCTTCTGGGTCATTTTCCCTTCTGTCGTTTTGTCTATTGTCCTCTGTGTGACACCTCTTTGCTGCAGCAGAAAGGCCTCTCTGTAATGTGGTGGTCAGATGAGAGGACACTTTGTTTAATTCAGGGAGGTCGACACAATAGCCGGTCTTTAAGATCCCTAGTGCTTTGAGACTGATAGGCAGCGCAGCGCACCATTGAACCCACTGACAGGGGCAGTATAATGGGTGGGAGACGTGCCAGGCTGCAGCAAGGCACCAAGTTACAGTTCAACAGCACCTCATGCTTAACCTCAGTCGTGCTGTGACATGCAGTGCTATTGCAGTGAATTAGTTTTGCAGTGAAGGAAAGATAACTCAAAATAAGGATTTTTTTTATTGTGTTAACCCCCACAATGCAACAATTAGGCCCTGCAACAGAATACACACAGCACACTCTCCTCTCTCTCTTTAACCGGACACACATGCACACGCTCAAACCCGAACAAGACATTTTAGTTACAAGCGGAAAATCTTGGACCAACGACACCCCCGTATTTCGTACACTGTGTTTGTGTGCATGTTAGTGCATGAGAGCGTGCTCCACTGGTTAGCTCACATCCACCGCACTGCACTACTCCCATACGGTAGTTACAGCTGATAACGCCTGACCGGCGCAGCGTCGTCGTGGAAGTGTAGCACCTGTTCACCTTACATGGTGCTACACAAATGGAAGGGCAGAAAGTTTGACCCAAGGAACTCTTACATCTGTAGAGTCCTGCCATATTTTGTGATTATTCCAGCTGTTGAAAAGAAATCCACAGCTTTTAGCTCCTCTGGCAAGCCTCCTTGATCCTCAAGATGCATTTTAGGAATTGGAATGTCCTTCAAGATGGAGTGCTGAGATTGATTTCCGGGTCACAGAGTTGCACATAAAAATGCAGTTGAGGCCGATTTGCTACAAAAGAAAAACATGACAAGCAAACAAAAACAAAAGTCGTACATTCCTGTAGTGCATTTCTACAGGAGGAGTTTAAACAGCAGCAACAACATAATTCCCTGGGCAGATAATATGGCCTTATCTTAACATTAAAAATTTGACATCAGGGGAACATTGTCCATGAACTTTGACTGTGTTTGAGCACCAAGCGTTATTGATGTAAACACAGAGCCCACCTCCTCTTGTCCAACCGAAGTCCTGCTTTCTGTCCTGTGGTCCACTCGTCAAGTGCAGCTTGATCAGGAGTGAACGATGGAGCCAGGTCTCTATGAAGATGTAGTCACAACAGTGACCGACCCTCCGTTGCTGGGTTCACCTTGAGTCTTATTTAATCCATCTTTTTTTCCTGCGACCGGATATTAGACAGCCAGGAGCAGGCTGGGTAGTGGAGTAGCCTCAAGTCCTAAGTGGGTTAGCTTAGCTTCCATCTCGGCTCTCCTCCCTCTCCTCCTGGGGCGGTCGTCAATGCTTTTGGTGGCGTTTGGTCCGGCTGGTGTGGCTGGATGTTGATGTTGATGAGTGTTTCTGTTATGTACCATACACGCACCAATAACAAAGATGAAAACACAACATATTACTCTGACTGCTCACCTTAATAAATAGTTTTTTGATATATGTTTTCTTCTTATGTGTGTATCAACAGGTCAGCTGGGTCAGGGTGTCACATGGAGCACTATGGGTAATGTCGTCCACAGGGTGAATGTGGTTCTGGGGCAGCGTGGAGAGAGACTGACTCGTGCTGAGGACAAGACTGTGGAACTAATGCACAAAGCACAGCAGTTTGCAGACACTGCTCACAAGGTGACATAAACATATAGCTATAGATACAATATATAATACATTTTCCTTGATCATATATGTAATATAGTTCAGATTTGTATATGGACTGTATTTGTTTATTCTACGCTGTTTTATTGACCATGCAGATGGCCCTGAAGTATTCAAAGTAGAGTTTGTTGGAGGATGAATGGAATTCTTTGGATGTTGAAGATGAATCCTGTCACATGGACACTACCACTGTCTGATGCAGTCTGGGCCAAGCAGATACACCTAACTCGTCATGAAAGTACATAACTGAGTGCAGCAGATAACTAAATACTCTGTCCTTGTGATCTTAATCTTTCAAAGTTCAGTTTGAATGTTTTTCCTGTTGTCAGAACATTCACCTGTCCATTATGAGGAAAAAGCTTGACGTGTGCATTTTAACTGCTGTTATTTAACATTGTTTTTTGTATAATTAGTTTTAAACACCCCTAACATTTATTTTGAAGCCACTGCACACCTTCCTGTGACAGTCATTGAATTATTTTGACCTATCACTCATATTGTTTGAATAGATAGGAGCTGTGTGACAGGTAGTACTGCTCAGGGTGAATGGTATTTATTTGCAGTAATATATCTTCACGTGGTTTGGACTTCATTGAATTTAATTGCACTAAACGTTTGATTTGACGTTACTCATCACAGAACATAATTCTGTGTTCCTAATGTGTGTTCCTAATGTGTGTGTGTGTGTGTGTGTGTGTGTGTGTGTGTGTGTGTGTGTGTGTGTGTGTGTGTGTGTGTGTGTGTGTGTGTGTGTGTGTGTGTGTGTAGTGTGTAGAATGTGCAAAGTCATGCTGTCAAAATTGTGTTATATGTAGGATCATATCAATGAGTCCTGAACACATCAACCTGTCACTTTATATCTTGTCTTCTGGTCTGTCTTCTGGTCTGTCTTTTTGGTCTGTGTCTACTGGTCTGTGTCTTCTTGTCCATGTTTTTAGTTTGTGTTAGACGTCCTGTCTTTGAGAGTTGAGTGAAGGTGGTTCAGGTAAGTTGAGAATTTTTCATTGAGAGAAATTCCATTGCTTCATTTGCTGTGTAGAAAAGTCAGGGTGACAGTTGAAAACTTGTATGTTTGCATCACTTCTTTCTGTAAATAGCTGTAATGTTGATTGAAACAGTGGGTGTAGTATTTGTTCTTTTAAGCATGATCCAATTTGCACTTGGAGGCCATGTCCACACTACTACTTAAAACGCATATCTTTTGCTCCCGAGGACGGATAAGTTTGAAAACTCCGGGTTTGCATCCTAGTGTGGACACGTAGACACCCGCGCTGGGATTCGTAGACACCCGCGTTCGCTACTTGATTGGGTCTCAGAGATCACGACGTGTCTTTCCCTGATTCGTCACGCCCCTATGACATGACTCTGAGCAACAGTTCGACCTCGTCGTCAGTCCAAGACTGGTACCTCTTTTCGCCACTCCGCAGTATTTTCTGCAACTAAACCAACTGTAGTGTGTAGAAAATCTTCTTCCTGTTAACACTGCCACGCGCATGCCCAGTGTACGTGAATGGACGGAGATCATTTCGAAAACGGTGATGAAACGCCCGTATAGACGGAGATCGTTTTTGTTTTAAAACTCTGTTTTAAAATGAAAAATCAAGGGAAGTAATTCTAACCAAGCTTTGCTTTTGACTACAGTTTAATGTGTGTGATGTATTGAAAATGTCTCTGATGTATTAACTTAGTGACAATGTTCCCACTCCTCTCTTTGCACCAATTAAATAAGCCTGGACCTGTAAATTGGCCTGTGCTTTGTTTTTTATACTCTTCAAGGATATCAGCTGGTCAGCTTTGATCACCAGAGGGCGGTCACAGAGCACATAAGTCTAAATTCAGCACCATAGCAGTTGACAGCAGTTGTAATGTTACTGATGAAATTTCAAATAGATTTGTTAATCTGTCAGACTTATTATCCATTGTAATGGACATCAAATATGGATTGGTCTCAGGCAATGAAAATGTGACTCTTTTTGGAACTATATACATTTTACCTAACCATTAAATGTACATTTTTGATATATAAGCATATAAATTGCCAGGAAGAGGCAGTCATGACTCAAAGCCAACACTGAAGTCAGGCTAAGGAAGTCAAGTAGCAATTTTCAAAAGTTTTTACATACAGCCAGACCTTTTTTTCTGATAATATGCCTTTAGAGTATACAGCTATAGGTTATTGGTTATAATTTTAAGTAATTTACAATTGCATTTGAGATGGCTCCAAGATGAAGGCAGTCAACTTCTGAACCAATGGAGTCTGGAGAGAAGGCATCAGGCATGAGACCCAAATTCTGATAACAGAAGAGTAGGCAGCAGGAACAATTCAATGATTCATTGGGAAATAGCTTACAGGTCTTTACATTACATTTCATTTAGCAGACGCTTTTATCCAAAGCGACTTACAATAAGTGCATTCAACCAAGGCAGTCTGAAATGAGAGGAAATCCACCTCTCTGCTCCATAGAGACCCATGTTAACTCTGACTCCAAAAAGATCTTGCACAGACAACCGTACCCGATTTCTAGGTTGCCATAAAAGCCACATTTCTTACACTACAGACCCAATATTCACATTATCTGTTCATCAAGTCGTCCTTCCTCTTCAGGTTGGATATCGAAGCAATAGGAGCTACAGTTATCTGAGTTATCTGAGTTCTGCTACTACTAAAACTACTACTTCTTTGAAAGCTACTAATACCTCAACTACTACTAATACTTCTAATACTAATAATTCTACTGCAACCGATACTACTATTAACATTATTACTACTACTGCTATTACTACCAATACTACTACTACAGCTATTAGTACGACTACTGCTACTACTACTACTACTTATTTGAAACCTACTAATACCTCAACTACTACTACTACTTGTACTACAACTACCACTTCTTCTACTACGACGACTCCAACTGCTATTACTACTAATACTACTATTGAAAATGCTAGTACTACTGCTATTACTGCTGCAACCAATACCAATACTAATATTAATATTACTACTACTACTGCTATTGCCATTACTACCAATACTATTATTACTACAGCTATTAGTACGACTACTACTACTGCAATTACTGCTACTACTCATACTACTGTTATTTCAACTACTACTACGACCACTACTACTGCTGCTACTACTACTACTGCTTCTGCTTCTACTACTACTAATACTAGGTTTTTCAGCAGTGCAGTTCTTAACTTTTGAGCTTTAACATTTTTTCAGGAAAGTAATTTGAAATTTCCACATTTTCTCAGTTATTTTTACCACTACTTTTACTACTATTACTGTGACAGTAAAATCGTTTAGCTTCCAGTTTTTCCTGGATTGTAATTAATCTCTTGGATTATTTAGATGATGCAGTTTTGTTTCCAACTTTTCCAGTTATACATTTCAACTAGGTTTTTCAGCAGTTCAGTTCAATGCTTTTGGGCTCCAACACTTTTCAGCAGGTAGTTTCCCTCTTCTGTATATTCAGCTATTTTCAGCTATTTTTTCAGTGTTTCAAATATTTTAGCTTCAAGCTTTCAGCATTCCGACGCATTTTCTAGTTCTGTGTGGCTATAAGCAACAAGGATAGATTGTAATCCTGCAGGCTTATTATTACTCCATTTATTCTCCATCTGCCGCACAAAGGTTTGCTGCGTATCTCCTCCCGCAGCGTTGCCAATACATGCATCAAAATACATCAAAACGTGCGGCCTGATCGGGAATCGTTTGCTGTTTCGTTTCTAAGAGATTCGCCCGGCCGTTTCCCGCGAAAAACAGCGAGAAATACTCGTTCACTTGAATGGGTTTTTGGCGTGAAGAGAGCAAAAAAACACAAGAAAACACTCATCATTGGGCCCATAGTGACTCGCCATACTTTAACGTATAAAAATTATTTAAAGTTTCAAAAGCTAGCACAGTTTTCATATCATCATTGTTCAAGTTTTAGGAACATTTTGGGACCGTTTCAGATTTTATAATGGGTGTATATTGTACAAAATGTTCAGACCTAGAGTGGAGAGGTAACCGCCAGAGTGAAGAGCAGCTTCAGAATCGTGTGAAAAAAATATTTTTATTTTGTCACCAATTCCACAATTTTCTCTCTTCATACATAATTTCAGGTAAAAACATAGAAAATCTTGTCGTTCATATGTGTCGATGGAATCAACAGACTTACACATTTGCTTCTCTGAGCCTGATAGCGACATGAACTTCAACCAACTGCTCCATTGGACTCCATGTGAAATCTGACCACAATTTTCTCAGAGGAAGCAGATGGTACCACTTTTCTGATCTGCTCTGAAGCTCACATTTCTAACAACACAAACATATAAAGAACATCTCTGCATTCGCCAGAGTCTTATCTCTCCTAATATACCCTTATTTTGGCGTTCGGAGTCATGTTTGTTTGATAAAATGCAGGTGTTTGACAGTTATTTTGGTTGAAAATCCTCTCACTTCAGTCTGCCTCTCCTCCAGATGCTGCCTCACAGTGGCAACCAGTCACACATACACACACTCAGGGACACAGGTGATTGATATGAGCTACTTAGTGCAGTTTGACACACAGACACTGATTTTCATGCTAGCATGGCACTAGCATGGTGCTAGCATTGCATTAACTTGGCGCTAGCATGGCGCTAACTTTGGCTAAAAAAGACAAGATGGCTGACTGACTGATTGGTTGTGTGTGCGCGTGTGCGCGCGTGCGTGTATGTGCATGTGTGTGTGACCTCAAATACAGAGATGAGAGGAGCAACAGCTCCACATTCTTAAGACCCTCAAGGTCACATTTTAAACTCCACAAACATAACAAGTATATCAATGTGTTCAGCAAAGTCTTTCCTCTATGTTGATTATAATATTTTGGTGATTTGACTTGGGCAGATGGTTTTGTAGAAAATCCACTCCCAGTCTTAATATTTAGTCTGCCCCTTCACCCTGGTGCCCCAATCAACATGGTAACTAGTGACCTGTGTCTATGAAGCAATAGCTGCTCTCAAGTTCAAGACGTCCATCACAAATACAGAAATGACACCTCAATAACACATCTTACTACTAATGTTGGCGTGTATATATTGTACCTCAATAACACATCTTACTACTGGTAATGTTGCTGTATATAGATTGCAACATTTTACTGCAGTAGCAGCCACACAGTCAAAATTTCTCGCGAAATTTTCTAGTTTCCGATTACTATCCCTTATGTGCCTGTTCTGACCCTGCCTGTTCTCGACTACGGATTATCTGCCTGCCCCTTTTGGATTGTTTGCCTTTATGACTGATCTCCTGGTGTTGACCCTATTCTTAGTAGGCTTTCCAAATCCAACCGGATTATAGTAGTTAATTATAACCACCTGCTCTCCTCTTTCCCACACTTCTACCACTATACTGTATATTCATGTCTCCCAGTACCCTATATGGAATATCTTGTTTGATGAATGTGTCACAACCTCCTCCTACCCTATGATCGGTCTTTCCTTATCACTGAATATCCATGTATCACAAAATCTAAAGTAGTTTTCAACCAAGTTTCCTGTACACACAATACATCCGGTTGTACAGCCATTTCTTTAATGAAATGCTTGAATTCCTGGCCATTGGCCAGTAAACTCCTGGCATTTCATTGTAAAGGTATTACCATTATTAGTATTAACAAACCCATGGTGCTTCCTGGCTTGATTGATTTGTGAGGTTTTCCCTCACTTCTTCGCATGTCAGTCCCACTAATCCTAAATGGTTCACTGCTGCTTTGACAACCAGCTGGATTTTATAATTGTTTTACTTTACTTCTGCTGTACTGGTAATCACTGCAAGCAATGAACATTACTAAATCTCTTTTATCCACATATATAATTTGTTTGTTGTCACTCTTGATCCCCCACTGCTCCTTACTTTTGTCTCTCTTACAGCTTCTACATAAGTGATCCTTCTTTTCACTCTTAGATTTTTTATTTCATTCTCACACCTCATGGTAAATGGACCTGTACTTGTATAGCGCTTTTCTAATCTTCCAACCACTCAAAGCGCTTTAACACTACATGAAGTAATTCACCCATTCACACACTAATGGCAGTGGCTAAGGTGCCATCAGTAGTAGATAACATTTATACTCATTCACACACCGTAGGCACAGCTACGGGAGAAAAATATGGGGTTAAGTGTCTTGCCCAAGGACATCGACATGGGCTAGCGCAGCCGAGGATTGAACTGCCGATCTTCTGATTGAAGGACGACCCTGCTCACCATAGCCACAGTCGCAACCCCCTCATTGTTCCCGTAGCTGTGCCTACGGTGTATGAATGTTAGTTACTCCGGATGGGCAGGTGGCACCTTGCATGGTAGCCATCAGTGTATGGCTGCAGTCGAATAATCAAAAAATGACCTCCTAACGTCTATTCCTAACCACTTTTCTTTGACCTCTGTGGAAAACGTCACAGGGTCATAGAAAGATGGGAAGGAGAATTCATGAGGAGTAGGAAAAGGCAACCGCAGTGTTTAGAGAATCCAACTACACTAACCTAAGCTACGTAGTTATGATGCGACAGCAGGCGCATGTTAGTGAAGTTGGTGAAACTACAATGTTCAGAAGATGGACTACAAAGAAGCGCATCTTAGATACTTCGTCCGTGTTCTTACAGTGTTGCATCATGCAGACGACAAGTCAACCCAGTTGACTTGATTGTGTTTTAAAATTGTAATGTTCATTGAAAAGATCATTAAAAACATGACTCCGACTGAAGAGCTCCATCCAGTTTAACCCTTTTATCAAAGCTCGGGTGTCAGCTTCTGTAACTGTAGTAAAATCAAAGAATGAGGGCTGAGGCTGTAGTACGACACCAGAGAGAGCAGATCAAATACGTCACTTTGATCAGTTTACAGCAGTTTTTCAGCAATGGTCATTTTAATGATGATTTGATGATATGGTGTCACGGTGCAATGAATAAACGGATCAACAGATCCAAAGAGACACAGAGCCAGACACTGATTTGTTTGTGGCATAACACGCGTCCAAACAAGTTCTCCCGTTCGCCCCAGAGTGGCTTTAAGATTTAGATGGGATATTTCTTAAAGTCACTACATTAAGTCAAAAACTGGATACATTGGAACTCATATGGATCGTCTTTCGTTGGACAGCTGATTGACATCGCTGAATTGGACAGCTGATCGACATCGCTCAATTGAAAAGCTGGTCGACATCGGAAGGCCAAACTAAACAAAGCTTCTGACCATAAAAGGACAATTCAAGACCTAATGCATGACAGAGAATATGAAACAGAGGTGCTATGTACTTTTGATAAATACATAGTTTTTTGCAATGAAGTAAAGGAACAACATTAATCTCTGTCACAAATATTATCTCATGAAGAAAAGGAGAAACATGAGATATGGTTCAAAGCAAAGATGTTGAGTGTTAATGAATTTACTGATGCTGTGGTTGTGTAAAATGCAGACATTTCCAAACGTGGTGAAAATGATGATGCTTATGAGAGTGAAGTAAAACCCAGTGACAGCATTTCCAATGTGGAAACAAATGTTTCTATTGAGAAATCGAGCAGAAAAAGTCACACCAGTTTAAAAACCAGAAAATCTTCTTCATCTGTACGGATTCAGATAGAGGCAGAGAGAGCAGCGCTTGAAGTCTCACCTCAATTTTCTATGATTTACCAAAGGTCTTTACCCAGAAGAAGATGCCTGTAACCACTGATAACCTTATCAAAAAAGAGGATATGGCAAAGTGGCCATACCTGGATGGTGTTAGTGTTCCTAGAATTCAAGTGTCTTTGTGTTCTTCCTACTTCTGTTTTGTTGGAGTGTTAGTCACTCTTATTCCGAAGAAGGACTTCACTTCCTGTTTAGCTTTTTACGTTTGCTTTCTCTTGAGTGCTCTCTAGGCAAGGCAAGTTTATTTGTATAGCACATTTCAACAAGGCAATTCAAAGCGCTTCACATAAAACCATTAAAATCATTGAAATATAATGCAAAAGAAAAGAAGATTTAAAAACAATTAAGAACATTCATTTAAACACTAAAAACAGTCAGTAAAACATTAAAAAGCAAAAAAAAGATTGAATAAAAGTTGCAGTGCAGTTTAAGAAATAAAATACAGTAGTGAGATGCAGAAATTGATTATGATCCTTGAATCTGGTTCAATTAAAAGCAACAGCAAACAGAAGAGTCTTCAATCTGGATTTAAAGGAGTTTAGGGTCTCAGCAGACCTGCAGCTTTCAGGGACCTTGTTCCAGATATGTGGAGCAGAAAAACTGAAGGCTGCTTCTTCATGTTTAGTTCTGACTCTTGGAACAGAAAGTAGACCAGTCCCAGACGACCTAAGGGGTCGGGATGGTTCATAAGGTAGCAGCATATCAGAAATGTATTTAGGCCCTAAATCATTCAGTGCTTTATAAACCAACAGCAGGATTTTAAAGTCAATTCTTTGTTGGACAGGAAGCCAGTGCAAAGACCTCAGAACTGGAGTGATGTGATCCACTTTCTTGGTCTTAGTGAGGACTCAAGCTGCAGCGTTCTGAATCAGCTGCAGCTTTCTGATTGACTTTTTACAGAGACCTGTAACCACACCGTTACAGTAGTCGAGTCTACTGAAGATAAAAGCGTGGACAAGTTTTTCCAAATCCTGTTGAGACCATAAGTCCTCTAATCCTTGCTATATTCTTCAGGTGATAGTAGGCTGATTTTGTAATTGTCTTGATATTGCTGTTCAGGTTGAGGTCTGAATCCATAACTACATCTAGATTTCTGGCTTGGTTTGTGGTTTTTAACATCAGTGATTGAAGCTGAGCGCTGACTTTCAATCGTTCATCCTTGGTACCAAAAACAATTACTTCTGCTTTATCTTTATTTAATTGAAGAAAATTCTGGCACATCCAGTTGTTGTTTTTTTCAATGCATTTACTCAGCCTTTGTATGGGATTATAGTCCCCTGGTAATATATTTATGTAGATTTGTGTGTCGTCTGCATAATTATGATAACACACTTTTTATTTTCCATTATCTGAGCCAGTGGAAGCATGTATATGTTGAACAGAAGAGGCCCCAGTATTGAACCTTGGGGAACACCATGTCACCCTAGTCAACTTTGATATGTAATTAGCTACAGACAAAGTATTCTCGGTCCTTCAAGTAGGATTCAAACCAGTTCAGTGCTGCGCAAGAGAGTCCTACCCAGACTTTTAGTCTGTCTAGTAGTATGTCATGGTCGACCGTGTCGAATGCAGCACTGAGATCCAGTAATACTAAGACTGAAATTCTACCACTGTCTGTGTTTAAGTGGATGTCGTTGAAAACCTTAACAAGAGCAGTTTCAGTACTGTGGTGCTGTCGAAAGCCGGACTGGAAGACATCAAAACAGTTATTTATGGCTAAGAAGTTGTTCAGCTGTTGAAAAACCACTTTTTCAATTATTTTACTTAAAAATGGGAGGTTTGATATTGGCCTATAAGTTTTCATTATTGCGGGGTCTAAACTAGCCTTCTTTAGGAGTGGTTTAATAACTGCAGTTTTTAGGGCTTGTGGGAAAACACCTGAGAGAAGCAAGGTGTTTACAATTTGTAGAAGATCAGTGGTCATGCAGTGTGAAATATTTTTGAAAAGGTGTGTCAGTAGAATATCTAAGCAGCAGGAGGAGGATTCTAGTGGCATTAGTGTGAACATAATCTTTCCACTAGGCTACACAAACTCCAAGAAAATTGCACGTCAGCTGCAACTCTCGCTTTTTAAAATCAAGGCTGAAGACTTTTCGGTTTGCCTCTGCCGTTTATTCAATAATTTCTTACACTGAGCTATTTAATTCTATTTCTTACCGGTCCTGTATTTTATCTTGTTTTTATTATATTTTAAATTACAGTTTTTGGATTGTATTTACATGTATGTGTTTCCTTTGCACTCTGTCTTTTGATGTTTTATGTAAAGTGCTTTGAATTGCCTTTCTTGATGAAAGGTGCTTAATAAACATACTTGCATTGCCTATACTTTAGTATTTTGATGGTTTGGCAACATTGTTTTTTTAAACTTTAATGCCAAGGGAGCCACATGGAACTAAATTATATTAGAGAGAGGGAGAGAGGGAGAGAGAGCGAGCGAGATGCTTGGGACAAACAACAAGGGTGACTGGGAAGCATTGGCTCAAAGTTAATACCATTATTCTTTTCGGCAGGACTACTAGGCTGAAATAATACTTTAAGACTTTGACTGACTGGCCAGCCAAATAATGAAAGAATAGTAACTAATTGAAAGTTAAGCCAAAAAGATGAATTTTGAGTTTGGATTTAAAGGCCTCCACAGAATCAGAATGATTGTCATAACCATAATATATCGAAGCCAGGTGTCATGCATGTACAGTTTAAATGATCAGAAAAGGCTTAATTTACAATCGACTTGATTTATTCTGACCTAAGGCTGATCAGTGCGTGCCGATATGAGCGAAGATCATTTGTTGAGTGTGTCACTTTTTGCAGCACTGCACATAACAATCATTTTATCTGGAAGGAAGCGGTGAGTAGATGGATTAAGCTACTCTGGACAGGCGTGCTTCCCTGGCCTCTCCAACCAACCGTGTTACGCAAAGAAGTCTACTTAAAGCTGGATTAGCGTTTAGTGTCACACTGTGCTCCACACTTCGCTCAATCACACAACCTGTCTTCCGTGTACTACACAGCCGCTAAGGAGGGCTCTCTACTAACCAGTCCCTGGTGAACTGAGAGGACAAGAGCGCTGTCCACAGAGCAGCACAGCGGGGGATACACCCACCACACAAACACATCCATGCATTCACTGGAGATTGTCAGAGTTCTCGGACACATAGCGGGGGATCAATAAATTCCTCTGTTTTCATCTGCATTATTTGCACCCAAGTCATATCGTCTTTGAATGAGCAATCATGGGGGAGTGGACCATATTAGAGCGTCTCTTGGAGGCGGCTGTTCAGCAGCACTCTACCATGATCGGAAGGTAAGAGTTGGGGGGAAAGAAAGAAAGAAATGTGGGTCTTTTCGTCTTGAAAAGGTGAAGAGTTTTAGAGTCAAGGTCAAAATTCAGAACAGTGTCAATGGTGTACAGTTGGGGAAATATAATACTTTTATAAGACTTCCTTTATAAAGGGTTTAGATGTAGATAATTTATTAATAGTTAATAAATCAATAATGCAAAGGGATTCTTCAAAACCTGGAAGCCCAAAATAACTTCTTATTAGTGGTTTGTAACTGATCGCATTAGTGAATGATTTGAAAATAGTGTACTGATTCTTTGTGTCAATTTGACATGACATAATGTAATATAAACATATCCTAGTTAACATGAACGTATTATCAGCAAGATAATACAATGTAAAACAACAAGCAATTTGCCATCTAGGTTAAACATTTACACTTGTTCCTGCTGGAGTTTATTTTATTGCAAGATATTTCTCGAAATGGAAAATCACATTTTAAGAAAACACAAGACAACAATAGCTATCAATAGTTATAGACATAAAAAATATTTGTCTTAAAGACTTAGATCTTGCTTTTGGAAATGGATCACAGTGAATATATCTCTGCTTTTATTGTTGTGTAAGTGATCGCTGCAGTTAAGGAAGCAATGTGTAGATCTGGCCAGAATTATAGTTAAAACATAAACAAATGAACTAACACTATCATCTGCATGTAAAAAAGTAACAGTGTTGATGTTATGTCAGAGACATAGTGTTGCAGAGATATTTACTGAAATGAGTGTGCTAACCAGCTAGCCTAGTCCTGTCCTGTCATACCACTTGTACCTCAAGAAGGGATAGTGAGTCACTGTAGCATCCAGTCTGTCGTCAGTCTAACGCAAAAAAGAAATAAAGCGGAAATGGAATGACCATCAGTTTCTGTTGCTGGCGTTACAGAGGTTAGACCTACTCACAGAGGTTAGACCTACCGCCAGCCCACTGTGACTCTGGGCGTCACGGTTTGTGCTGGCTGGATTTGAGTTGCTGCAGTCGTTGAATGGGGTTACATCCCCTGGAGCCGGCCTACACTCTACTCCCGGCAGGGTGCTTTCCTGGCTGCAGGGAGGACGAGATTAAGGTGTGGGTTGTATTCTCGTTTCTGCCACTTTGGATTTATTCCAATAAACAAGCTATCAGTGTACATGGACCGTACAGCCCTGTTAGTGTCACAGTAAAGGCACAGATGGCTAACGTAACTATAGGCTGATGCTACAGTGAAATTTATAAGACAGCAGCATTATTTTGATGACTGTAAATGTAGATTGTATGGAACCAGTAGCAGAGGTGAAATGCTGCTCCCTATTTGTTTGAAGCAGGTGGCAAGACATTACACATTGTACCACCTTTGAAGCTGTAGTATATTTTGATACAACAAAGCGCAACTTGATTTTAATATCCTGCGCTCAACGATAGCATAATTACTGGGGATGCTAGTTTTGTTTTTCTGACTGATAGCTGAGCCCTGTTAACCGATTAACCATTATTCCACAAGATTGGTGCCTTGCATTCCCGGGTGCTGTGGTTGAGGTGCCAAACAAGCTGCCCAGCTGCCACAAACAGGTTAAATCATATATATTCCCAGCTGCAGTGTTTGTGCAAAGCTTAGTCCCCGGACAGTAACGCCCTGCGTGTGCATTGCAGAACCTCTTGCTTTTTATTTTGGGGCCCATGTTAACATGTTAAATCAGCCACATAACTTGCAGCTCCAGTGAGGGCCAGCTGCTTCTTTTGTGTAGATTTGAAGTCTCACTTACTTTCACAAAGACTGTGAAAATTATCTTTTGAAAGTATATTGGCACCATACCAGCAACATGACTAAAGTTTTGATGTTTGTATCTGTAGAATATGTCACAGACAACAAAACAATAAATATTGCATTTTAACTCAACACTTCCTGTTTCCATTTAAAATAAAGCCCTATACTGTTTTCTGTGGTCAGAATCCCTTCATTTGTTAACATAAGGTTTTTATTCTGAAATATTGTTAGGAAAGTGTCAAACAAGTGACTTGCAAGAGTATGAGAGGAACATAATTTACCAAATGAACATCATGCTGTATTAAATACTTGAAACTAATGGTTGAGACCATATTGAGGTAATAGATCAAGTGAGTAGGGTCATTTTCTCAGCGACTTCCATACAATCAGACTTCTTTTTACGGGCAACTGTGAATCAGTTGTAGAGCAGGGTCGTCCTTCAATCAGAGGATCGGAGGTTCGATCCCATGACTCCGCTAGTCTATCTCGATGTGTCCTTGGTCAAGACACTTAACCCTAAATTGCTCCCGTAGCTGTGCCTACAGTGTATGAATGTTAGTAGTCCTGATGGGCAGGTGGCACTTTGCATGGTAGCCCCTGTCATCAGTGTATGAATGGGTGAATGATGTCATGTAGTATTAAAGCGCTATGAGTGGTCAGAAGACTAGAAAAACACTATACAAGTACAGTCCATTACCATTTACCATTTTTGCAACTGAAGGAGTCTCCCCCAGCTGGTTAGTAAAGATAATGCAAGTTTTAGGACACTTCAGCATCGTCTTCACTTGGCAGAACTGGAGGTTGCCTCCTGGTTTCACCCGAAGATAGCAACAGGCTCACTTAAGGTCGGCTGACCTGTAAGGTGGACCAGCTATTCTTCTTTTAGTGACAAGCCACTCCTTTTTTTTCAAGCTTTTAAGGCAAGGCAAGTTTATTTGTATAGCACATTTCAACAACAAGGACATTCAAAGTACTTCACATAAAACCTTTAAAAGCATCAAAACATAATGCAAAAGAAAAGAAGATTTAAAAACAATCAAGAACATTCATTTAAACATTAAAAACAGTCAGTAAAACATTAAAAAGCTAAAATTGAATAAATGTTGCAGTGCAGTTTAAGAAATAAAATACAGTAGTGAGATGAAGAAATTGATTATGATCCTTGAATCTGGTTCAATTAAAAGCAACAGCAAACAGAAGAGTCTTCAATCTGGATTTAAAGGAGTTTAGGGTCTCAGCAGACCTGCAGCTTTCAGGGACCTTGTTCCAGATATGTGGAGCAGAAAAACTGAATGCTGCTTCTTCATGTTTAGTTCTGACTCTTGGAACAGAAAGTAGACCAGTCCCAGACAACCTAAGGGGTCGGGATGGTTCAATAGCTAGCAGCATATCTGAAATGTATTTAGGACCTAAACCATTCAGTGCTTTATAAAATCAACAGCAGGATTTTAAAGTATATTCTTTGTTGGACAGGAAGCCAGTGCAAATACCTCAGAACTGGAGTGATGTGATCCACTTTCTTGGTCTTAGTGAGGACTCGAGCTGCAGCGTTCTGAATCAGCTGCAGCTTTCTGATTGACTTTTTACAGAGACCTGTAACCACACCGTTACAGTAGTCGAGTCTACTGAAGATAAAAGCGTGGACAAGTTTTTCCAAATCCTGTTGAGAGTCCTCAAGTCCTCTAATCCTTGCTGTATTCTTCAGGTGATAGTAGGCTGATTTCGTAATTGTCTTGATATGGCTGTTCAGGTTGAGGTCTGAATCCATAACTACACCTAGATTTCTGGCTTGGTTTGTGGTTTCTAACATCAGTGATTGAAGCTGAGCGCTGACTTTCGATCGTTCATCCTTGGTACCAAAAACAATTACTTCTGTTTTATCTTTATTTAATTGAAGAACATTCTGGCACATCCAGTTATTGATTTGTCCAATGCATTTACTCAGCCCTTGTATGGGATTATAGTCCCCTAGTGATATAGTTATGTAGATTTGTGTGTCGTCTGCATAATTATGATAACACACTTTTTTGTATTCCATAATCTGAGCCAGTGGAAGCATGTATATGTTGAACAGAAGAGGCCCCAGTATTGAACCTTGGGGAACACCACGTCACCCTAGTCAGCTCTGATGTGTAATTAGCTACAGACAAAGTATTCTCGGTCCTTCAAGTAGGATTCAAACCAGTTCAGCGCTGCGCCAAAGAGTCTAGTCTGTCTAGTAGTATGTCATGGTCGACCTTGTCGAATGTAGCACTGAGATCCAGTAATACTAAGACTGAAATTCTACCACTGTCTGTGTTTAAGTGGATGTCGTTGAAAACATTAACAAGAGCAGTTTCAGTACTGTGGTGCTGTCGAAAGCCGGACTGGAAGACATCAAAACAGTTATTTACAGCTAAGAAGTTGTTCAGCTGTTGAAAAACCATTTTTTCAATTATTTTACTTAAAAATGGATGGATGGATATTGGCCTATAAGTTTTCATTATTGCGGGGTCTAAACTAGTCTTCTTTAGGAGTGGTTTAATAACTGCAGTTTTAGGGCTTGTGGGAAAACACCCAATGTTTACAATTTGTAGAAGATCAGTGGTCATGCAGTGTGAAATATTTTTGAAAAGGTGTGTCGGTAGAATATCGAAGCAGCAGGAGGATGATTTCAGATGTTGTATAATGTCTTCTAGGCTTCTTTGGTTGATTGAATAAAATTGTGTCATGATATTTGAATGGATGTTATTTAAAGATGGGGACAACACATGTCCTGTGGTTGATGTGGAGGCACCGACTCCTTGTCTAATTTTCTGAATTTTGTCAGTAAAAAAGGAAGCAAATTGATTGCATGCCCAGGTGGATTGGAGCTCAGCAGTTACTGACACTGGAGGGTTTGTTAGCCTGTCGACGGTAGCAAATAAGGCGCATGCATTGTTATTGTTTTTGGTTATAATCTCAGAGAAGAAGGACTGCCTTGCATTTCTAAATTCCAAATTATAAATGCGAAGTCTCTCTTTATAGATGTCACAGTGAACCTGGAGATTAGTTTTTCGCCACCTGCACTCAGCTTTCCAACACTCTCTCATCTCTATTCTGACCGGCGTGGCATTTCTCCAAGGAGATCTTTGCTTACCCGAGACAACCTTCACTTTAGTGGGTGCAATGGCATCAATAACATTTTTAACTTTAGAATTGAAGTTATCTACAAGCTCATTGACTGAGATGCAAGAGAGGGCTGGTGTGGAGGAGAACTTCTGAATAAGTTCAGTTCACTGGTGTTTTCAGAGATGTAACGCTTCGTCACAACCTCGGTTGTGACATTTAGGAGATTGCAAAAAAAATGATCAGAGAGTGCAACATCAGTCACAGCAACCTTGGAAATGTTTAGACCTTTGGTGATGATTAGGTCCAGAGTGTGCCCCTTGTTGTGGTGGGTTCTGTTACATGCTGAGTCAGATCATAATTATCAAGGACACCACATAGTTCTATAGACCCTCTGTCCTGGGGATTATCAACATGGATATTGAAATCGCCAACAATGACAACACAATCAAAATCAATATCAATACAGATTATGGACAGCAGTTCAGTATACTCATCAAAGAAGGTTGCACAGTATTTAGGTGGTCTGTAAATGTTTAGGAATAAAGCTTGAGTGGAATTCATAGCCACATATTCAAAGGAAGTAAAATGACCAAAAGACATCTGCTTGAATTGAAAATAATCATGGGTGGGGAGTGTATTTGGTTCCCAGCAGTGACCAGCTCTTTCATGTGGTCAATGAACTCCAGGTGGGGGGAGGATGGAGATGGGGGGGGAGAGAAAGGAGAGGGAGGACCTGGATGGAGTCTGGGGGGTGGAAGTAGGTGCTGGTGAGGGAAGTAAAGAGGTTGGAGACTCCTCCTCTTGGCTCTCCTTAGGAAGGTCTCCAAGGCAATGCTGTGTTGTTATCTCTTGTTTAGACTCCTCTTGTCTCCTGTCTTTGGCAGTGCGAACAGATGGGTGACACAGGAAGAAAAATAGATTAGAGGTAAACAGTTTTACCCCTGACTTGTTCAGGCAAACTCCATCTGCCTTAAAAAGGTGTGTGCGCGCCCAGAAAAGGTAAACATTTGTTGATGAAATGTACTGAATGGTCAGCACATGCAGTTGACAGTCATTTGTTGAGTGCAAACAGCCTGCTGAATCTTGTCGTAGAGGTTCTTTGCTGGTTTTACTTTTCTCAGCTTTCCTTGGCTGTGTCCGGCTCTGTGCAGGGGTTGAGGAGGAGTTCTGCCTGTGTGGTAGCGCAGGCCAGCCAGTCGCATCACAAATCTCAGGGTGCTGGGCCCTGCCTGTTAGTCGTCCTCCCACATTCCGAGGGTATGATGTCCTCTTCGGCTTTGCACGGAGAGAGTTCCAGGGAGGACTACCATTTGAGGATTCATTAACTGCTACACAGCCCTCCTGTTTCTTGGTAGGCCTGGTGGTGCTAGTTAGCTGTGTCTTAGCTTGCGCTTGTCCAATATTTTGAATCCATGGTAAAATGGTATCGTTCTCACACAGTCCATTTACCTCCACGTTCACTTCTAGTCGGTGGATCTTTGTTTCCAAGACTGCAATCTTCTGCAGAAGTTTGTGGTAGTCGTCCGTGGGGATGGGAGGCATCTTGCTGCTACTTAGCTTTAGCTTAGCTGCTAAGTAGCCAATAGCAATTTAAACTAGCGGAATTGTGGCTATAGCCTGTTAAATCTACAAAGAAATACAGTCCCAGTGATTTTCAAGTGTCCAGGAGCTGCTGCTCAAAAGCTTATCACTGACGAAAACAAGATTAGCAGAAAAAATGCAAACAGAGGCGAGAGCAAGCAGCAAAAATGTCTGCACTGTAAGAAAGCAGGACGCAACCCCCATTTAAATAAATATATATTTTTTAAACTGTTGAACCAATTTTAAAATGTTATTGTTTGTTAATGGTTGAAAGATTATTGACATCCCTAATAAATCCAGTAAACGCCTCCTATACGAGCAACAACTTCGCATGGATAACTAAACATCTCCATTGAGCTTTGCTAGCCTGTGGCTGTGATTCGAATGCCTGGCAGACATTTTAGTAGATTAAAAAGGTTGGGTTCAGTTGTTCCTAAACTTTTAAGCTTGTGACCCTATAAAACAAAGCTTTGACTACTTGAGACCCCTTATTACCAGTCTCATGATTGTTTTCTCTTAATAATTGGAGTCCCATACAAGTAAAATTATCTAGTATGCACAGGAAAAAGAGCAAAAATGAGAGTGAAGTCAGAATTAATAAATATAACTTTACACTTTTCCTGCTTTCCTCTCATCTCACGAGTTTGAGGCTTGTGCACAAAAAGGATATGTTAAGCTATCACAACTCTTATGTAATTATAATTATAATTATATATATATATATATATATATATATATATATATATATATATATCTGATTTTCCCTCAGGATCCTGCTGACCGTGGTTGTGATCTTCCGGATTTTGATCGTGGCCATAGTGGGGGAGACTCTGTACAACGACGAGCAGTCCATGTTTGTGTGTAACACCTTACAGCCAGGCTGTAACCAGGTCTGCTACGATAAGGCGTTCCCAGTCTCCCACATCAGGTACTGGGTGTTCCAGACCATCATGGTGTGCTGCCCCAGCCTCTGCTTCATCACCTACTCTGTGCATCAATCTGCTAAGCAGAGGGAGCAGCTCTGCTCCACAGTGTTCCTCTCCCTGGACAAAGACATGGACTTTATGAAGAGAGAAGTCAGCTGGAAGATCAAGAACACCATTGTGAACGGGGTGCTGCAGAACACAGAAAACTCCAACAAGGAGGTAGAACCTGACTGCCTGGAGGGCAAGGACATTCTCAACTCAGCCCTGCGAACTACAAAGTCTAAAATGAGAAGGCAGGAAGGCATCTCCAGGTTCTACATCATCCAGGTGGTGTTCAGAAACGCACTAGAGATAGGGTTTCTGGTGGGTCAATACTTCCTGTATGGATTCAATGTCCCTGCGGTGTACGAGTGTGATCGATACCCTTGCATAAAAGATGTAGAGTGCTATGTGTCCAGGCCGACAGAGAAGACGGTGTTTCTGGTCTTCATGTTCGCGGTCAGTGGTATATGTGTGGTGCTGAACTTGGCAGAGCTCAACCACCTTGGCTGGAGGAAGATAAAAACAGCTGTGAGAGGAGTGCAGGCTAGAAGGAAGTCTATTTACGAGATCCGGAACAAAGACTGGCCCAGGATGAGTATGCCCAATCTTGGGCGCACTCATTCAAGTGACTCTGAATATGTGTAACTGCCTGTTACATCTACATAAGTAGGCTGTGTAGAAATTAGTCATCAATAATGACAAAAACAACAACATTTAGTCAAATAATTAATTTATTAGTATTTAGTCTTTAAATGAAACAAAAAAAGTTTGTAAATCATGTTGTAAATGATGTTACTGATAAAGATATTTTTTTCTTTATGGAGCAGGCACATTTCTGTCTAAAATTGAATTGTATGCTAGAGCACTTTTACAAAGTTGGGGCTCTCGCAAATAGAGGGATTTATAAAGGACGAGAAATCTGTGCTGCAGAGGTAGAGGTATCCTGACTTTTAGTCCATAATATGAATCAAGCTCTGAAGAAGTTGGATGCTGCTTTTTCCATAATGCAACAAGATAGTTTCTTTCTTTATGCCATGTTCACATCATATGGGATGGATGGCAGCAATGGGAGAGATTTCTCATCCTCAGACAAATCAAGATAATTGTATGATTGCAAAGTAGGTTGTTTGAGGGTTAAAATAAAATGTATTGACAGTGTGCATAAGAATTGGGTTTTTCTACCTTAAAAGATGTATTTTGCCTGACATGAGGAATCTATAGGCTTTGCCTTTTCAAGTACTACTGTGTTCTCAAACAGGAAGTTGGACATTTTGGAACGTTTAGAAATATCCAAGTTTCCCCAGAGTTTCACAGTCACAGTTGCAACTTAAATGCTAATGTGAACTCTATTTCAAGTTGTAAACTGGTAATTACATATAATTACATATAATTACACTCCATATGACATGAACGAGGCATTTAACTCTCCCTGCTTGGACAAAGTCATATTCCACACTCAACTTTCTTTTAAAACCTTCATGTCTTCCAGCCCAATCCCAGAGTCTGAGAAAAATAATTGGAAGTCTCAGACAGGGCGCGTTCTGTTTGCAGATAGCAAACTGGTACGTTACAAAGGATGAGAGAAAGAAGTTTCTATTGATATGTAAAATGTAAAATTGCACCTCTTGTCAACAATGAGGATTATTATGCATTATGTCAGATTTGCCCAAGTTTACGCGCCGACTGGTTTCCTGTTGCCGTCCCTGCCTGTTTGGCCTTCTCCACCTTGCCTCTGCCTCAGTCTTCTGTCCCTGACCACGAGAATAACCTCTGCTTCCTCTGGTTTCTGTCTGCCTTCTCCCTTGATGGCTTTGCGTTCCACCGAGTGAATTTCTCCACGTGAGCTGGTCTGAGACTGGAATAAAGCTTTGTTCAACTATTCCGTGTGTCCGTCGTACTGCTTCTGTGTCCTTACCACACCTGTTACAATTTCAGTGACATTTCAATGATTCCAAACACCACATTCACAATAAAATACACAATCTGACTGTTGAAAGGGCATGACTATTCTTTGGAAACTATAATGCATTATACATTCTGACATGTCTCATCTCAAATAATCTCGATAAGAATCTTGTTGTTTTGGATGCCTGTGCTCGCACCACTGTCCTTAACAAAACTGATCAGTCCTTTACATTAGCTGGAGAAAGGTGGCCTGGAAACCGTTTTCACCTATTGTACAAAATTAACTTTTTCATGGCTTTTAAACATATCTAGCCTGCACTCCTCCTCCTCCTCCTCCTCCTCCTCCTCCTCCTCCTCATCCTCCTCCTCCCCTATGCTCTCTGGCCCCTGGGTCATCGAGACCCCCTCAGGACCCGAGGCGAATAACGTACGGGACAAACTCCTCTGTGCCCTGGCCCTGGGTCAGTCGGACCCCAGGAACATAGCACAGCAAGCCCAACACAGATACAGCTACAAGTACGCGAGAGCAAGCGCGGTCCCCGACCCACAGTCGCACGGGCACGTGCATGGAGAGCAAGTACAAGACAAGCAAGTGCAGTGCCTGGCCCCGGGGTCACCGAGATCCCCGAGGACCATCCGCACCTAACGTACAGTGCAAACACCCCCCCCCCGCTCCCTGGCCCCGGGTCTTCCAGACCCAACAAGAACAAACTGAGCACAGCGACGCCAACACAGAGACACAGAGACACACACACACACAGACACACGCAGGAAAGCAAGCGCAGTCCCTGGCCCCGGGTCATCGAGACCCAACACGAACAAACGGAGCACAGCGACGCAAACACAGAGACACACACACACACACACACACAGACACATGCAGGAGAGCAAGCGCAGTCCCTGGCCCTGGGTCATCGAGACCCCCCCCCCCCGAGGACCCGTGGGCGTCCTAAACAAATTACTAACAACAAAGCGATCGTCTCGACGCGTTCGGAAAAAACGCGAGGTAATGTAATAACGATGACGATAGCGATGGTGATGCTGACAGTAATAATAATAATAATAATAATAATAATAGTGATGATTATGATAATAATAATAATAATACTACAGCAGCAACACATAAGGGATGCACCCAAGCACACCGATCGATCGATCGATTCAATCTAACCCTCGTATAATACCACTACTACTACTACTACTACTACTACTACTACTACCACTACTACTACACCACCTCTCTATTTCTATTTCTATTTCTCTATTTCTCCCTCCCAGGCCGTTGTCCCTTCCGACAGTACATGCCCAGCAAGCCCGCTAAATACGGGATCACGTTGTGGGTGGCGTGCGACGCAAAGTCCAGCTACGCGTGGAACATGCAGGTGTACACCGGAAAGCCTGTCGGTGGACAGGTCGAGAGGAACCAGGGGATGCGGGTGGTGCTCGACGTCACCCAGGGTCTGTGCGGTCGCAACGTCACGTGCGACAATGACTTCACCTCCTACGAACTGGCACGGAGACTCCTAGAGTGGGAGCTGACCCTGGTCGGCACGGTTAGGAAGAACAAGCCCGAGCTGCCGGCGGGGCTGCTCGCGGTCAAGGGTCGGGAGGCGTTCTCCTCCAGGTTCGCGTTCACACCCACCACCGCACTCGTGTCCTACGTGCCCAAGAAGAACAGGAACGTAGTGCTGATGAGCACGCGACACACCGAGGCCCGCGTCAGCGAGCGCGAGGACGGCAAACCGCTCATCGTGCTAGACTACAACCGTAACAAAGGAGGGGTGGACAACCTGGACAAGGTGGTCGGAACGTACAGCTGCAGACGGATGACCGCTCGATGGCCCATGGTCGTCTTTCACAACATCCTCGACGTGTCCGCGTACAACGCCTTCGTGATATGGAGAGAGATCAACCCCGGGTGGATGCCCGGCAAGCGCAACAGGAGACGAGTGTTCCTCGAGCAGCTGGGAAAGGCCCTCGTGACTCCGTTTATCGAACGGAGGGAGCGTCTGCCTCGCACGAACGCAGCCGTCGCCGTCGTGCAAGAAGTACGGTCGGCTCGGAGATGTCGCGAACGGCAAGCGCTACGAACTGAGCGAACGGGAGCATCCGCCGCGGCCGCAGCCGCAGCCTCCCCCGAACCGCTCCGTGCGCCGCCGGACGTAGCCTCGCCCGGGGCGAGTAAGAGGAAGCGGTGTCAGATATGTCCACCCAAGAAGGACTGTAAGATGCACACCGTATGCCCCGGGTGCAATAGATACATATGCAAGGGCTGTTCCGTGGCATTCTGCCGTACGTGCGCGTGCTAATCCAGGAGCGGGATACAGGGATAGGGATATAGCGATAGTGATATAGCGATAGTGATAGGGATCGGGCACGTACCCGCACGCACGCACGCACGCACGCACCCGCACGCACGCACGCACACACACACACACACACACACACACACACACTGGATTAGAGTATATACAGTCCCCAACCTCACCTCTGCTCCCACCGCTCCCTGGACCATGGGTCAGCGAGGACCCTCGGTGACTAACGTACAGTGCACACTCCTCTCATCCCCTCAGCTCCATGATCTTGGGTCATCGAGACCCCAGGACCCTAGGTGACTAAGGTGCAGTCCCTACTGCTCTCCTCCCCTCAGCTCCCTGGCCCATGGGTCGTTGAGACCCCAGGACCCTAGGTGACTAACGTACAGTCCCAACTCCGTATCCTCCCTGCCCTGGGTCATTGAGACCCAAAGGACCCGAGGTGAATAACTTACAGTCCCAGCTCCATCTCCTCCCTGCCCTGGGTCATTGAGACCCCAGGACCCTAGGTGAATAACGTACAGTCCCAACTCCGTCTCCTCCCTCCCCTGAGTCATTGAGACCCCAGGACCCTAGGTGAATAACGTACAGTCCCATCCCAACTCCTCTCCAGTCCCTCCTCCCCCATCACCCCACCCATGGCCCGGGTCATTGAGACCCCAGGACCCCAGGTGAATAACGTACAGTGTAAACCCCTCTCCTCCCTGACCCTGGGTCATTCAGACCCCCAAGACCCCGGGTATCTAACGTTGCATCAACCTGGATACTGGATTAGAGACAACACAAGGGTTAAGACTCTAGGAACCACGAGCAGCCCTGCATTCAGTGAGCGCAGCTCTCTAGTGGGGTAATATGGTACCATGAGAGCCTTAAGATATGATGGTGCCTCACCAATTAAGGGTTTGTAGGTGAGGAGAAGGATTTTAAATTTGATTTTACAGGGAGCCAGTGAAGAGAAGCTAATACAGGAGTAATAGGATCTCTTTTCTTAGTTTTTGTTAGTACACGAGCTTTAGCATTCTGGATCAACTGGGGAGATTTAAGAGACTTATTAGAGCAGCCTAATAATAAGGAATTACAGTAGTCCAGTCAAGAAGTAACAAATGCGGGAATAATTTTTCTGCATCGCTTTGAGACAGGATGTGTCTAATTTTTTAAATGTTACGTAGGTGAAAAAAGGCAGTCCTTGAGATTTGTTTTACGTGAGAGTTAAAGGACAAGTTCTGATCAAAGACAACTCCGAGATTCTTTACGGTGGTGCTGGATGCCAGGGCAATGCCATCAAGAGAAACCACATCATTAGATAATTGATTTCGGAGGTGTTCTGGGCCTAGTAAAATAACTTCAGTTTTGTCTGAGTTTAACATCAGGAAGTTGCAGGTCATCCAGGTTTTTATATCTTTGAGACATGCTTGAAGTTTAGCAAGCTGGTTGGTTTCGTCTGGCTTGATCGATAGATATAATTGAGTATCATCAGCATAACAATGAAAATCTATGGAGTGTTTTCTGATAATATTGCCCAAAGGAAGCATATATAAGGTGAATAAGATTGGTCAAAGCACAGAACCTTGTGGAACTCCGTGACTGACGTTTGTGGTCATCGAGGATTCATCATTTACATATACAAATTGAGATTGATCTGATAAATAGGATTTAAACCAGCTTAGTGCGGTGCCTTTAATGCCAATCAAATGTTCTAATCTCTAGGCTAGTGGAGCCGGGGATCGAACCTCCGATCGAACCGACTGATTGAAGGACGACCCTGCTCACCACTAAACCACAGTCGCCCATGACTGTGAGCGACTGTTGTTCTGTGAAAGAACGCTCCTTGTTCTGTTATTGGCGGCATCAACCAACAGAAAACTCTTCATGTAATTTACATCTATCATCTGAGGATGTGAACGTGAACTGACACTGGATTAACTTTATTTTGAGGTGTTTTAGGATTTTATAACTGAAATGTCTTCTCATCAAGGGTCAGTAACATCTTCAAAACTAAAGCTCTGGATGGATCTGTACCAGCTGTCTGTGACCCAACTTGGAGCTGTAAGTTTAGCCTTTTTCATGGTTTTTTAGTTAGTTTATTTAGTCTTATTTATTGTCCTGGTTTGGACTGCGCTAGCCGTTAATGGCCTGGTTCTGACTTTTCCGGCGTGACGCAGTTTCCGGTCTTTTCGCTGTCATTTTCTTCGACAATCGCAATGTGCAAGTAACATTAATTCATACATATAAAATAATCTACATGTCAAATTTCATGAATATATATGGAGATTTACATGTCTATAAATAAATAATATAGGAAAGTGACTTTGAGAGAAAGCAGTAAGAACACTTGGGCGACGATCTTTACTCTGAAAAGTGTCTCCGTATTTTCACCGGCGTGCTAATATGAGTTGTCTAGCCAATAAAAATATAGCATCATGTGTGACATAATATGTAGTCGAGGGGAGGAAGGCAGAACTGTTGGATGTCTGAAAAAAGTTGTGGCTGCGGGAAAAATAAACAAAGAATCGTAGCGCTAGTTAAAGGTAGGCAGCTATTTGTTTGTTTGTAGCTCTGAAACATAAAGGCATACATAAGTAAAATTAAATGTTTTTCTTGTTTTTCATAAGCATAGCTACATCAAGTATATTCATGCACAATGATCTAATGATGCAAATAATGTTGGTGTGTGTGTGTTTGAGAGTGAGAGAGACTGTCTGTACATTTGTTGAAAGCCAAATGGCTCTTATGATTAGAAATTGTTTATGTAGATAAACCTCCAACAGTGCTAGGTTAACCAAAAAGTCTTGCCCAAGGACACATAGACATGGACTAGCGGAGCCGGGGATCAAACCGCCGATCCTTTGATCGAAGGACGACCCTGCTCTTCCACTAATCCACAGTCGCGACTATGTATTAGCTTCTCTGCACTGGCAATAATCAAGAATCAAATAAAAAATCGAAAGTCCTTCCCTTCACTAAGTTCTCCTTGCTTACAAAGCCTTGATTGGTGAGGCACCATCATATCTTAATTCAATTCAATTCAATTTCTTTTGTATAGCCCAAAATCACAAATTACAAATTTGCCTCAGAGGGCTTTACAATCTGCACACAACAACATCCTCTGTCCCAGGACCTCTCATCGACTCAGGAAAAACTCCCCCCCCAAAAAAACTTTCAACAGGGAGAAAAATGGAAGAAACCTTCAGGAGAGCAACAGAGGAGGATCCCTCTCCCAGGATGGACAAAGTACAAAAATAGATGTGTACAGAATGAACAGCATAACAGAGTTACAACACGTTCAATTCACGACCGAAATTATTCATGTAATAGTAGCAGTAGGTGACGGGGAGGACCACAGCAGGACGCAGGACCAGGGTCCAGTTTTAACCACGATCCATAGAAACCTGCGAGGCGAGAAGGCACAAAGACTTCGGGGATGGAGCAGAGTTAGTAATGTGCATTAATGGTGCATGAATTCATACAGAAGGAAAATAGAAAAGAATGTGCGTCAGTAGGGTCACAGCAGGAACCAGGAACAAGGAGGCAGGATCAGGGTCCAGATGCAACCACGATCCGTGGAAACCTGCGAGGCGAGAAAGCACAAAGACTCCGGGGGAAGAAGTAGAGTTAGTAATGTGCATTTATAAGGATCTTAAGGAGCTCATAGTACCATATTACCCCACTAGAGAGTTTATAGTACCACATTACCCCACTAGAGAGCTTATACCATATTACCCCACTCGAGAGCTTATAGTACCATATTACCCCACTAGAGAGCTCATAGTATCATATTACCCCACTAGAGAGCTTATGGTACCCTATTACCCCACTAGAGAGCTAAACTCACTGAATGCAGGGCTACTTTTGGTTCCTAGAGTCTTAAAAAGTAGGATGGGAGCCAGAGCCAAGCTCCTCTTCTGTGGAACCAGCTTCCACTTTCAGTCTGGGGGGCAGACACAGTCACCACATTTAAGAGTAGACTTAAGACTTTTCTCTTTGAGAACTGTAGTGACTTAAACAAATATCCATTTTATATCTTAAAGCCACTGGGAGGCGAACAGGAGAACTTGTTTGGACACGTGTTATGCCACAAACAAATCACTGGCTCTGTGTCTCTTTCGATCTGTTGATTCATGTATTCCGTTGCTCCGTGACACCATAGCATAAAATCAGCAATGTTCTACTTGCAATAAATTAATCTTACATGCTTGGTAACAGCACAAGCATGTAAGACAGTAAGACACTACCTATATAAGGCACTTACCTATATGCCCTTTCATGTTAATGTGCCACCCTGTGTTCACTGTAGGAACTGCATGTCCAAACTCATCCTGTGTTTCCCTCAAAGATAAAAGAAAGCAACAAAAATACATTATGGCTCCAACAATAACGCTTATAGTTAATCTGTAACTTCTCTATTCAGTGAGACATTGCTTTGAGGGTGGGTTCAGGATCCTGAGGACTCCTGTGGCGTTATTCCCCTGCTCCACATCTCAAGTGTAGTGGAGATCCAAGGCTGTCTAACCCAATCAAAGAGAGAGTAGCACAGGTCAGCAGGGGTTGCTCCTCACATTAGGTTCTGTGTCTACATGCACCAAAGCAATGTCACAAATTAAATTACCTTGTAATCACCTGCTGGTTACAACGCGGCTCAAAGGTTGCAACATGGATGGGAGACCAAACGAGTTAAAAGTAGTGATGTGCCCTTTCGTGTCGAGGCTTCGAAGCGAGTGTCGAGTAATCCAGGACGATTTTCAATCTCTCCTAATAAGGTATGCACATAGTAATAATAACTAGCGTAATATACTGTAAATAAATGTGACAACACAGCGTATCTCTTGTTCTAATGTCTTTCTTCTAATTTCTAGTGTTTTAAAAGGTGAAGTGTCTGTTGTGTTCAAAAGAACTTTGATACAACAATAACACCTCATACATGCTGAGGCATTATAGAGCCATGCATGAAAACAAGGAGACCAACAAAAGTGGACCAAGCTCAGTTAAGCCATTTTAGGATGCAATGATAAGACAGCATACAAACAGAAAATGACATGGTACGTTTGTATAAGACAACATGAATTCATATTTTACATGTCAGTAATTAATGACATCTGTAATTGAATACTGCATTTTTTTATCATCAGGAGAGAAGAATGATGTGGATGAGGCCTTGGTCAATATGGTGATTGAGGATTCCCAGCCCTTCACGATTGTGGAGGACAAAGGGTTTAGAAAGCTTGTTAAAGCTACCTATTTTCCTCCCCACAAGCATTTCCCCCCATATTTGCCATTCCAAGAGTGTTCTCTTCTTTCCTTTAGGCTTTGAAAGCTATGGTGGAGGACAGATATAAGGAAGCCAAGGAGAAAGCCAAAGCCATGGCGTCGAAGGCAGTTAGTTTAGTTTAACATCAGATATGTG
The DNA here is from genome assembly GCA_016806645.1 of Ophiodon elongatus. Taxonomy (NCBI): domain Eukaryota; kingdom Metazoa; phylum Chordata; class Actinopteri; order Perciformes; family Hexagrammidae; genus Ophiodon; species Ophiodon elongatus. The sequence goes on along the minus strand of JACSYO010000314.1, from coordinate 337,946 downwards.
GACCTCCATCAACACTGATGCGTCTTTAGCTGTGACATGCCATTTTATAGATGCAAGCACCTCTCATTCTGTTGTTTTAGGGGTGCTGCATTTCCCTGAGGCACATACTGCTGAAAATGTGGCAACAGTAAAAGCAGCACTTATGTCCCAGTGGGGTATTACACACAAAGTTACTTGCCTTTTGACTGATGGCGCAGCAAATATGGGTGCTTGCATAAGGGAGATTTGTTTGCGTCACACAAATTGTGTGGCGCATACTTTAAATTTACTCACAAAAAAGGCTCTTGTCTGACATCCGGGCAAACTCTAGGACAGTGGTTCTCAACTGGTCTGGCTGTGGGACCCACCATCACCCCTTTATGACAAGCCGTGACCCAAATTGAGGAACATTTTCAACTTCTCAAATTTATTTAATGAAAAGATGGTGCAGTTTGAACCTGAGATAGTGCAGAATATGTATGCCAACACAAAAACAAGACCAAAACAACCAGCTGGTGGAGATGCTAGAGAGGGAACTATTCCCTTTTACACTCAATTAGCTGCATTTTAATTAAAAACCAAAAAGTGCATCTTCAGGACACGAGGTATTACAACATACATAACAATTAGAAAACTAATTTCGCAGGTCAAGGTGTTCTTCTATGCTGTAAAATGGCGGGGGTACGTGAAGATTTGAAACAAATATATATTTAAAATTAGCATTGATTCAAAAATCCTTATTTTTTATAAATATTTATTTAATACATTTTCAATAAAATATAAGTGTAAGTTCATAAGCTGAATTTGATATTCAGTAGGCTATTCAATTTCCATCCGCTTATCCGGGGTCGGGTCGCGGTGGCAGCAGGCCTAGCAGACCGACCCAGGCTCCCCTCTCACCCGCAACACGTTCCAGCTCGTTCTGGGGGATCCCGAGGTGTTCCCAGGCCAGCTGGGAGATATAATCCCTCCAGCGTGTCCTGGGTCTTCCCCGGGGCCTCCTACCAGCCTGGAAAACCTCTAACGGGAGGCATCCAGGAGGCATCCTGATTAGATGCCCAAACCACCTCAACTGACTCCTTTCGATATGAAGGAGTAGCGCCTTAACTCCAAGTTCCCTCCTGATGTCCGAGCTCCTTACCCTATCTCTAAGGATGAGCCCGGCCACCCTACGGAGAAAAATAATTTCGGCCGCTTGTATCCGAGACCTCGGTCTTTCGGTCACGACCCAGAGTTTGTGACCATAGGTCATTATCCTAAAAACACAGTCTCCCTCATATCAGGATGGTTTGACCCAACCTGTCACAGACCACCTGTCATCACCTGTCAATCACTGCCGCCTTGAAAAACTCAAACAATGAGTGGCTGAAACGTAGCAGCAATGCTGCTGAAAACATGGAGGGACAAGTGCAGAACAAGTCGAAACCAGAGCCCGCAAAAAAGTGTGAATAGACGACACTCCGCTGCATAAAAAATCCCCATCAAAATAAAACCATAGGATAAAAAAATTTAAATAATAAAAAAAAATGTATTCAATTTTATTTTGCCCAGGCACAGGCCCGTGAAAATGGGTCCGCGACCCACCAGTTGAGAATCACTGCTCTAGGAAGATATGCACTACTTCAAGAGCAGCACCACTGCAAAGGTGCATTCCTTTATTTCATTGCAATATTCTACATGACGCTGTTATGTTTAAGTTGCTGCTGCAGTGATACTTGAATTAATCACTTTTTGTTGGCTAATTTTATAGATGAGGCTGACACAGATGCAGGAGCAAATGGCCCGGCCGGCACTGAAGCTAATTCCAGAGGTGGATACACGCTGAAACAGCACATACCATATGCTCCAACTTGTTCATGACCTCAGGGATCCTGTAGGAGCAGCGTTGGCAGGCCTACGTACTGACGTTGCCCCACTCTCATCAGAACAGTATGAAATGATCACGTCTAAAAGTGCTGTCCCCATTTAATGATGCCACAGTTGAGCTGTCAGAGGAGAAGAGTGTCTGGATCAAAAGTCATTCCCCTTTTATCAATGCTACACCACACACTGGAGGAAGAAATGGGAAATGTCCAAACTCCAGAGAGCACAGCAATGGCTGAGAGTCTGAGGAGACAGTTAGGGAGAAGCTATACACTGCAATCAATGAGAGTCATGTCACTGCGACACTGCTCGATCCCAGGTTTAAAGATAGGCTTCTTTAGCCCCAATAAAGCAGCAGATGCCAAGAGGAGGCTCACTTCTGAATGTGCTGTTGTTATACAAAACAGCACGTCTTCCTCATCATCATCATCATCATCATCATTATCGTCATCACAACCGCACATATCAGAAGCTTCTCACCCTGTGACTCAAGGTATGGATACTGGATACATTCTAATTGTGTTATTGTATTTAGTCACTTACAGTTTGTCTGTCTTAGGTAGCAAACTGTGGCATCGTTTGAACACCACAGTCCTGCAGACGAGGAGCTTCATCTGTGCCCTGTGAAAGGGGAATTTTTAAAGCGGGCGAAATCGTCTCAAAAAAAGAAAACGCCTGAAGCCCAGCACTGTGGAAAAGTTGTTATTTTTAAATACAAATTAATAAAATGTTGTCCCTAGTAACATAAGCACAGTCACATCACAACCCTCTCCCCAATTTGTGTCCACTATTGACCCCGCCATTGTATCATAAAGACAGACACCATATTAATGAGTTCATAATTTATGTATTAGCATCACAAACATCATTCATTCATTTATTCAATTCAAAGCTTCACACACCAAAGCCATGGTGTCGTTATAATCAATCTGCCTGTTTTACATTTATTGTCCACTTGATGGCACAGTAGAGCAAATGAAACACCATGAAGCTTCGGCCCATGAGTGAACCAATTGGATGGACAGCTTCAATGCTTCAGGAAGCTTCATCTCACCATCACTAGTTAAAAGCAATAAATAGATATTTATTTGAAGAATATCACAACTAACTTAAACAAACAAAACAAATAAGCAGCAGTGTCGCCCAAAGCAGAGCAGCCAGCCAAGCAAGGGAGCAACCAGACGCCATGTTCAGGTGTTGCGTCTTTGCACTCCCACCAGGCTCAGGTGTTGCTCATCAGCTGACGATGCACAGCCTGAAAGACAAAGGCTGCGGTCGAATAGTCCTTTTTGCTTAGGAAGGTTCCTAACTGAGTGAAATGACCCGGAAGTATTTAATGATAAGAGCTGTTCGAATTCTCTAAATGCAAAGGAAAGGAGCTTCAATGCTTCCTTACTTAGCTCCTTTAGCATAGAAACCACTGGACCTTCCTTTACAAAAGGAAAGGAGATAATTCTGACCCACAAGTCCTTGCGGCGGCAACATTTAAAGTGACGCACCATCATGACCGAGAAACGCAGATCATGTAAATAACCGTTGTCATAACTCGGAAATGAACTTTCAATAATCTGTTAAACCTGCTGGAAAACTACAAGCGTTACATTGCTGTTGCAATAAACTGCTGTAAAGTGATGTATTGATCTGCTCTCTCTGGTGTTATACTGCAGCCTCATTCCTCATTCATTCTTTTATCTGACTTCAGTTTCAGAAGCTTTGATAAAAGGTTAAACTGGACGAGCTCTGCAGTCTGAGTCATGTTTTTAATTATCATCTTTTCAATTAACATTAGAATTTTAAAACACTATCAAGTCAACACTTCTAGGTCACACTGAGTTTCATAAACTATTGTCTGCATATTCTTATGATCAGATTATAATCGGCATATTAACCATAACAACAAAGAGGGATATGAGACATTGTTAGTGGGAGAACGTATTTAATTCAGCATGTTTGAAACTAAACAATGAGACAGTTTAGTAGCTTTGTTCGCTCTGTGACAATCCCTTGGTTTCACTTTCATATTAATTCTTTCACTTATATTGCAACCTTGTTAATAAAGTAATACTATGAACCGGGTTGTTTATGTCGTTGTGACGCAACACTGTAACAACACACGGACGAAGGAATCTAAGATGCGCTTCTTTGTAGTCCATCTTCTGAACATTGTGGTTTCACCGCTGCAGACTGAAATCACTAACATGTGTCTCCCGTCGCATCATAACTACGTAGCTTAGTGAAAGTGGAGTCGGATTCCCTAAACACCGCGGTGGTCTTTTCCTAACTCCTCATGAATTCTCCTAACCATCTTTCCTTGACCCCGTGACTTTTTCCACAGAGGTCAAGGAAAAGTGGTTAGGGTTAGACGTTAGAAGGTAATTTTTTGGACTATTTGAATCCAGCCAAAGACACAGCAAACATGACCCAGACCCCTAGTGGAAGGGAAGGGTTGTCACACTGCTGAGCAATAAAATGTGCAGTTGTCGTGAGTCAGACAGACTCAGTCTCCAACACTGATGCGAGAAAATATCAAGAGCAAACAGATCAATGCATGATGAGTGATGATGATCATGTTTTGTATTGCTGTCGTAGACACCCAGTCATACAAACAGCCAGTTATGTTTGGGGAACTCCTGTAAGGATTAAACTAAGGATCGTTTTTACTTTAGATGTTTATGACTCAGAACCAGTAGCCAATACAATTACAGCCATCAAACAACATCTTCCCGGTGTTAATACAGAATAGGCTGTGGAATCAAAGCTGCCTCATCTTTACAATAAAAATAGTTTATCAGCACTAAATCAGAATAAATTCTTTATTTCACAACGAGATTTAATGAGTAATAAAAAACGCTTTAATCTGCGTGCAGGTGCACAAAGCAAATGTGGTGAAAATTTATCTTACCCGCTGTTGAGTCTTTCAAAGCTGAAATGACGAATATTGGAAAACAGAACTTATCTTTGAAATAATTTATTCTTGCAAGAAGAGGCACCGTTATACAGAGTCGCAAAGAGTCTGTGGAAGTGAGACCTCCAGAGTTAAAGTCACACTTGGTTATATAGAGAGTGAACACATGGTTGGGGAGGGGGGGGGGGGGGCATTCATTGGGTGGGGCGACATATATTATTACGGATATATTGAAAACATCCTGTCTGAAAAAAAATATCCTCACATTTTGAGACTTTCATATTTCAACAACTAAGACTCAACCCACAGCATGAAAGTGGCACCACCTTGTGGTGGAACTGCAAAAGCACAGACCAAGAGTGCAGAGGTCCTGGGATACTTTCACAGCACAAAAATAACCAACTATAAAATATAAAGTTGGCTCGGGGCCGGCAATAGAGAAAGTGGCATGGGGTCATGGGATATAATCATTGATACAATGTCACTTTGACACAAAATATAATTTTATCTGTATTTATTACAGTAAATAGTTCTCCTCAAATGCCTTTACGAATTGAAAAATAAGACTAATGCTTGAACAGCTCGGAGCAGAACAACAGAAGCTAAATGGTTATTTCACTGTTATCAGTGGGCATGCACCTGAATGCTTGTGTTTACAGAAAACAGCGGTCCATACTCAACGTCTCCCCGAAACACCCAGCTCAGGGGGCTCTCGGGGTACACTGGTTAAGAAATTTAGGGGAACCCCTAGGAGAAAAATAAAATCAGATTAATAAGCAAAACCCGGGCTACAAGATCATCCAAGCCATTTGTACATGCTCCAAACACAACTAATCAAGACCAACGAAATGCATAACAAATATTCATATTTATATCTCGCCATCCACTGGACTCGCTCGCCATATGTCGACCTACCGCGAGTTAGCTTTATGCTTCATAGGCTTGCGACCATGCAAACGAACGACAATAACCCAGGGATTACCGCTCAAAACCCTATAAACCACAGCATCAGCGATGTCTGAGCCAAAGAACACCAGCCTCAGACGATTATGAAACCAGCAAAACAACATAAACAGCCTCGTACCTGATTATGAAACCTATAGAAAGACATATTTCCGCTGGTCCTGCACTGAAATAGGCCCGTGTGAAATCTCTACTAAAAAACAAAGCTTCCACGGGTCTTTTTGACTGAAAGTTTACATATGGGGGATGGTCAGCAGCTAAGAAATGGCCCATGAAATTACCATAAGCGTGGCCTGACTGACTTGTATTGGCTAACAGTGCTGTCAATCTCATTTCGGCCGGTTTCCCTGCATTCTCCCAGCTCTGATGGTTAACAGGAGGTCTCACTCAGCTATGTGAGATGTTCACATAAAAATTCTCAGACCTTGATACTTCCTGAGTATGATACTTCTCTGATTTTGAGAAAAGAAATATGTAAAAAACATTATTTTGGTTTGGCATTGTGTATTTTACTGCTGTATATGGATGTATTGAACATCATTAGTGAAAAAAGAAGTGAAATATATAGTTTGGTACACATAAATTCAAATTGCACTTATCATGCCAATTCATAATTTTCAGAGACCTCGCCTGACCTGCCTGTACTAAAAACTTTCATTTTTCTCTGCTTCACTTTATCAAAGTCAAACTGTGCAGAGAGAGTGTTCACATATTGTGCTATGATATGAAATAAGTTTAAACCTGCAACTGCATTATTCTAAAGTGCCAGAGCAGCCTCTTTCTCCTCTGTCCTTATCCTTCTAGACCTTTTTGCTGCATTCGACACAGTGAACCACCAGATCCTTATTTCCACCCTACAGGACCTGGGTGTCTCAGGCACTGCTCTCTCCCTTTTCTCATCCAACCTCAACGACCGCACTTACCGGGTAACCTGGAGAGGGTCTGTATCTGAACCCTGTCCCCTCACTACTGGGGTCCCTCAAGGTTCTGTCCTGGGTCCCCTCCTATTCTCTCTGTACACCAACTCTCTCGGCTCTGTCATTTGCTCACATGGCTTTTCCTACCACTGATATGCTGATGACACCCAACTAATCCTCTTGTTTCCCCAATCTGAAACTCAGGTAGCAGCACAAATCTCTGCCTGTCTGACTGATATATCTCAGTGGATGTCCGCACACCACCTGAAGATTAATCCTGACAAGACTGAACTACTTTTCCTTCCAGGGAAAGGCTCTCCCACCCACAACCTGACTTTCACCTTCAACAACTCCGTGTTAACCCTGACCCTGACTGCTAGGAACCTTGGCGTGATACTCGACAGTCAACTCTCCCTCACTGCCAACATCGCTGCAACAACTCGGTCCTTTTGGTACATGCTGCATAACATCAGGAGAATCCGTTCTCTTCTCACCCAGAAGGCGGCGTAGGTTCTGGTACAGGCTCTGGTTATCTCATGCCTAGACTACTGTAACTCCCTCCTGGCAGGTCTACCTGCTAGTGCCATCCGACCTCTGCAGCTCATCCAGAATGTGGCAGCTCGACTGGTCTTCAACCTGCCTAAATTCACCCACACTACATCGCTCCTCTGCTCTCTTCACTGGTAACCTGTGGCTGCTCGCATTCGTTTCAAAACATTGGTACTTGCGTACAATGCTGCGAACAGATCGGGTCCAGTCTACATCCAGGACATGGTCAAACCTTACACCCCACCCCGCTCACTCCGCTCTGCATCTGCCAAGCGGCTTGTAGCTCTGTCACTGCGAGCTAACCGCTCAACAAAATCGCGATTGTTCGCTGTCCTGGCTCCCAATTGGTGGAATGAGCTCCCCAATGACATCAGGACAGCAGAAAGTCTCTACATCTTCCGTCGCAAACTAAAAACACATCTCTTCCGACTATACCTTGAATAAAAAAAATTGTATGTATCTCTCTTAGTACTCTAGTAGCGCTTAAATGACACTTACTTATATCACCTGGTAGTTTGGCTTTCTTGAGGAATTGTACTTTCTTGATTTTTCTTGTTCTGGGTTTGAACTCCCATGGTTGAATGTACTTATTGTAAGTCGCTTTGGATAAAAGCGTCTGCTAAATGAAATGTACTGTAATGTAATGTAATGATCATCCTGAAAGTGCTTCTTTTTTTTTTTAGGCGAACCTGAAATCTTTTCATTCTTTCTGTGTTCCATTTTCCTTTACTTTCAACCAGTAACATATATACTGATATTTACACATTATCTACAAATCTCACAGTTATTACCTTTATAATAACACTAAGATTATTCAAATAGACTTTGTGGTTGCAGAGATATACTCTTTAGTATGGGCATTCTTTTTTGTGCGGAGGCCTCAAAAATAGGTTTGTTTTTAACAGTTAAGGCTGTGAGACCAGAGCCTGTGGCCCAATCCCAATGTCCCCTAAGCCCTCAAACCCTGAACCCTCAGGGCCTTACTGACGTCACCTGTTAAGTGCTTGAGTGTGAGAGACTGTGAGGGCTTGAAATGGTGTAAATAGGAATGGGACAGCCCTTTGCTGCAACACACCACGTTACCATGACAACGTCAACAAATATTGTTTACAATTGTGGGTATTTATTTTATACTTTTCACTGTCTGATTTGAACCTCTTCCAGGTTCTTTCCTCACAAGATGAGACGTAATTTCAAATAATCTATTGACTCGTTTTTCTCAAAAACAGCTTCAATGACAAGACGAAATGTTTGATGAATAAATAAATAAATATCCTTTGATTGTGTTTTTATGTCCCATCTTTAATCCTTAATGTTGTTGTGTACATGTAATCTACCAGGCTGAACACACATGTGCCCTCCTCTTTGTTTACCTTTTTTTTTTTTACATCTCCATGCTTCCATTGGTAACTGCGTGTTTAGCGTCACATTGCAATGAATTGTGGGTAATTCCCTTGAGCAAAGTCTGCATCTAATGCCTATTTACGGAAAGGGTTCATAAAGGGCTAAAAATGTCTGCCAGAGAGCCCTGAAACACTCAATGATTTGACAGGGGGACAGCCCTAAACCCTTTAAGCGCCTCAAAGTCTGTGAGTCCGTAAGGGTGGATACTGGGATTGGGCCTCTGTGTTGTATGAGTCTTGCTAAATGAATATGTTGTTTTTGGGTAGCTTAGTAAGCAGGAAATAGATTCCTGTAAGGATGTATTAATGTGTATATGGGTGGGGAGCTTGATTTACCCGCGCGCCGTGTTCATAGGGATGGCTCCACGGTGAGCTTTGTTCTTTATCAATGCCACGTTCATCAAGAGTTTTATTTTGGTTCCCTGAACATTTCGGTCGTAATATTTTGCTATTGTGTACAACTGTTAAAATGTTTAGGAAGATGAACAAACCTTAACCCTGTGAAGCCTGACACATCAAATTATATTCAGAAAATTCAGATTTTTTTAATATTGAAGTGTTTATTGGACCTTCAGTAAAAAAAATTATATATATATATATTTTATTTTGTCATTTACATATATGATATATATATATATATTTTTTTTTTTTGGCCTCTTGCATGAGTTTTCTCTGTAGGGTGGCCGGGCTCAGCCTTAGAGATAGGGTAAGGAGCTCGGACATCAGGAGGGAACTTGGAGTTGAGGCACTACTCCTTCATATCGAAAGGAGTCAGCTGAGGTGGTTCGGCCATCTAATCAGGATGCCTCCTGAACGCCTCCCATTAGAGGTTTTCCAGGCACGTCCAACTGGTAAGAGACCCCGGGGAAGACCTAGGACACGCTGGAGGGATTATATCTCCCAGCTGGCCTGGGAACACCTTGGGATCCCCCAGAACGAGCTGGAACATGTTGCGGGTGAAAGGGATACCTGGGTCGGCCTGCTAGGCCTGCTGCCACCGCGACCCGACCCCGGAGAAGCGGATGACAATGGATGGATGGATATTTGTTTTGTATCAAATTTGATACATCAGGCATATTAATTAATATATTGAGCTCAACAATGTGTATTTTAGAAACAATAACAAATGATGTTCATTGCTTTTGGAACATTTCAGTTGGTTTGGTTCTTATTCTTTCCCAAACAGGAACCTTTTTACAACCTTTTTATTTTGCCTTGTGGGAGGCGAAAGGTGGACTTTACATTTCCTACAGTAGACATGGGAGAAGTGGTTTCCGATGTTGGGAAGTGATCAATGCCATCCTTTCTCTAGTCTAGTCTGGTCAACACTTTCATCTTGCAAGTCTTCCTCCTCACTACTATCTGAGCTTCCCTCAGTAAGCAATGCATTAGATCATCTTCCCCTAACTGCTCCAATTCACTTGAATTGCCATCAAGAATCATGCTGATGACATTATCAACACTGTACCTTTTGCCATCTAAAAGTAAACAAAAAACAAACGATTGTTTACTCTGAATAAACAATCATTTGTAAAAAGGATTTTTTATCATATATAAAAAACATAAATTTCCACTCAATATATCTTACTATGACATATCTACCTTTAATTCGTTTAATTAAATGATCAAAACAGTGTATTTGGCATTGTGATATGGCATGATCCAGATTGCAAAATGAAATACAATACAATGGCGATGGCATAATTTACAGGTGAATTATTACTTTATAAACCTGCTGTATCATATTTGATACCTATGTTTTCAAAACGATGTTACTATAAAATAAGGAATGAATTCCCTGCCAAAAACGAACAGGTAACTTTGTGACGGCTGCCATTTTGGAAATGGCATTTAAATGCCTGCTACTGCCTGCAGTGCATGGAAACTCCACTAGATGGCAGAAGGCATGTATAGGATTGTATGCAACAGGTTTTTCAGGAAAGTTTTGCTCTTGTTATTTACGTAGAGGTCTCTAAAACTCATGAAGCAAATATGATACAAATGGCACTAGCACTTTGAACAAAAGAAAAATGTGAAGTTAAAACTGTTAGCTCATGCACTGGATGGCCATATACTAATATTGGCTGTGAGCTAGGTTTTTGTTTTCGTTTACATGAGGCAACCTAGACATGTAACAGTTATTGCAATTTTATTTTGGCTAACAGAGCCAACAGAACTTATAACTCAGTAAGTAGACTAAGTGTTGAAATGTGGAAATAGAGAACATGTGTGATTGTATTATTGAAGTAGTTTTGGAAGTATTTTTCTCATGAGATACAGTATAACAATGCATCACTGATGTCAAGTAGATTTGTTTTGCATATTGTGAATAAATGTATTCTGCTGAGCGAGGCTAAACGAACGAGAGTGAAGTTGTCCTGTCTCATTTGTTTGTCCTGTTTTCAGAAACTATCATCTGTCTATTTGTTACCACACGGTACCTGTAACCCAAACACATGTTGCATGATTGCTAATTGAGCAATCGGAGCTTTTGTGATAAAGCTCAGATTTATCACAAAACAGGTGTGCTGCTCTGTTTTTGTGTTTTTTTTACTGTAACTGTCTAGCGTATATTTTTCATTGTTTGTTCTGTTTGCAGAACACTTTACACATCCAATGCAATATTTTGGGAAAATTACAGTATCTTTGTGTTTCTCTATTTGAGTATAAAACATTAAATACAAAGATGTTACAACACCTACTGGACATACACAGTAAGTTTATACTAAAATGATACATAAAGCAGTTATTGAAACTGACACAAAGCAAACCCTCAGCTTAAGATTTCAAAACTCTGAACAAATCTTTTGCTTTGCACCCAATTTGTAATTCAACATCTCTCTCTCTTTGCAGCCCACTGCACACAGTTCCCTACATATGACACAAGAGGTCATTTGTTTACGATTTCAAAACACTGCCATTCAAAATTCTGCACTCGTGGAGCAATACATGTGCCACCTGGCCAAACAGCTGAATTGATCTCATCAATTCGGATGCAGGTACAATAATTCAATTCAATTCCTTTTATTTTGTATAGCCCAAAATCACAAAACCTGCCAGAGCACAGAAAGTCTGTGCCGGAGAACAATGGAAGCCAACAGAGCAGCAAGGGGCCTGTTTTCAAAAATATGTGTTATTCTTTTTTAAGGTCTATTGGTGGTTGGCAAACAACTATTTGGTGCATTACCGCCACCAACTGGTCTGGAGTGTGGTTCAGGATGTTTCTAGTACTTCTTTTTCTCAATCATTTTAGTTAATCTAAGATACTGAAATAGTACTTGATAGCACTTACTCCTTGAGTTCTTTTGCAGAATATCTGTTATATTAAACTGTACCTTTTCCTTCCCAAGGTTTCCAATTAACTGCCCTCTTTCGTGCTCATATTTCTGACAGTGTAGAATCACATGTTCTATTGTTTCCTGTTGTCCACAATAGTCGCACCTGCCTGTCTCATGTTTTCCCATTTTTTTGTAGTGTACTGTTCAGCCCAGTGTGTTCAGATCCCAGTCTTCCTGTAGTGCAGCTATAATCTAATATGGATCTAATTAATCCAATGTATATGGCTTTCAAAGCAGTTCTATCTGCCCCCCAAACATCTCATTATATTTAGCACTTTCTTACATTTATCTTCTACTTTTTTAATATGTACAGCCCATGTGATCCTTTCATGAAACCACAAACCCAAAAATGTAAAGTGCTTTATTCTCTCCAATTCATGATTATATAGTTTTAGTTTTACATTACTACCATTTTTTTTCCCTTGTAAAGAACATGTTTTTGTCTTATCTGCTGAAAATTTAAAACCCCATTTATATGAACACTCTTCTACCTTTAAAATGGCTATCTGCAGTTTCTTTACTATGAATTCCGCATTTCTTCCCCACTTCAAAATTGACCCATCATATCACTCATCATCACCCAAATAGTGACAATCCCATCCCATTTTCTATTTCACTGAACACATCATTTATCATTATGGAGAATAATAAAGGACTGACTACCTTGAGGTGTTTAATTTTCAATACCAACCTTTCCCGAATAGCTCTTTCCAACTCTGACTTCTATGAATCTATTTAATAAAAATATTTAATCCATCTATAAATTCGACCCTTAATACCCAACTTGTAAAGTCTAATTAATAACCCTTCTCTCCACATCATATCATATGCCTTCTCTATGTCAAAGAAGACCGCTACAAGACTTTCTTTGTTTACCTGTGCTTTTCTAATTTCATGTTCCAAACTAGCTGGATCTGTTGTACGTACTTCTCCCTTTCCTGAAACCACTCTGATATTTGGATATATATCCTTTACTTTCTACATAATATGTTAATATTCTCCATTATTTTGCAGATATTTGATGTTAAAGGTATTAGTCTATAGTTCCCTGGGTTTGTGCAATCTTTACCGGGTTTGCGTATCGGGACTACAATGGCCTTCGTACAGCTTTGAGGCAATTTCCCACCCTCCCAAACTTTATTATATAATTCAAGTAATATATCCTGAGATGATTCACTTAAATTTCTTAGCATAATATAACAAATTTGTCCTTGCCTGAAGCCGACATTTTGGTTTTCTTGAGACATTGGCTAAGTTCGATTTTTGTAAAAGGCTTGTTTAGCAGATCATTGGTATCTTCCTCTTGCTGTAATGCATTTTCATTCTCCATTATTGTAGTTTCCATTCCCCTTTTGCCCTCTTCACTAATATTGTCTGAACTATGAATGTTCACAAAAGTTTTTGCCAACATCTCTGCTTTCTCCTCATCTCTCATTGCTGTTGTTTCATCACCATTTAGGACTGGATACCCAAACTATCTTTTAATCCCGTTCATTCTCTTTATAATTTTCCATACTTTATCAATTTTTGTCTCCCTTCCTATTGAGTTACAACATTTCCTCCAAAAGTCCTTTGTATTTTTTATCATCCTCCTAACATTTGCTTGTAACTTTTTATACTCAATAAGATTCAGAAAACTATGATTCTTCTTTAATACTTTAAAAGCTTTATTTTGAGATTTAATTGCGTCATCACATTTCTTTGTCCATCAAGGTACCATCTTCTTTTTCTGCTTACCTCCGTTTTTCTGCATGGACTGCTTTGCGGCATCAAGAATAGCTTGACAAACAGAATCATTTACATCTTCAACATCTTCACTAATATACACTTTCTTCATTTCTTGACCCTTCTAAATTTCTCCGAGTCAGCACTGCAGAAAGACCATTTCTGTAGTCCTTCTGTCTCATATTCTTCTAAACTCTGCCCTATTTCAATCATTATTGGATAATGGTCACTTCCAGTTGTTCCTCTTATTACCTCCCAGGATCTAACCACTGCCAATGATTCAAATACTAAAGTAAGGTCTGTGGCAGACTCTGAGCCTGTTCTGATGTTAAATCTGGTCTCAGTTCCATTATTTAAGCACACTAAGTTTTTTATCTCTATTAACTCTTCTATCACCATTCCATTGTCATCATTACCACAACCCCATAACTTCCATCATCACATTTTCCAGCTGTTTTCCTTTCCCCCAAAACTTTATACTGTATTCCTTGTTTTACAAATTTTATGCAGCCTCCTCCATTATCCCCCACTCTATCCATCGTATCCTTTAATAACAAATTATAATGCTGGTTTAAGCCATGTTTCCTGAACACATGTCATTTCTGGTTTCTTTTTTAGGTTTTCAATGAATCCTTTAAACTCTTGACCATTTGATAACAAGCTTCTGAGATAAAATAAGATAATCCTTTATTAGTCCCGCAGTGGGGACATTTACAAGATTACAGCAGCAGAGGGTAAAGTGCAGACATAGTAAAATCAAAACAAGTATTATAAATAAGCATAAAACAGTAAAACAGTAGTAAAAACAGTAAATAATCTACAGTAGCTGAAATATGATATGTACACGCAGAATATAATAGCTTATTGCTGGAGTATTTGTATTGCACAGGTCAGTAGAAACATTGAGTAGCTTAAGTGTTTTGTGGTCTACTGGGAGCTGGTTGTGCAGTCTGACAGCAGCAGGAAGGAAGGACCTGCGGTACCTCTCCTTCACACACCTGGATGAATCAGCTGGTGGCTGAAGGAGCTGTACAGAGCTGCCAGAGTGTCCTGCATGGGATGGGAGGTGTTGTCCATCAGGGATGAGAGCTTAGCCACCATCCTCCTGTCTCCCACTACCTCCACCATATCCAGAGGACACTACAGGACACTGCTGATCTTCTTGATGAGCTTGTTCAGTCTCTTCCTGTCAGCTGTCGAGATGCTGCTGCTCCAGCAGACCAGAAGAAGGCTGATCTTCTATGGAGTTCCATTGTAGTACAATTGTACTACTACTACTACTACTACTACTACATTCCATTGTAGTACAATCAGACTGTCCTATCCCCTGGGCCTCCTGGCTTCCAGTCTTCTCCAAGTCTTTTATTAATATGCTCCCAGGATGCACCTTTCATCTCAAAAGAATTCTCAGCTCCCCTCACAATTTAAATTTTCTCTGTTTTGTGTTTAACTTGGTCAGTACAATTTATTACATACACTGTAAACATCCATCCATCCATCCATTTTCCTCCGCTTATCCAGGGTCGGGTCGCGGTGGCAGCAGGCCTAGCAGGCCGACCCAGGCTTCCCTCTCACCCGCAACACGTTCCAGCTCATTCTGGGGGATCCCGAGGAGTTCCCAGGCAAGCTGGGAGATATAATCCCTCCAGCGTGTGCTGGGTCTTCCCCGGGGCCTCCTACCAGTTGGGCGTGCCTGGAAAACCTCTAACGGGAGGCATCCAGGAGGCATCCTGATTAGATGCCCGAACCACCTCAGCTGACTCCTTTCGATACGAAGGAGTAGCGCCTCAACTCCAAGTTCCCTCCTGATGTTCGAGCTCCTTACCCTATCTCTAAGGCTGAGCCCGGCCACCCTACGGAGAAAACTCATTTCGGCCGCTTGTATCCGAGACCTCGTTCTTTCGGTCACGACCCAGAGTTCGTGACCATAGGTGAGGGTCGGAACGTAGACCGCCCAGTAAATTGAGAGCTTTGCCTTTCCGGCTCAGCTCCCTCTTCACCAAGACGGTCCGGTGCAGCGCCTGTTTTACTGCTGCAGCCGCACCGATCCGTCGGTCGATCTCACGCTCCATCTTACCCTCACTCGTGAACAAGACCCCGAGATACTTGAACTCCTTCGCTTGCGGTAGGTACTGGGTCCCCACCCGGAGGGAGCAATCCACCGGTTTCCGGCAGAGCACCATGGCCTCGGATTTGGATGTGCTTACCCTCATCCCCGCCGCGTCACACTCGGCTGCAAATCGCCCCAGTGAATGCTGGAGGTCATGGTCCGAAGAGGCTAACAGGACCACATCATCTGCGAACAGCAGAGAGGCGATCCCGAGACCCCGAACCCGACGTTCTCCTCCCCCCGGCTACGCCTAGATATCCTGTCCATGAAAGTCACGAACAGGACCGGTGATAAAGGGCAGCCCTGGCGGAGACCAACACCCACCGGGAACGCGTCTGACTTATTGCCGAGAATACGAACACAGCTCCTACTGCAGTCGTACAGAGACCGGATGGGCGGTTGCACCCCATTTTCCCACAGCACCCCCCACGAAAGGACGGATCTCATCCACCCCTGGCACCTTGCCACCAAGGAGCTTTTTGACTACCTTAGTGGCCTCTGCCAAGGATATGGATGCAATCCCCCCCGAGTCTTCAGGTACTGCCTCCTCTCTGGAGGACATGTTGGCCGGGTTTAGGAGTTCCTCAAAGTGCTCTTTCCACCGCCCGACGATGTCCCCCGTCCGGGTCAGCAGTTCCCCCCCCCGTGCTGAGCACAGCCTGGGGTAAGCCCTGCTTTCCCTTCCTGAGCCGTTGGATGGTTTGCCAGAACTTCCTTGAGGCCAACCGAAAGTCCTTCTCCATGGCCTCCCCGAACTCCTCCTATGCCTGAGTTTTAGCATCCGTGACCACCGCAGCTGCAGCCCTTCTGGCCTGCCGGTACCTCTCAGCTGCTTCAGGAGACCCCTGAGCCAACCAGGCCCGAAAGGCCTCCTTCTTCAGTTTGACGGCTTCCCTCACCCCCGGTGTCCAACACCGGGTTCTCGGGTTACCGCCACGACAGGCACCGGTGACCTTCCGACCACAGCTCCTAGCGGCCGCGTCCACAATAGAGGCTTTGAACATGGTCCACTCGGATTCCATGTCCCCAGCCTCCCTTGGGATGTGTGAGAAGTTCTTCCGGAGGTGGGAGTTGAAGACCTCCCGGACAGGATCCTCCGCCAGACGTTCCCAGTTCACCCTCACTACACGTTTGGGCTTGCCGGGTCTTTCCAGCCGATTCCCCCGCCATCTGATCCAACTCACCACCAGGTGGTGATCAGTTGACAGCTCTACTCCTCTCTTCACCCGAGTGTCCAAGACATACGGCCGCAGATCAGATGAAACGATTACAAAGTTGATCATTGATCTACGGCCTAAGGTGTTCTAGTACCAGGTACACTTATGAGCCACCCTATGTTCGAACATGGTGTTCGTTATGGACAAACCGTGGCTAGCACAGAAGTCCAACAGCGAGACACCACTCAGGTTCAGCTCAGGCAAGCCGTTCTTCCCAATCACCCTCCGCCAGGTTTCTCTGTCGTTGCCCACGTGAGCGTTGAAGACTCCCAGGAGAACTATGGAGTCAGCAGGAGGCGCCCTTTCCAGGACCCCTCCCACCGACTCCAAGAAGGCCGGATACTCCGGACCGCTGTTCGGTGCATAGGCACAAACAACAGTCAGAGCCTTACTCCCTGCAACCCGCAGGTGCAGGGAGGCGACCCTCTCGTTCTCCGGGGAGAACTCCAACACAGCGGCGCTCAGTCGGGGGCTCGTGAGTATCCCCACTCCCGCCCGGCGCCTCTCACCATGGGCAACTCCAGAAAAGGACAAAGTCCAACCTTTCTCCAGGAGCTTGGTTCCAGAGCCAGTACTGTGCGTGGAGGTGAGGGCAACTATATCTAGCTGGTACCGCTCCACCTCCCGCACCAGCTCCGGCTCTTTCCCCGCTAGCGAGGTGACGTTCCACGTCCCTAGAGCTAGTCTATGCCGCCGGCGATCAGCTCGCCCAGGCCCCCTGCCCGGCCTGCCGCCCGGTCCACATAGCACCCGACCCCGATGCTTATCCCTGCGGGTGGTGGGTCCACAGGGTGGCTGCTCCATGATGTTTCTTCGGGCTGAGCCCGACCGGGCCCCATGGGCGAAGGCCCGGTCACCAGACGCTCGCCTACGAGCTCCCCTCCTGGGTCTAGCTCCGGGAGGGTTCCCCGGTTTCCCTGGTCCGGGCGAGGTGGCTGTAGTCCGTGGGCTGCTGTTCATCGGGGTTTTTTGAACCCCTCTTAGTCTGGACTCTCCCCTGCGACCTGTTTGTCTTGGGAGACCCTACCAGGGGCTGATGCCCCGGACAACATAGCTCCCAGGATCACTGAGCCACTCAAACTCCTCCACCACGTTAAGGTGGCGATTCACGGAGAAGGGATATATAGAAGAGAAAAAAACACTGTAAACAATTGCTGTTAATTTACAGCCAATTTTCAACAGTAATCTATTGTATTTATGTAATATGGTTTTGTACTGTAGTTTGCAATGCATTGTGGGCTGGCCCATCTGAAGCAACAGCTCAGAGGCCCTAAACAGTATTCTAATGTTTTAAATTACAGTACACTACAGTATTTTTGGGAAATTTGTGTTGGCATTCGGGAGGGAACTTTTTCAGAAACCTCATTTGGAAAGCAATTTTTCCAGAGGACATACTTTGGAGGACATACACCGGCTGTGTATCTACAAAACAGACGGTAATTAAAACAATATTATTTTCCTCTCAGTTTCTTATTTATACAGGTAACGTATGAAATACGTAGAAAATAAGGTTTGAAATCAAGCTGATGCACTGCAAGCTGTCTAGCTAGACAGTCTGTGATTTTAAAATGCCCCTTATCAATGAGGTTGAGATTTGAATAGCTCAATCATTTATATTGACATGCATTTTAGAGTCACCGTGTTTAATCAAATGCTCACCGTTTATCATCTAGGAATTTTCTTCAGACCGGTAGTTGTTGCTAGCTAGCTATCTGATAGCATTTTGCCCCTTGTTAGCTTCAAGTTCCATGAAAAAACTCAACAAACTTGAAGGTGGGAATGATGAGGGAATAATTTCAAGTAGCTAGAAAGGTGGTTCATCTTTGAGAGGAGAGTTTGGACAGCCCTTTAGTGCTGCATATAATTACAACATTGATTTCTTTCACTGTTGTTTTCATAGCCGACCAAGGTTAACGTTTGGTTTAAGATGAGAAATTTCAGCACGAACATTGATACAGGTGGGACAGAAAAGCAGTAATTATACTGCGCTTCTTCTTGACATATTTTAGCCTACTTAACGTCAATGCATAATATGTTTGATTATACATTTGTTTAGTGTCAACACACATTTTGAGTGTTTGTGAAATGAAAGGGACTATCTGGAGTAAAAGTCTGGCAATTGTGTAAGCTACTTTTTGTTTCTGCATTGGCAGCAAAAATGTTCCCCTGTCAGATCTGTGGTCATTACTGTGCCTTGATATTGACTTATATAAGGCACATGAGAATTCATAAAAACACACCTAATTTAACTTCTACCCTAGCCTATTTTGAGGTTTCTGCACGAAAAAAGCATACTAAAATGAGTACAAATCTGCAACCACAAGGTCTATTTGAATAATTTTGGTGTTGTTATAATGGTAATAACTGTGAGATCCTTTAAGTAATGTGTAAATATCAGTATACATGTCACTGGTTAAAAGTAAATGAAGATGGAACACAGAAAAATGAAAAGATTTCAGGTTCGCCTATGAAAAAAAGAAGCACTTTCAGGATGATCATCACTTTTGAATAATGCAGTTGCAGGTTTAATCATTTTTTATATCATAGCACAATATGAGAACACTCTCTCTGCACAGGTTGACGTTGAATAAAATGAAGCAGAAAGAAATAAGAGTTTTTAGTACAGACAGGTCAGAAAAATCCTCTGAAAATTAGGATTTATTGAATAATTTAGTTCTTTACTTTTTTTTACCAAAACTATTTTTGTTACTTATTTTTTCACTAATTATGTTTAATACATCCATATACAGCATTAACATACACAATTCCAAACTAAAAGAATGTTTTTTGCTCTGAAATCTCTATAAAATGCATATTTTTGTTCTCAAAATCAGAGTTCTGGAGAGTAAAAAGGCTGTTATTTTTTCTGTGAATGGTTTTCAGAGCCAAGTAAGACATCCTCTTTTTCTGCAGAGATAGGAGCATACAGGACATCCGACCAACTGGTGATAGACAGCACTGTTTAGCCAATAAGTGTCAGTCAGGCCATGCAGATAGAGTGTGATAGGGCAATAGGGTAGGTAGTTGCCATCCCCCCATATGTAAATTGTCAGTCAAAGAAGCTTGCTTTCCTCTTGTTCTTCTTCCTTTGCTTCCTACGGACTTAGCTCAGTCTGTGAGCATCGGAATTAATTCGTTTTCAGCGTTTCATGACGAGGTACGGGGCTGTTTATCATATTTTGCTGGTTTCATAATCGTCTGAGGCTGGTGTTCGTTGGCTCACAGATCGCTGAGGCTGTGGTATATAGGGGTTTGAGTGCTATGTGCGGAATCCCTGTCTTCTTGCCGTTCTTTAGCGTGGTCGCAAGCCTATGTAGCATAAAGCTAACTCGAGCAAGGGAGACATGCCGAGCAAGTCCAGTGTCTGGTGAGATATGAATATGAATATTTGGTTATGCATTTGGTTGGTCTTGTTTAGTTGTGTTTGGAGCATGTACAAATGGTTTACATGAGCTTGTAGCCCGGATTCTTTTCTGTTATTCTGATAGGCAATATCATTATATCTGTTCTTGATTAGTGTCTTCTCTCCCAGGGGGAACCCCAAAGTTTTTAACCAGTATAACACGCAGCTGCCTTTGAAGGGGGCTCTCGGGTAGAAGAGGTTTTAAGTGTGTTTTGCCAGATTGCAGTTGGACTTTTCAAAACTTTTAAGGGTCACATTCACAGACATAAAGACAAATGTTTGGTTAGACCTAGGTTGTGTGGTGTAGTTGAACTAACATTCCATGTTGACTTCTTTTTTTCAGTTTGCGACCTACTATATATTCAACCTTCAATATCAAGAAGAGGCGGCCTGTACTCTAGAATTCATTCAGAGGTAAGACTCCTTTTATTTCCTTGTTGTCATATTTCTTTGGACAATTACTATTCTTAAAACCTGAATAACCACAAATCATTACTTTTCACACTTAAAAGGATAGTTTGGATTTTTTAGCAGAAGATGGTATTTACTTACTGGTATTGACACAGACATTAACTCAGGCAAGTGGTCCTGTGATTAGAAATATCCGTACCAACTGGTCAATTGTTAGGCAAAAATAAGTAGCAGAAGATTGGCTCAGGTAACAAAAACATTTCAAGCCACAACACAAAAAAACATGAAGCATTCATACAAGAACACAACATGTATTAAAGTAATTCTGCAGCTGGATGCTCCTGTCCGATCTCTCTATATCTTAAAAATACTTTCTTTGTTTAATTACGCCAGACTATTACTATGCAGTGGAGCCGATTCTCATATCACGCAGCCTATAAGCTTTAATAGAGGCGTAATATGTGAACTGGCTCATGTGCGAAGTAATACTGGCAGTCACTGACAATTTTCAACAAATAAAATAGTTCCAAGATCTAGAAAGGTCTGAAAGGAAAATCTAGCGGCAGAATTACTCAAAATACCTCATGATATCAGTACTGGTTAGTAACTCATATCACCTTATGTTAGAAAACCAAAACTACCCCTTTCAGACTACAAAGTATTCCGAATAGTTTTTCATTCAGTCTCTGATCTTAGACTATTGTGATTTTAGATGCTTAATTGGTATTAATCCATCGAGAGGAACAAAGGCCAAACGGGGCAAGGTTGTCTCCAAAAAAAAGACGGATGTGATCGTCCAGAAGAAGTCTACCACTGTCAACACACACATTTCCACATTGAAAAACCTCCTTGACTTTGAATGGGACTTCATATTGTAACGTATGCAGAGGTCTTGCTCCGGAAGGGAGGGGAAGGGAGGGAGGAAAGAAGAAAGGAGGGGAGGGGGGGCAGGTTCCGCACCTAACACGGTGGTTACTCCTCAGTTGCTTATCCCAGTGATCCCGGAGTAAATAATAATACTCACCAATATAGGTATAATGCCTTCGCCCTTTTATCTCACCCCGTAGTTTGATCGTTAGGATTTTATGAGATTATGGGTTTTGTCGTGGGTGTTTTTCAGCTAATGCTGTAGGTCCCCACGATAGGCTGTAACTCGTCTCAACCCTTATCAAGTGAGTATAACGTCTATACCATCTCACTACCTATTTTGAACATTCACATTTTAGACACACTGCAAAGTTTTCAACCAGGGTTCTTACCTTAAGTTTCTCTGGTAGCATCGGTCGTCACCTCAGAATCACACTTGTTGATGGACAGGGGAAGAAGGTTACTCTGTTTAAAAAACCAGAGTCTGTAGCTTTAGTCCCAGTTCCTTACTTAATGATAAGGCTGTGATTTTATTTCAGTTTCTTTCTTTTTTCTTTACAAGTTACAAAACAGGTCCAACTCAATGAAACAGTTACAGTGTCAACATGTTAAAATATCTAAGTATTTATTCTCTAACGGTAGAGATTGCTTGTCACTTTCAAAACCTGTTCACACATCAAGCCGGTCTCTAACGTTAGAGGTAGCTTGTCACTCAAAACCTGTTCCCCTGACGGTAGAGTAGACTTGTACCCAAGCCTTTTCCTCTGATGGTCGAAGTCAATCCAGATTTCTATATAGTTGCACACACCAAGCCTACCTCAAACGGTTGAGGTTGCTTGTCACATTCAAAATCTTTTCACACATCAAGCTGGCTTCTAACAGTAAAGGTAGCTTGTCAATTAAAACCTTTTCCCCTGACGGTAGAGGCTCTAAACTTGTTCCTCTGACGGTAGAGGCTCAAAACCTGTTCCCCTGACGGTCGAGATGGCTTGTATTCAAGCCTTTCTTCGGACGGTCGAAGTCAATCCAGGTTTCTATATAGCTGAGAGATTCCCTGTCCTAGTCTCAGAGAGTCAGGAAAAAATCTCATAATCCTTTAAAAAACTGTGAGCCTGCCCTAGCTCTCAGAGAGCTAGGGAAATCCCACCATCTCCTATCAGGAGAGAGGTTAAATAGACACAGAAGCGGTCCACTCCTCCTCTTCACGTGTCACACATCATAATACATCCTGTCTCCAATCAGAGTACAGGAGGCTCGTTGCCTTTACATGGTAATAATAAATGAAGAATCCTTTTACACAGGATACGTTATATAACACCCATTATACAGAAAAGATTATAGCATCTTATGCAGGTTATACGTACACAAGTAAACTTTTAGACTTTTCATATTTTTCCTACGATCATTCAACAATATAGGTCAGTGAACTCCCTCTCGTGTCTCTCTCTCTCTCTCTCTCACTCCATAGGCTGTTTTGACAGACTGACGTTGCCAAATTAAACCACAAGAATCTTTGGTATCCGCTTTATAAGTATTGATTTTTATTGTACATTCCTGACTAGAGTTATTTTGATTAATTATTTTGTTTGTTGCTGTTTTACAGTGGCACACTGGAAGAAATCTATGGAGACGAACAACCACCAGCAAGGTGATGGGCATCTCTACCAGACCCAGAAGATTCCTCTTTGAATTAAGGACTGTCCACAACCACCAACATTCTTCCTCATGCACCTACCTCACAGGAGTCCTTTAAGAGGTAAAACACTAGCCTACCTCACAGGACTCCTTAAGAGGTAAAACACTAGCCTACCTCACAGGACTCTTTAAGAGGTAAAACACAAGCCTACCTCACAGGACTCATTAAGAGGTAAAACATAAGCCTACCTCACAGGACTCTTGTAAGAGGTAAATATGGGCCTACCTTCAGTTTTATTTTCCAAATGTTGCTACTGATGCATATTTTCAAAATGTTCTTACTAATGTACATTTTCAAATGGTCTTAATGCAAAATTTAAAAATGTTGTTATTAATATAGTTTGTTTTACAAATGTTGCTGATGATGCATAGTTTCGAAATGTTCTTACTGAGAGAATACATTGTAGTAAATTTAGTTATTCTCGATATTTTAAACTGTACCTCACATGATTATTTATTGGTTATTTCTACTGTATTATTTGCCATGGTGTTCAGGCAAACACACAGGCAGTTTTTATTTTACTTACTATTTTTATTTGGCTTGTTTCGCTGGGTCGTTTTTTTTTATAGTAGCAATATTTATGCTGACACTGCCTTGTTAAATAAAAGTTGTTTGATTTATATCCTTTCTAATGTTGCATAGTTTACATAATAATGCAGATTTGTGTAGCCCGCAGAACAATTAAGTTACAATGTTAATTGAATTGCAGATTGTTATTTTAGATATTCTAAACTGCTAAACTGAGTTATTGTATTATCAATATTTCCTGTCTACAGTAAACACTGAGAATTTAAAGTAATACAATCCCCTAACCAGAATGTTACTGTAAATTAATTTAATCATCGAAATATACTGGATTCATTTTTAGTGTTACAGGCATTGAAATTGTTCAACAGTGTTTCTGGCATCTCTGCTGCCAGTATTGTTCTGTAGATTGAAATAAATACAGAAATATACAGTATTCTATGTTTACAGTAATATGCTGTAAATTAATTTCACAGTATGCATACCGTAGAATTACAGTATATTGCTGGCGTCTGCTGCCAGTATTTTACTGTAAATTGAAATACATACAGCCATATACTGTATTCTACTTTTACAGTAATAGGCTGTTGAGTCATTTCACAGTAAGAGTACTGTAAAATTACAGTATATTTCTGGCATCTGTGCTGCCTGCACTTTACTGTTATTTAACGGGAAAATAATTTACAGTGTATGCAATAAACAGAATCAATGTATCCACTGTCAGTGCTGTATTGGTTTCCTCGGACAGACCTGCCTCTGCGTTCAAATCTTGGTTTGGTGTTTCCTTAATTTCCATTTGTCCTTGTACCCTCTTCACATCCTCTGCATAGCTTTCCTGCTTTTACCTGCTGGATTTCCACAGCACTCTTCCTGACTTCACATCCCCAATATGTTACCCTGTGATGGGTACAATTACAACATTTATTCTGCACATTATCCTTACAATCCTCAACTCTGTGATCCGCGCCACACTTGGGACACCTCTGTTTCCCTTTGCAGACCAGCCCATACCTCTGGCATTTGTAGCAGTGAAGTGAGGGAGGGATGTATGGCCTCACCGGGAAACTCATATATATTTTGACTCTTTCCAGAAGTACGGACCCCTGAAACTCAATAGAGAACAGATAAGCTGTCAACCCTTTCTCCATTAACTGTTCTTAATCTCTTCATTCTGCTCACTTCTCCCCCATACATACTCAGTTTGATTTTTTCGAAATCTTTGTCTACAGGAATACCTGTTATCACGCCCTGTGTCACTCGATTCTCACTCAAAGATCTTTTCTCACTTATTATTTTCTTAAAGATACTTTCTAAAAGAATAGCTTTGTTTTTCTGTTCAGGGATTGATTCTTCTTCTTTCATTTTGAATGGCGGCATTGGACATCCATCGGCCACCAGAGATTCAGCCTGCACTGCTTAAAGGAATGAGGGATAATTAGCAACAGGTTACAGCTGTGCCAATTACCCCTGTCACTGTTCCCCCGAACCACTCCCACAGATTTTTCCATTGCAGCTGAGCACAGACCACGCCCACAGTACTATATTCTATTTACAATATGCTCTCTTCTGATTTTCAGTACAAAATGCAACTTGTGGAAAGGCATTGATGTATTGATTGATTTTACAATGTGGAGATAAATAAATATTTTCAGCAGTGTGCAGTGCAATATACTATATTTCTAATATATTTCTAATCATTGTATAGTTTTAATTAAGTGTTTCATTTGCAAAAGATGTGAGATTTTGCTACTTGTGTGTGTTTTTGTGTGGTGCATTTGTATGATGGGGAGGCTAGAGAGAGACAGCAGATTTTGCTGCTAAAATCAGTCATGGATTACCCATATGACACTGGATCAAGGTTACTTGTGTGAGCCCGGCATTTACAAAGAGCAACAGAGTGAGGCTGAGAGAGGGTTAACTATTCAATTCAATTTATTTTTGTATAGCCCAAAATCACAAATTACAAATTTGCCTCAGAGGGCTTTACAATCTGTACACAACGACATCCTCTGTCCCAGAACCTCTCATCGACTCAGTAAAAACTCCCCCCAAAAAAACCCTTTCAACAGGGAGAAAAATGGAAGAAACCTTCAGGAGAGCAGCAGAGGAGGATCCCCTCTCCCAGGATGGACAGAGAACAAAAATAGATGTCATGTGTAAATAATGAACAGCATAACAGAGTTAGAACACATATAATTCACATGACAGAAATGATTGATGCAGTATAGTAGCAGTAGGTGACGGGGAGGACCACAGCAGGATGCAGGACCAGGGTCCAGATTTAACCACAATCCATAGAAACCTGCGAGGCGAGAAGGGACAAAGACTTCGGGGTTGGAGCAGAGTTAGTAATGTGCTTTAATGGTGCATGAATTCATACAGAAGGAAAATAGAGAAGAATGTGCGTCAGTAGGGTCACGGCAGGGTTCTGGAAAGAATGAACACCTGAGCCAGCCCTAACTATAAGCGCTATCAAAGAGGAAAGTCTTAAGTCTACTCTTAAATGTGGTGACTGTGTCTGCCCCCCAGACTGAAAGTGGAAGCTGGTTCCATAAAAGAGGAGCTTGGTAGCTGAAGGCTCTGGCTCCCATCCTACTTTTTAAGACTCTAGGAACCACAAGTAGCCCCGCATTCAGTGAGCGCAGCTCTCTAATGGGGTAATATGCTACTATGAGATCCTTAAGATGTGATGGTGCCTCACCAATTAAGGCTTTGTAGGTGAGGAGAAGGATTTTAAATTTGATTCTGGATTTTTACAGGGAACCAGTGCAGAGAAGCTAATACAGGAGTAATATGATCTCTTCTCTTAATTTTTGTTAGTACACGTGCTGCAGCATTCTGTATCAACTGGAGAGATTTAAGAGACTTATTAGAGCAGCCTGATAATAAGGAATTACAGTATTCTAGTCTAGAACTAACAAATGCGTGAACACATTTTTCTGCATCACTTTGAGACAGGATGTGTCTAATTTGTGAAATGTTACGTAGGTGAAAAAAGGCAGTCCTTGAGATTTGTTTTACGTGAGAGTTAAAAGACAAGTCCTGATCAAAGACAACTCCGAGATTCTTTACGGTGGTGCTGGATGCCAGGGCAATGCCATCAAGAGAAACTATATCATTAGATAATTGATTTTGGAGGTGTTCCTAGTAAAATAACTTCAGTTTTGTCTGAGTTTGACATCAGGAAGTTGCAGGTCATCCATGTTTTTATATATTTAAGACATGCTTGAAGTTTAGCAAGCTGGCAAGTGTTTTCTGATAATATTGCCCAAAGGGAGCATATATAAGGTGAATAAAATTGGTCCAAGCACAGAACCTTGTGGAACTCCGTGACTGACGTTGGTGGTTATCGAGGTTTCATCGTTTACATATACAAACTGAGATCGATCTGATAAATAGGATTTAAACCAGCTTAGTGCGGTGCCTTTAATACCAATCAAATGTTCTAATCTCTGTAATAGGATGTGATGGTCAATGGTGTCGAACGCAGCACTAAGGTCTAACAAGACAAGAACAGAGACAAGTCCTTTATCTGATGCAATTAGAAGGTCATTAGTAATTTTCACAAGTGCTGTCTCTGTGCTGTGGTGTTTTTTAAATCCTGACTGAAAATCCTCAAATAAACTATTGTTCTGTAGAAAGTCACATAACTGATTTGCGACTACTTTCTCAAGGATCTTAGAGAGGAAGGGAAGGTTAGTTAGCCAACACCTCTGGATCAAGAGTGGGCTTCTTGAGAAGAGGCTTGATCACAGCTATTTTAAAAGACTGTGGTACATGGGCTGTTAGTAAAACTATGAAGGACTTATAGGACAGGACATTTCTGTACATGTTAGATTACCACGATTTTGCAAAGGTTATGAGTCAGTGTAGACAGGGATGTTCTTTACAGCCCCTATAGGATTAAAGCTCTGGTTAGTGCAAAGAGACCAAAAGTACTGTGTAACTGGCAGGTCCATGTGTCATGGTCAGCAATGGAAGTCTCTAGCTGGTTATGTTATGTTATGTTTTGATGCTGATTGCGTTTGACCAGGAGCAGGCATTTGACCAGGCTGAGCAGCGCTACCTTTGGAAAGTCCTGGGGAAGTTTAGCCTCAACTCTGGGCTTACTGCCAAGATAAAGTTTCTGTATTCGGACATTAGGCTTCATTCACTAATAAGTGCGTAGAAATGTTCTTACTTTGAGCTTAAAATAAGTGCGTACACAAAACTACGGTCGGATTCATGAAATGTGCGTTCTGGCCAATTTTGTTCTTACCATGGTGCGTATGTTGGTGATTCAGAATCATTCTAAATTGAGACGGTCATGTCCACTATTTGCGATCAGCATACTTCTACGCCCCCATTTCTCTATTTAAGGAAATATGTTTGCTCGAGGTTTATCATGGAGAAAGTAGTGAAGCAGTTGTAAAAGAGAGATGCAAAGCCCCCCAAAAAAAAAGAAAAAAAGACTATAATAGAGACAATAGTGGCCGAGGTGGAAGGCTGTTTCCACAGGAGCAATACAAAAAGAGGCTTGGGCTGCAAGGCATTGAATGGTGTGTCACCTGAAAATAAATGGTTTGATATAAAAATGTATGCAAAAAAAAAGAAAAAGGAAAAAAGTGGAGGAGTGCAAGGACTACCTGATCTGTCAGCCTGAGATGAGAGACTCACCACAATTATTGGATAAACTTCTATAAGAGGGGCTGCACAGTGATGCAGTGGTTAGCACCGTCACCTCCTCACAGCAAGAGGGGTCAGGGTTCGATCCCGGGGGGGGTCCTTCTGTGTGGAGTTTGCACGTTCTTCCCTTGGGTTCCGTCTAGGTTCTCCAGCTTCCTCCCACAGTCCAAAGACATGCAGTTTAGGTTAATTGGAGACTCTACATTGCCCGTAAGTGTGAATATGAGCGTGAATGGTTGTCTGTCTCTATATGTGACCTGAGATAAGATAACCTGTCCAGGTGAACCCTGGTCAGGTGAACCCTGGTCAGGCGAACCAGGTTAACCCTGCCTTTGCCCAATGTCAGTTGGGATCGACTCCAGCGTCCCTGTGACCCTAAATAGGATAAGCGGTTTGGATAATGGAATGGATTCTATAAGGGGTAGAAATGAGTACATACAGCAAGAACTTTCACCCAGAGGACATTTATTTCAGAATTGTCTAAGGGCTTTACCGAATAGTTCAAAACTTCATAACCTTGATATCATTCATTTATATTCTAAATATTTAAAATATTGATGTCTTTTAAAGCCTTTGTTGATGAATATGGTTTTAATATGAGATGCATTTATTAAAAAGTGTGTGTTTACATAAAGAGAGCCGGGCCCTCAACTCGTGAACTCATAGTTTAGTTCTACATTTGTTTGCAGAGTAAGAATGAAGTCAGCTTTGATAATATTCATGAATCCTGGATTTTGGCTCAACTGCCATAATCAAAACTGCAGGCAGCAACAGGTGGGTTTCGAGCCAAGTGACCTCTGTTGTTTTGATTCTGTCTAAGAAAGGCTGAGATCAATCACATTCTAGTTACATCATGATGATGTATGCTGCCTGTCAGTAATTGCACACTCAAATTTCCGCCAGTCATATGTCTTAGCAGGATAAGGAGATGTTTCACAGTTCAATTAAAAATATTTTTGGTGATGTTTGGACAACCTGTCGTTGATTTATGGCCAAATTTGCACGTGGCCCATACGATTGGAACCGATGGCAGCCCCTATTGAGCGATGTCAGAATAGTTAGTGGTTAAAAATGATCATGAAACATATCCTGCAAGTTTTGTGATGATTGGAGACACAACTTCTGATTTATAGTCTGATTTCTGTTGTGCCACGTCAATTTGTTTGCATTTGTGGCGCCACCTAGTGGTCCATTTGAATGAAACTCTTGTTGACATGTTCTGCAAGTTTTTTGGTGATTGGTGCAAAGGTTGCTGACTTTTGTCCGTTTATCTGCAGGGAGACACCCTCTTGCAGTTCATCCACATTATCAGAATAACTTTGTCAAAAGGTATGGTTTAGGAGGAGATGTCAAAAATGTTTTTTTCAAAAAATTTAAAATGGCAGACAATCTAGTGGGAGGACCTATGAAGTCATAGTGACAATTTTGTCGAGCACATTCAGCTTGACATGTGTTTCAAATTTAAACTCAATTGGACCCGATTGTGTGAGGGGTGGCACACGTTTTTCAATTTAGCATCACTCTGGTCAATATAGACAAACCTTTTATGGTGTGTTTCAGATACTCTGAACATATCCTGCAAGTTTTGTGATGATTGGCCTAATGGTTGTTGACTTTGGTCTTGTTTTGTGTTGAGCCACGCCCCTTTGAAGTTCATTGGTCAGAACTACATAAGATAGCAACAATCTTTTGACAACTTAATGAGGTAAATAATACTTCTTGAGATGCACATGCACATCCTTACCAGTTATTGGTCCAAGTTTCATGCTTCTAGCTTGTTCTCACTCAGGAATTTGAGTCACCATGGCAGACAAGTAAAGCGGCGTTAGAACACGAATAACTGACATGTTACATACACATATATAAATGTTACATGTCCGTATAGGAGTAGGAAGAAATATAAACCCAGCAAGACAGGCCTATAATAAATAATTATAGAGTAAAAAGCTAAATATAACTGAACGGTTGAATTCACATTATTGCACAAAGGAAATATTGGTATTGAACAGTTAAATTGATATTGCAAATTAATGAATTGTCAGTTTATGTATGTGCAATCTACTGGGAGCATGTTGATTGTCATTTCTTTTAACCTCTTCAACAGCAGACCCGTTTGCCTCCTAGGCACTGGCCAGATGCCTATGAGCAATGCAGCAAATATGAATAAAGAAAATGATCTAAAATTAATATAAAGATGAATGGGTATTCGGTGTTTCTTCAAACCATATCATGTTGGTCCAATTAACTCCTATTCATTATGCTTGGGAAAATAAAGTCCAAATGCAGAGATATGGCAAAGCTGTTTCACACCGCCACATACAAGTTAGATATTCATATGACTGTTTGTACAACTGTTTTAGACTAAATCTTGCAGGGAAGGCTGAAATAAAGCAAAAAAAAGAAATAGACCTATTATAACACCCCTAAAATGCTCATATTGGTCATGAAAGTGTTCGTTTTGTGATTACATTCATGAGATGTGATTTCGTTTTAGTATCACATAAGTATTTGACATTGATTCATTACAGTGTGCAGTTCCCTCTCATAAAGAACAAAATATATTTGTGTTGGTGTATTTAAATATATAAATATTTTACAGCAAGCAAACTTAATATTGTGTGGTGCCATAACTGATGAAGAAACCATCCTGATGCAGCAGCAACCGACTCCTTTCTTAGGTTGCTTTTCTGACTAATTGAAAGTGAGATTTTTGTTGAGTGGAGAAAAAAAAAAAGCCTCACACTC
This sequence comes from Ophiodon elongatus, assembly GCA_016806645.1. Lineage (NCBI taxonomy): Eukaryota > Metazoa > Chordata > Actinopteri > Perciformes > Hexagrammidae > Ophiodon > Ophiodon elongatus. The sequence continues at coordinate 306,665 of JACSYO010000314.1, read as the reverse complement.
CCTCTGCAAACTGCCCCAGGGACATGACAAGCCCTCGACCCTTCACTGGCTGCGGCTCTCTCTCAGTGGAATGATGCACACGATGATAAATTCCTTCATCCCTCATCATGCGCGTGTAGATAATCGGTGTAACACACAGGGATGGGCCCGTCTTAGCGCTTGGCTGAGGGGCTGAGCTGCCTGATTGAATCATTCAGGAATGGCCTGTTATCAGACTGCTGTCAGGCCACTCAGCACTATCCTCTGGTCAGGGCCTCTGTTCACTTCAAAAGCAGCCCTCACCTCTTTTCTGCAGTGTGTGGGATGATGAACATGATCATTCCCATTTGTCACCGGATGAGCGAGTCCATTCCATTTAGATCCTACACGTGTCAATGTCTGGCAGAGGGACTGTGCATTTCATATTTCTATGGCTAGAAGATTTTTGTGTGCCAAACCCAAAATAACCTTTTAATATTCCCTTAATATCTCAATATGGACTTAAAGAGTGTCTGCATTACTGACTTCATATCTCATATGTAATCACAATCATATTCCATCCATGTATCAATGGAAGTCGAGACTGACTTGTTTTTACGGCTGTCGCGGTCTGATGAACAAACCGGGACCCAATTGCAGACTGACACATGGAGCAGGAGAATATTTAACAGTGATTTAATTAAAAAAGTGTCCAAAACAAAGCTTACATGGCAGGTAAGTCCATAAGTGAGTGACTGAAATCTAAAAACTAGAAACAGGCAAAATAACGACCAAAACAACTGCACAAATGATACAACACGAAATTATAGCAGACGAACCGACAACCAAAAGACAAGACTATAAATACACAAGAAACTAATCAGACAACAAGGTGGGGAGATGCGAGCAGTCTGAAGCTGATTGGTGAAAGAAACAAAAAGGGACAGCGCAAGGCTGATGAGACTAATACAACATAGGTGATGACAGAAAAAAGGATGGAAAACCACAAAGACAGAGGACCAATCCCAGTCTCCACCCTTACGGACTCACGGACTTTGAGGCGCGCTCCCGCTAAGTCCGTGAGGGTTCAGTTCTGTCCCACTGTCAAACCGTTGAGTGTTTCAGGGCTCTCTGGCAGACATTTTGAGCCCTTTATGAACCCTTACCGTAAGTCAGCATTAGATGCAGACTTCGCCCAAGGGAATTACCCACAATTCATAGCAATGTGACATTAAACACGGGGTAACCAGTGTAAGCATGGAGCACTAAAAAAAAAGGTAAACAAAGAGGACGGCACATGTGTGTTCAGCCTGGTATATTACATTTACACAACAACATTAAGGATTAAAGATGGGACATGAAAACATATGAAATCAGAGGAATGCAAGCAGAGTCTATAAATGTTAAAAAGATTTATTCATCAAACATTTCGTTTTGTTATTGAAGCTGTTTTGACAAAAATAAGTAAATAGATTATTTGAAATGACGTCTCATCTCATAAGGAAAGAACCTTGAAGTCGTTCAAATCAGGGAGTAAAAAGTATAAAATAAATACCCACAATTGTACACAATATTTTTTTACGTTGTCATGGTAACGTGGTATGTTGCAACAAAGTGCTGTCCCATTCGTATTTACACCATTTCAAGCCCTTACAGGCTCTCACACTCAACCACTTAACAGGTGACGTCAGTAAGTCCCTGAGGGTTCAGGGTTTGAGGCGTTATGGGACATTGGGATTGGGCCAGAAAGTCAAATCACCACAGGACTCAAGTGGCAGGGAACTTCAAAATAAAACAGGAAACAAACTAAACCAAAACCAAGATCAAGACAATGGCATAATGTTTTGAAGACCGTAATAACGTGTCGTGTTCTGTTTAGTTTGGTTTAGCCTGTACATATTATACCTGTAATAGTCCTATAACATTATTAGTGAGGTATGGTAGTAACACCTCCCGACACCTCCCGTTAGAGGTTTTCCAGGCACGCCCAACTGGTAGGAGGGAAGACCCAGGACACGCTGGGGGGATTATATCTCCCAGCTGGCCTGGAAATGCCTCGGGATCCCCCAGAACGAGCTGGAACGTGTTGCGGGTGAGAGGGAAGCCTGGGTCGGCCTGCTAGGCCTGCTGCCACCGCGACCCGACCCCGGATAAGCGGAGGAAAAAGGATGGATGGAGGACCACAATAGTCAATAGAGTGACAAGCCAGAACTGCTGACGGTGTAGTATTCACTGCAGCCAGACCAAACACTGATGAACCCATGTATATAATACAAAGACTCAATCGTGTACTCACCAGTCACCACATATTTATCTATTTGCAAGTCTTTGCCCTTTCCTGGCAGTCTTTTGTTATCAAGGAATGTCCAGTACATGTGTGTGCACTAAAATGTTAAGTTGATTCAAATATGCAGCTCTGCCCTGACCTCAGATCAGGGGTTAGTTGTTTTAGTTTGTTATTCACAGCAAAGCAAAACACCTTCTCTAGTTTCCCTTTCAGGTCAGTCATTACCTCAAACACAGGTAATGTCTCAAGTGCTTTAAAGCAGTCTCGGTACACTTTTAGAATGTGACAGAGGAAGAGGAAGTACAACTGAGATACTTCAGTGCCTTCCTCTCTTAATGATTTCAAGGAAATCTTGGAGCTTTCCTCCTCACCTAGACTCTGACAGTATCTGGTCAGGGGTTTCCAACACTTCAGGATTCTATCAATCCTAGGGACTGTGTCTGCCCCACGGCCACTTAAATTAATTAAATCTAAAGCAACCAGAAGAGGAGTTGTACAAAATAATCTCATAAAAGTTAACACCACCAACGCAACAGTGCAGCAAAATAGGAGAATTAAATGTGGACTCTTAAATATCAGATCTTTGTCATCTAAAGCTGTTTTAGTAAATGATTTAATATCTGACAATCACATTGATCTATTCTGTCTTACTGAAACCTGGCTGTGTCATGAAGAATATGTCAGCCTAAATGAATCAACTCCTCCAAATCACATTAATACTCACATTCCTCGAGGCACCGGCCGAGGAGGTGGAGTAGCAGCTATCTTTGACTCGGGCCTATTAATGAACCCTAAACCTAAATTGAACTACAACTCATTTGAAAGCCTTGTTCTTAGTCTTTCACATCCAACCTGGAAAACAATACAGCCAATTCTATTTGTTATAGTGTACCGGACCCCAGGTCCGTATTCTGAATTTCTATCTGATTTTTCAGAGTTTTTATCAAGTTTAGTTCTTAAAACAGATAAAGTTATTATTGTAGGTGACTTTAATATTCATGTGGATGTTGATATGATAGCCTTAGTACTGTGTTTATCTCATTATTAGATTCAATCGGCTTCTGTCAGAGTGTACAGAAACCCACTCACTGTTTTAACCACACCCTCGACCTTGTTCTTGCATATGGCATTAAAACAGAACACTTAATAGTTTTTCCACAGAACCCTCTTTTATCAGACCATTACCTAATAACTTTCGAGTTTATACTACCAGAGTGTACACCGTTAGGCAAAGGTTTCTACACCAGATGTCTATCTGACAGTGCTGTAGCTAAATTTAAAGAAGCGATTCCATCTGTATTTAATTCAATGCCATGTCTCAATATAACGGAGGACTCCTGTACTAACTTTGGTCCGTCCCAGATTGATCATCTCGTTGATAGTGCTACAGGCTCACTGAGATTGACACTAGACTCTATAGCCCCTCTAAAAAAGAAGATAATAAAGCAGAGGAGGTTCGCTCCATGGTATAACCCTGAAACCCGCAAAATAAAACAAACATTGCGAAAGCTTGAAAGGATATGGCGTTCTACCAATTTAGAAGAATCTCGGTTAGTTTGGCGAGATAGTCTGAAAACATATAAGAAGGCCCTCCGTAATGCCAGAGCAGCCTATTACTCACTAATAATAGAGAAAAATAAGAACAACCCCAGATCTCTCTTCAGCACTGTAGCCAGGCTGACAGAGAGTCACAGCTCTGTCGAGCCGTGTATTCCTATAGACCTTAGTAGTAATGATTTCATGAGCTTCTTCAATGATAAGATTCTAACTATTAGAGACAAGATTAATGGTCTCTTGCCCTCAACCAGTGCCGATCTATCCTTGGAGGCAGCTATAAGCTCTGATATATGTATGGACGGCTTCTCTCTCATCGACTTTAAAAAATTGTCTTCAACAATTTCCTCTTCTAAATCTTCTACCTGTCTCTTGGACCCCGTCCCGACGAGGCTGCTTAAAGAAGTTTTACTTTTGATTGGCACCTGTCTGCTGGATATTGTCAATCTGTCTTTACAAACAGGCCATGTACCACAGTCTTTTAAAGTAGCTGTGATCAAGCCTCTTCTCAAGAAGCCCACTCTTAATCCAGAGGTGTTGGCTAACTATAGACCGATCTCTAACCTTCCCTTCCTCTCTAAGATCCTTGAGAAAGTAGTTGCAAATCAGTTATGTGACTTTCTACAGAACAATAGTTTATTTGAGGATTTTCAGTCAGGATTTAGAAAACACCACAGCACAGAGACAGCACTTGTGAAAATTACTAATGACCTCCTAATTGCATCAGATAAAGGACTTGTCTCTGTTCTTGTCTTGTTGGACCTTAGTGCTGCATTCGACACCATTGACCATCACTTCCTATTACAGAGATTAAAACATTTGATTGGCATTAAAGGCACCGCACAAGGCTGGTTTGAGTCCTATTTATCGGATCGATCTCAATTTGTATATGTAAACGATGAATCCTCAATGACCACCAATGTCAGTCACGGAGTTCCACAAGGTTCTGTGCTTGGACCAATCTTATTCACCTTATATATGCTTCCTTTGGGCAATATTATCAGAAGACACTCCATAGACTTTCATTGTTATGCTGATGATACTCAATTATATATATCGATCAAGCCAGACGAAGGCAACCAGCTTGCTAAACTTCAAGCATGTCTCAAAGATATAAAAACATGGATGACCTGCAACTTCCTGATGTTAAACTCAGACAAAACTGAAGTTATTTTATTAGGCCCAGAACACCTCCGGAATCAACTATCTAATGATGTGGTTTCTCTAGATGGCATTGCCCTGGCATCCAGCACCACCATAAAGAATCTCGGAGTTGTCTTTGATCAGGACTTGTCCTTTAACTCTCGCGTAAAACAAATCTCAAGGACTGCATTTTTTCACCTACGTAACATTTCAAAAATTAGACACATCCTGTCTCAAAGTGATGCAGAAAAATTTGTTCACGCATTTGTTACTTCTAGACTGGACTACTGTAACTCCTTATTATCAGGCTGCTCTAATAAGTCTCTTAAATCTCTCCAGTTGATCCAGAATGCTGCAGCTCGTGTACTAACAAAAACTAAGAGAAGAGATCATATTACTCCTGTATTAGCTTCTCTTCACTTGCTCCCTGTAAAATCCAGAGTCAAATTTAAAATCCTTCTCCTCACCTACAAAGCCTTAATTGGTGAGGCACCATCATATCTTAAGGATCTCATCGTACCATATTTCCCCACTAGAGAGCTGCGCTCGCTGAATGCGGGGCTGCTTGTGGTTCCTAGAGTCTTAAAAAGTAGGATGGGAGCCAGAGCCTTCAGTTATCAAGCTCCTCTTCTATGGAACCAGCTTCCACTTTCAGTCCGGGGGGCAGACACAGTGACCACATTTAAGAGTAGACTTAAGACTTTCCTCTTTGATAGCGCTTATAGTTAGGGCTGGCTCAGGTTTGCCCTGGTCCATTCTTTCCAGCCCCTTGACATGCTGCTATAGGTCTAGACTGCTGGGGGACATCTTAGGATACACTGAGCTCCTCTATCCTTTTCTCTCTCTCCTTCTGTATGAATTCATGTTCTATAAATGCACATTACTAACTCTACTTCTTCCCTCAGAGTCTTTGTGCTTTCTCACCTCGCAGGTTTCCACGAATCGTGGTTGCATCTGGACCCTGGTCCTGCCTCCTGGTTCCTTCCGTGGAACTGCTGATGCACATTCTTTTCTATTTTATGTGAATTCAACATGTTGTAACTCTGTTATGCTGTTCATTCTGTACACATGACATCTATTTTCGTACTCTGTCCATCCTGGGAGAGGGATCCTCCTCTGCTGCTCTCCTGAAGGTTTTTTCCATTTTTCTCCCTGTTGATAGGGTTTTTTGGGGGAGTTTTTCCTGAGTCGATGAGGTTCTGGGACAGAGGATGTCAGTGTGTACAGATTGTAAAGCCCTCTGAGGCAAATTTGTAATTTGTGATTTTGGGCTATACAAAAATAAATTGAATTGAATTGAATTGAATTGTCAACAGATGACAGCAGAGACAATCCCCTTCAGCTGTGCCGGTCTGCTGACAAGCTAAATGGGTATAAACCTTAAGCACCACATTTTCAATGTCAATATCCAACCTGCCTACTGCATTTCTTGTTGCATTGTGCAGAATATGGGCTAAAAGGTTTGCAGCAATCATGTCCTTTTGAACAAACACTGGGAAAACACTTTTTGAAAATACTGCATCAGTTGACATGAATAATGCTGTTCATTTTCTTTTATTTAATCCACATGTGCCTTGAAAGAGTACGGTCCTAGACATTTTTACAGGCTAGCTAGTGCTATAGGTAGATTGAGTCTGTGCCCATGTGACAGGATACCAGTGAAGAAGCCATATGGTTAACCAATGAAGTACTAGATATTTATTTGACAGCCAACTTTCAGCCAATTATTTGTTAGACCACTTATTTATTTATTTATATACCATTAAATAAAATATGAAATGGGGATGATGTCAAAAGGAATGTACGTCCGGCTTAAGGCAGTGCCAGTAAATGGACTTGTACTTGTACTTCCGACCACTCAAAGTGCTTTCACACTACATGTCATTCTCACATTCACACATTCATATACTGATGGCAGGGGCTTCCATGGAAGGTGACACCTGCCCATGAGGACTATCTAACCATTCATACACCGATGGCACAGCCTTGTCTTGCCCAAGGACACATCGGCATGGAAAATGAATATTTATCCCATGTTAAATGGTAAATGGACTTTAACTTGTATAACACTTTTCTAGTCCTACGACCACTCAAAACACTTTAACCATCAGGACTACCTAATGGTAAATGGACTGTACTTGTATAGCGCTTCCGAACACTTAAAGCACTTTAACACTACATGACATCATTCATCCACTGATGGGAGGGGCTATGGTGCCACCTGCCCATCAGGAGTAGCTGCCATTCACACACCGTAGGCACAGCGACGGGAGCAATCTGGGGTCAAGTGTCTTGCCCAAGGACACATCGACATGGGCTAGTAGAGCCAGGGATTGAACCACCGATCCTCTAATTGAAGGACGACCACTAAGCCACAGTCACACCCCATCTAACCATTCATACACCGCTGGCACAGCCTACAGGAGCAATTTTGGTGTCTTGCCTAAGGACACATCGACAGGGACTAGTGGAGCCGGGGATCGAACCGTCGATATATTGTATTTACTTTTTAGCAGTGTTTTACTATGTTAGGGAAATCTATCCTATGAGCGTGTGATGTTCTTGAAACAGAAGCTCGTGCCTCAAAGTCTGGGTTTTACAACAAGCTGATTGAAGGTCCTGCTGTGTTTTGACCTCAGGGAGAACATCTTGTTTTCTACACTTCCTGATAAGCTGTAAATCAGGTTGTGCGGGAAGGCATCTGTTGCGTTTCACATCAGCATGCGGAAGATAAAACTGTCTTAAACGTATGCAAATGATATGATAGAACCCGCCCACTACTGTGTGTCATCTATTGTATTTAACCGAGAGCTCATGTCTTGTTGAGCGAGCTCCCTTGTCGATTCATATCCGTATGTAACGTCAATGTTGACCTCCTTCTTATAAGAATTAAACCCTGATCAATGATTTTACACCTGGTGTCATGTTGAATTACCCTATCATACTGTAAGACTATGGAGTCGAAAATGATCACATTCAATAATACATTAATTCAACTCAAACAAATACATTGTCTAAAAATATGGTGAATTTTTTCTAGTGTCGACAAATCCTCCAAAAACATACATATCCGATGCGTGAATGTTTGTGAACGGCCAATTGTCACATCATCGTCCGTAGAAAGTCCTATGTACTGCGGCGCTTTTATGTATCGTCACTCAATCCCTAATTACAACTCTGTCATGTGTCAGTTATTTTGAGCTGTCTGATTTCCCAACAATAATGTACTCCTCTCCGTTGATCACCACAACCCATGTATTCAGTTAAGGGTCACCACGTTGGCTAGCAAACCACTGGCCTTGATAGAACCCCTCAAAACCCATGAATGGACTGGCATCCGTGTAGAAATTTAGTGAATCAGAGGAATTTACCAGCGTGTTGTAGAACAATTTTACACCATTCCAGTGATCGAGCAGAAGAGACCAGAAACGCAGATCAGAGCGGCACCCGTCATCAAGATAGATGAGATTGTACATATTTGGACACGGAAGATGCAATGTCCAAGAGACATTAGACTTAGGAGATGACAGAGCATCCGTAAGGGATGACGTGCCTGGTAAATTTGAGATGGCCAAGGAGGAAGAACAAAGCTTTGTTTAATCTGCGCTTGGTGCCATAGTGCGAGCAGACGGCGCGCAAGCTCCGAGCATGAACGGAGCCGTTTATACTCTATGAGCTGTTATTCTCTGAAACACTGAGGGCGTACTAACAACATGAACTTTGAAGAATCAAAAGACAACAAGTGTAACCCATAGATATGCCCAGACTGTAGGTGTAACTGGCAAAACGCCATAAACTAACCTCCACAATGCTAAGGAGGGATTGTAATTATCTGTAAACTAATACCTCATATTTATGGACTTTATTACCTTTGTATAAGCCCTGTAAAGAAACAAGTCAAGTATTAAATGTATTATGAGGAAATGAAGGTTAAATATCCTGTAACCAATTTGATTTGGCTACAAAATATTTATTCACTGTAACAGTATTAACACCTCCTGTTTCTAAAGCATCTCAAACTGATTGCTGGTGGAGAAAGAGTACGGGAAGCGACGTTCTTCCTCTTCGTCCGCGAAGCTTGAGATGAGCCTGATTTCTTCGGCCTTTTTTATGCACTGGGGAAGGATAGACTAGATAGGCTAACTGTTGGACTTACTAGCTTGCGTAGCTGGGAGAGAGGGAGGCCTGGTGCTGGAATAACGCCACAATCTTCTAGCTGAGTCAAGAGGGCTTCTTGCTGGTCTGAGGGGGAGCTAGGCGAGTGCTCCCAGCGGGCTGAATACTTGCTCTGGCTGAACGTCGATATAAAAACCTGACTCTTCCTCTTTTCTCAGTTGCCAAGTTGGTTTACCAAAGTCTTAGGTTCACAACAGTGGTGGAATATATGGATGAAATTGTAGATAAATGTATAATAAATGTCAAGAACCAAACTTTGTAATATCGTTTTTTTGAGTAGAAATGATGTCTGTCACTCCACTTCCACCAACTGTTAGAGGGACTGAGATCAAATTTGACAGAGTAATTACTTCATACTACAGATCAAGCTTCATGGGATGTGTGTAAATGAAAAATGAACATTACAAGCGTTTTTGTTTTCTGTAGCGTAAGGTGGTGGGTAGGTCCTTAGAGATTTCCTAAGTGTCCATTGGTTAGTTTGATACAAAAATATTGACGGACACATGAATCCACAAATGACGGTGAGAGGCGGAGCTCGACACACACGTATCACACGACACGTCCAAGCTCCTGGCACGCTGTGTGAGTCACGTACGATCTCGTGAGAATTAGGACACGGAAGTGGAGAGTATACGGTTCCATAGACATCTTAAATATATCTCTGTGCCGTATTATCGCGGAGCAATTAATTCAAACAGCGAGTAAACACCGCGAAAACGCGCCTGTGCGTCCGTCGACCCCAGAGAGTTAAAAACAAGATATTATCTGTTTTCTTTCACATCTGGTTGTGCTGAAATGACAACTGACAGCAGCAGTCAGTGATTGACTTAAGGAAGCTAAGGAAACTTAAAGTGAACGCCTCCTGACTGAACTTCCGCTAAGCTTCATTTATATGTTATGTTCATTATTTAGGCTATTTAATTAAGCTATCCTGAAATTGCTTTCTGGAGTTTGAAAATGCTGATTTTTTTGGAAGGCGAGCTGTCTATGTTTCCGGCTCTCGACTTCCTTGACTCAATTTTCATTGATCAAGTAAGCTAATGGAACAATATGACATTTTAGTGGGTGAAATTGCATTGTACGTGTTCATTCAATGTGACAATAACATAGGCAAAGCATTATCCGCGTTTAGGTAGCACCAGCTATTGAAGAACAAACTCACACGTATCAGAATACATTTGCATGAGCACATTGTTTATTACACAATGTGAACAATGGCAGATAAATTATACTTAATGCAAGGACCCTTTCAAATGGGTAAGTGTTTTATTTCTAGTTTATTTAGCTAATTTTAGTGGATAACAGTTAATCAATGCACTTCCTCCTGAAAACTACTGTAAACACAACTGTAACAAATACAGCCAACATGTTTCCAAGGTCTATTTTCAATTAAATATTGTAAGATTTTGTTTGTGGTTTACACCGCAGGCCAGCAGAGATAACAGGAATGACGGGTCCAAATGAGGTTTTAATTGTGCTTTTCATTGTTTAATTAATGGAGGGAAAAAATATTGTAGTTGTTCACCCAGAGCTCTACGATACCTCATATTAGTAGAGACCGGACAAAACTATGTGTAAATGTATGTGTATACACCATATGGTACAAACAATAACGACAATGCCATATTTACACCTATATGAGGTTATTTTGAGTGTTGATGGTGCAGCTACAATGTTAGCAAAGCCTGGCAAAAATTTTACCCATCTCCATTGAGAAAACAATCATTTTAAAAGTTATTTGCTTGTCGTCTTGTGGAGAGAACTAACAACACATTAATTTAGACTTTAGACTTTTTACAAATCAGCATCATTATGTAGTTATTTTGGCATCCCTTTCATCCGTTTATTGCAATTAATTCACAGCGAAAGTTTATTTTGAGTTCATACAGCTGTTACAGCATGTTAGAATTTTTTTCTGAGTCTAGGAATAACTCTAGAGTTTTGATGGGTACCTACACATGTGGGATTAATGGACAATGAATTAGCAGGATTGAAAAATATCATTGAAAATTAGTTATGTAATGGACATTCCATTTGGGAAGGGGACGTTAAAGCACTGTTTAAAAAGAACAGGAAAAAGTGGGATGAGCACATTAAAGAGAGAACATATATAGTTAAAAAAAACAGTTAGAACACAGAGTGGTAAAGGAAGAAGTAGAAGAGAGGGGTTGTTCTATCCAGATTATGGCTACACTATTTAAAAAATACTTTCTATTGGGAAAAGTAAATACACTTGTATATGCACATTGTGATGTAGTGGAAAATACTGAACACGTATTCATGCAACGGGTGTGGTTAGGACCCAAGAGTAGTACGACAGACACGGTGAATTTTTGGAAGAAGGCTTTATTTAAATGCAAAGATCTCAACAGCAAACAGTCTGGGATCCGCTCCCGTAGAGAGACCCGCTCGGGGAAACGCCAAGCCGTCAGGGGAAAAGGCAGACAGAGACCGGAGGGAGCTGAGGCTAGTCTCGTGGTCGGGTACAGAAGGCTAGGGTGGTAGGGCAGAGGCAAGACGGGGAAGTTCAAACAAGCAGGGTCGACAACGGGAAGCGCTGGAAGGTCTGGCATACTATGGAGAACGATCTGGCAGTGTTTGTGAGGGAAGCTGTGACTTAAATACTGAACGGAGTGGCCGTTTCTCAATACCAAGTACGCCAAGTACGAACTTGTGTACTTTGGAGTTTAGACTTTGGAGTCCAGATTTTAAGGGACGGGAGGACGCAGTCTGGTCTTTCTGCAATTGGAACAGCAGCTGACTTGATGACGTCACCACCTCAGCCGTTGCTGCTCATGAGTTTACTCCGGTTCTTCATTGTATAGTATTTTTACAATCCAACCAAATATGACAACCCTGCTTTTTTCGTTTTCATTTAAAATCCTTTTAATTATTATTAAAATATATATACATATATATGTATGTATATATACATATACATATACATACATATATGTATATATATATATATATGTGTGTATATGTATATACATATACACATATATATATGTATGTATATGTATATATATGTATATGTACATATATATATATATATATATATATATGTACATATACATATATATGTATATATATATGTATATGTATATATACATATATATATATGTATATGTCCGTCCTCGTGCGCGCTGCCTGTCCTCGTTGCCCAACTCCCATCACGTAGTAATCCCTGGTCCTTTCTCCTTCTTACGTACGCGCATTTTTAGTGCGTCATCCTGCTGCGACCTTGTGCCGTTCAGCTTCCGGTTGCACAAGATCTCCCGCGATTGCGCAACACATGTATCAGTCCGTAATTCAATGTCTTGGCATAATTTATACACACGATAATTATAAAATAGTTTAAGCATACGGTAATTATGAAATAATGTAATTATGAAATGGTTACAAAATAATGGCATAAAACAGTTTGCTTTAGGAGATTTTTCTATTTAACCTTTACATAGTACTGCAGGCTGCTCTCCTATTTTCTGTATCAACAGCTGGACCTTGCACAATGCTGGTTCTTCTCCAACACACTGACTCCTTTCCCTGTTGCACTGCACCTTTATGACATTTTGTAGTGGTGTGTGTACATAACTCTGACACAGCATTGTGCCTTTGTAGTGGATTCTGTAACTGATAGTGTGTAGTGCATGCTTTGTTGGTGTTCCTTCCTGGTGTTCCTTCCTACCTCGTCATTTTGTTTTACAGTCAATTTACTTGGCTTCCTTGTTCACCTCATACCCCTGGTATATTTAATTGGGATTTTATATACACTTTAGCAATAAACTGAATTTATTCTGTGCTGCCTGAAGACTTTTTGGCTGTCGCCATCTTGTTTTTTGGAACCAGAAGTGACATGAGAGGGTGGAGCTAAGTAGAACTGAACGTTGAATAAGACATTTTTAGGTGACCACAATGTGTCACGAGAGGTTGACCACAGAATTGTTGATTTTGGCCAACAATTGAGTTGCGGTGTATTCCCAGTTACTGGATCTCAGTGCTGCATTCGACACGGTCGACCATGACATACTACTAGACAGACTAAAAGTCTGGGTAGGACTTACTGGCGCACCACTTAACTGGTTTGAATCCTACTTGAAGCGCCGAGAATACGTTGTGTCTGTAGCTAATTACACATCAGCTAAAGGGCACCAAAATATGCGAAATGCAATTTTTCATGACCCCAGAGTGTCTACAGACCACCAGGGTGTCAGAAAAGAACACCCTCTCTCCTGCTCCATCTATCTGAAAATGTATGTAAGAAAGAGCTGATCAAAATAGGCTCCTGTTTGATAGATAGAAGGGGAAATTATTTTGGTACAGCAGCATTTTTTACATAAGAAAGAACGATATATACGAAAATAGAATGGAAGAAAAATAAGAAAAATGCACACTATATACAACAAATAGAATAGAATAATATATTTAAATTAAATTAACTAACAAAACAAAACAGTCGTGCGAGATGTAACCAACCAACAACAAACGAACGAACAAACAAAGGTGCTATGGCTGGGTGGTTTATTTGGCCAGAGGTGATTTATTGTACAGTGTTATTGCAGAGGGCAGGAATGATCTCCTGTATCGGTCCTTGTGACGTCATTCGAAGTCCCAAGCCACACAAGGGTTTCCTGGTGATTCTGCAGAAGTACAATAGATGTCACCTTCATCTAGGTGACCCCACGCACGGAGCTCTGCCGAATCCACGGCTGTCTGCCATTGTGATTTTCTGGCTATCACAGACCTGCTTACTCAGCTCAAGCAAAGAACGCTCCTTGTTCTGTTATTGGCGGCATGAACCAACAAAAAACTCTTCATGTAATTTACTTCTGTCATCTGAGGACATGAACTGCCACTGGATTAACTTTATCTTTAGGTGTTTTAGGATTTTGTGTCACGGTTTGGGGTTTTAGGGGTGGACTTCCTGTCTTATTTTGAAAAGTTCCCTGTCTTGTGTTTCCCCGGGTCCCTTCACTTCCTGTCCTTGTGATTGTCTAATTGAATCCTCCTGTGTCTGATCACCTGCACCTGCACCTCCCCTGTGTATTTAAGCCCTGTTTGTCTTGTCCCTCCTTGCCTGTTTGCATTGTAGTGTTTCCCGTGTTTGGCTCGATCCTGTTCCCGTGCCTGTTTGTCTGGATCCTGTTCCCCGTGTCGATCTCTCCTGTTAGCCATATTTTGCTGTAAACCACCGTGTCCTGATGAGTCTGCGTTTGGGTCCTGCCTTCGCCTTTACTCCGGCCATGACATTTTGTCTCTGACATGTCCTCACAACAACAGGAAAAATCTCTCAACGAGGGTCAGTATTATCTTCAAAAACTAAAGCTCTGGATGGATCTGTACCAGCTGACTGTGACCCAACTTGGAGCTGGAAGTTTTGCCGTTTTCATGTTATTTTAGTTACTATGTATTTAGCAGACTGTTTACCTGTTAATGTTAGCATGCTGCGCTGCTTATGCGGCTAGCTTCCCTTGTAGGTCCACAGATTGGAGTAAATGGACTGTACTTGTATAGCGCTTTTCTAGTCTTCCGACCACTCAAAATGCTTTAACACTACATGACATCATTCATACACTGATGGGAGGGGCTGAGGTGCCACCTGCCCATCGTGACTAAATAACATTCATACAACATTCACACCCCGTAGGCACAGCTACGGGAGCAATTTGGGGTTAAGTGTCTTGTCCAAGGACACATCGACATGGATTAGTGGAGCCAGGGATCGAACCCCCGATCCTCTGATTGAAGGATGACCCTGCTCAACACTGAGCCACATAATACAGAGAGAGACTGCATGGACATTAAACCTCATATGAAGCTAATTAAATAAAGACAATAGGTAGATGTGACTAACTGTCTTTCAATGTTGCCTTTTGTGAAACTGTACTGCAAAGCTAAGCTTTGTTAGTATGAATGCCCTTCTGCTCCGTGATCCACACGGTTTCTGTGCGTAGGTGTGTTGCTGCTCCGTTGTGTGTAGATTAACTTGACAGACTGCCCTGAAGGCACAGATGTGAAAAACGACTGGTCAAACTGTATGGACTCCAAAAAACTGTTATTGCTTTGCTTGGTTGTGTAAAGCTTTGCTTAGTTAGCACCAGTCACTCACTTGATCAGGCCGTTGGTACGGGGAAGCTGGGCTCCTATTGATAGCTAAAATAACCTAATTCATACTATCTCTCTCGACTTTGGTAAAATTTGTGTTATGCATCACTTTATACGGAGTGTACAAGCTTTTGGTTGACACCAGTTACACTCCACCAATCTGGACAGTTTACATACAAGTGGTTATGGCTTTGCTATTTATTTATTTATTTTTTTTTATTATGTGTTTCCAATGTATATTTTTATGAACAAAGCAGGGTTTTTGTGTAATTAAGCAGGTGATATGAAAAACATATTTCATGCATGCAGAAGGGTAATGAAACCTGGTCCAGTTAACATTCTGACTGAAAATATAATCATTTCCTACTGGTTGTAAATACTGACTGAGCAACACAACACATTTATCTGTTTCAGTCAAACTCAATTTGAGAAGACAAATGACAGTTATTTTGCAGTATAAATATGTAATAACTGTCTGACAAGTATCAGTTAAGTAATTCATGAAAACCGACAGCTCCTACACTAATCAATAAACCATTAATATGATCACTTTCGTACGTTTATCACCACTGTTTCACAGCTATTTTCAACCGCCACACTGATAGTCACTCTGTTTACAATGCACTTAGTGACAAGTTAACTCTGTATCTCACATGGATGCCTCTCCAAAACTACCTAGAGCTAGTTGCTGCGCACCGCCACAGAGCAAAAGCGGAGAGATGTCCCTGACCCGCCTAGTTGAATCCCTCGAACAGACTGTGGGTACTCCCACCCATTGAGTAGTGTAAAAATACTGCATTTTGGTCAATCATTACTAAAAGTCTTGTCAATTGATTTTTTTCAATTGCCAGATCTCTATTTGAATAAAAAAGCAATGGAAAGGGGAATCCTCAGATTGGACAGCCAAGTCTGATTTTAAACAAAAGAATTTTGACTCAGGCACAGCCGTGGCAAGTTCAATCAAGTTGGATTTACGTTAGTGTAGTGTCCAAGGGGAGGGATTAGAGTCAGTGTTAATAGGGTAAATACAACACTATATAAGTCTTCCAGGAGAGAACCTCATTGAATCGCTTATCATGCCCTCTTTGTTGATGGCAGGGTTTCACCCTGCCTTTTGAGTATGCTCATTCTCAACATCTATTTACATTGTTGTCTTCCACTGTAGTTACATAGCACGTTGGACGAATGTGTTCTAATGGGCCATACTTTGGCTTTAACCCTTATCATAGTCTTTTTGCCTTAACTGCAATATTTCTCTAACCTTAACCATACTGTGGCCATGTGGAGAAAAGTTGGACAAAGTGTGCTCATTGAATACAATCTCCTCTTTAACACAATCTCTTGTTCAACATCGCAGTTCTTTTCTGGTATTATGAGGTAATTTTGAGTCCTTATATTATTAGGATTGTTTATCCGTGAGTCATATACATTGACTGTGTTGTAACTCTGTTATGCTGTTCATTCTGTACACATGATATTTGTTGTACTTCTGTCCATCCTGATAGAGGATCCTCCGCTGTTGCTCTCCTGAAGGTTTCTTCCCTTTTTCTCCCCGTTAAGTTTTTTTTTTTTTTTGGGGGAGTTTTTCCTGAACCGATGTCAGGTCCCGGGACAGAGGATGTCGTATGAGTACAGATTGTAAAGACCTCTGAGGCAAATTTGTAATTGTAGTAATGATTTTGGGCTATACAAAATAAATTGAATATGATCATTCATATTATATGCATACTGTAGAACTAGATGGAATGAATAATGGGACTGTCTTTTCATTTGTTATCATCCATTAACTTAATAGTAACAGTTATCTTGCTTTCAGTACAGGAATAGACACACAGTGATAAACCTGTTAGGTTTCACATATTTGTCAAGGCACAATTTATCACCAGAGGGCAGTATTACGTAACACTTGTTTCCTTTTCCCAGATGCTGGATCCACCTACCAACTCACTGTTGTCCTTCCAATTAATTATTATACCAGTCTCATCTCCTCCGACATGACAGAGCAAGTCGTGATGGATGTGACATTAACGGGAAATGAAGCCGGGGATATGTGACGCCCCAGTCCAACAGTGGCATTTGTCACTGCCCTGGTCATGCAGATTGGGCCAGTCTTGCCCACTGACTAAGATTAATGATGATGATGATGGTGGCCCTGTCTTTGTCTCCTTGTGTGGCTTCCCTGAGCATAGTACAGCATGCACCCTGACATAAACACTGGCTCCTTTTGCATTGCTTTCTCTCATATTAACTGTGGGTGCATGGTAATGGGGAGAAGTTTGTTTTCATGAAGGATATGCTTAGAATGAAAACACAAACTGCTAAAAATGGGGCGAAGTCCACACTCAAAACTTGATGTGTTTTTATGAAGCAGCTGGTGAGTATTTGGACTACTGTACAATATACTGGGAGGACCACATCCTGGTTTGTAATAAATGGAATAACCTTAAGCACCGCTGCACAGAAAATGGCTTTTCCCTGACAGATGTGGTAGCCAGGGCATGCTCAGATGGATGGGGGATTGGGCTTGTTGTATAAGACTTAAGGGATGCAGCACATTCCCCTGGTCATTCATCATTCCCTGGCACATCCACTTATATCCAAACCACACATTCATACAGATGTGATCCTCTGATCAGTGTATTATTTGCGTCCATATTTACAATCTGTATTATTTGCATCCATATTTACAATCTGTAAGAGTTTGACTTGTATAGGTATATGGTGTTCGTAGTTACTTTTTATATTAATATTGCTTACTTCACTATTTTGTCACCTACCTGTACATTATAGTTAAAGGTGCTAAATTCAGAGCATATCTGTTACCTTTACACGGCTATCAACATGGCAAAGGCTGATCCAGCAGCTCACAGCTATCAGTGCAAACAGTGGTGACAGAGTTAACAGTGTTTACAGGCGTCAACGTCTGGTTCTGAAAGGTAAAGCTAATGCGCAAGTGCTTTTAACTTCCATTCTCTTCTGGCCACTAGGAGCCAGCGACTCTGGTTGCCAAAAGTCTGAGAAAATAACCCTATTTCTCACTTGATTTACTACCTCAGTAAGCATTGTGTAGATAAATGTATGGTCACAATCTCTTTCTTTCAATCTTTCAATACAGCGTGCTGTCCATTTTAGTAAATTATGGTCCCATTTAGAGTAACAAAGAAGATAAAGCAGGGTATGCTTTAGGGCAGGCTATCTTGTGATTGACAGTTTACTAACACTATAATTCAATTTATTTCGTATTCAAAAAATCACAGATTACAAATTCTCAGAGGGCTTTACAATCTGTACACATACGACATCCTCTGTCCCGGGACCTCACATCGGTTCAGGAAAAACTCAGAAAAAGGGAAGAAACCTTCAGGAGAGTAACAGAGGAGGATCCTCTATCAGGATGGACAGAAGTACAATAGATGTCTTGTGTACAGAATGAACAACATAACCAGTAGCGGGCTGTGCATTTCACACCTAGGCCTTGTCCTACACAGTCCTCACTGAATGAATCCACCTCTTAATACATCATTATGACGCCATGGCTCTAGAAACTATACATTTAGATAGAAACGCATTATAACTAGGCGTTGCATCATCTTAACATTAGTGTAACGAGTACAACAGAGTTGTACACAATGTCTATCTTTTGTTAGTCAGTCTTGAAAATGGCGTTTGTATTTCTGCGACCAAATCTATCTCTTCTCCCTCAGCCATTGTGGGTTAAAAAAATAAAACAAACGCTTCTATATCTATCTACACAAATTAACACTAGCTCGTTCAGGTCGCTAGAGGGTCATCAGATTCAGGTTGCTAGCTCTGCCTCTCAGCAGTGCGCATCCAATCAAAAGATATGCCCGTGCTGACGTCATTGTACGCCTGCTAACACCACAGTTTAGATTCCGTTAACTTTAAGCTACAGACGCCAGCACTGTTGATTCTGAAGGCCTAAGGGCAGATTTCTTCGACTCTAGCAACACATGACGTCTGAAATATGATTGGGTAAAGGCCAGCCCTCCGCTCTCGACCTGAGGCTGGAAGCAGCGCAACCAAGAGAAAAGCTATGAAATGAAGAGAATAGACTATGGGGAATAATTTAATACATATTTGTGGAAAAAATATATAAAAATTTAATTTATATTCTGATGTTTAGGCCAGCAGAGAAGGCCTTGCTGGCCCTGACGGCCCGCTACTGAACATAACAGAGGTACAACACGTACCTATACACGTATGTGACAGAAATTATTCATATGAGAGTAGTAGGCATGATGAAAAAGTTACAACTACCAGAAATAACAGCAATAGTGGATATAGTAGAATAATAATGATAATAAAAGCAGTTATGGTATTGGCAATACTAATTGCAATGCAAATAGTAGTAGTAGTAGCAGTAGTAGTAGCAGTAGCAGTAGCAGCAGCAGGTGTCAGGCAGGACCAGGGTCCAGATAAAACCACGATGTAAACCTGTGAGGCGAGAAAGCACAAAGACACTGGGGAAGAAGCAATGTTGGTATTGTGCATTGATAGAACATTAATTCATACAGAAGGAGATAGCGGAGAGGGGAGCTCAGTGTATCCTAAGATGTCCCCCAGCAGTCTAGGCCTATAGCAACATATTTAGGGGCTGGACCAGGGAAAACCTAAGCCAGCCCAAACTATGAACCTGAGCCAGCCCAAACTATGAACCTGAGCCAGCCCAAACTATGAACCTGAGCCAGCCCAAACTATGAACCTGAGCCAGCCCAAACTATGAACCTGAGCCAGCCCAAACTATGAACCTGAGCCAGCCCAAACTATGAACCTGAGCCAGCCCAAACTATGAACCTGAGCCAGCCCTAACTATGAACCTGAGCCAGCCCTAACTATGAACCTGAGCCAGCCCTAACTATGAACCTGAGCCAGCCCTAACTATAAGTGCTATCAAAGAGGAAAGTTTTAAGTCTACTCTTAAATGTGGTCACTGTGTCTGCCCCCAGACTGAAAGTGGAAGCTGGTTCCATAGAAGAGGAGCTTGATAGCTGAAGGCTCTGGCTCCCATCCTACTTTTTAAGACTCCAGGAACCACATTTAGTCCCCCCTCTGTACTCTGTTTCTGGGTGTGGGTGTGTGTGTGGCGTGGGCGTGGCTTCCATGGACTCCAGAGACAGACTCTGCTTTTGCCTCCCTTAAGCAACTGGTCACTACTGCTCCTGTATTAATTCATCCTGATCCCTCTCTGCAGTTTGTTGTGGAGGTGGATGCCTCAGATTCTGGTGTCGGGACCGTCCTTTCTCAGCAGTCTCCCCAAGATCAAAAGCTTCACCCCTGCGCCTTCTTCTCCAGGCGCCTTTCACCCACAGAGCGCAATTTTGATGTGGGCAACCGAGAATGATTGGCTGTGGTTCGTGCACTCGAGGAGTGGAGGCACTGGTTGGAGGGAGCTTAGCAACCATTTGTAGTTTGGACAGACCATAAAAATCTCTCTTACCTCCGCTCTGCCAAGAGATTAAACTGCCGCCAGGCTCGGTGGGCTTTGTTCCTTGGAAGGTTCAACTTCACACTCACCTACCGCCCTGGTTCACGTAACACCAAACCCGATGCTCTCTCTCATCAGTCCACCACGGAAAGACCCACATCCGAGCCTGAACCCATTCTCACCCCTTCCTGTGAGGTGGCCGCAGTCGCATGGGGAGTTGAGTCTCTCGTCCGGGAGGCCCAGCGCTCCCATCCGGATCCAGGTGACGGTCCTCCCAACTGTTTGTTTGTGCAACTTTTACTAAAACAAGTACACAAGCTGGAGGTGCTACCACTTGTCACCACATTTAATGTAGAATAAATCATGGCGGTAGGCTATCGAATGAGGTCACATAGGCCTAGGGGTTCACATTGATAAAAGTTCACAACCTATTGTTGGAATAGATACTTGCTTTTTAATAGTGGATTTCTAGTAGGCGAGTGATCGTACCCATCCATCCTGAAAAAAACGAATTACAAAACAAACATGACCCCACGTCTCCATATGCCTACTGCTCTCCATAGGACTAGGTTGAGTTAACGTTACTGTGTCAAATGTCTTTATTGTTTTTCTACTGAGGTCTTCAAATGAAGCTCTTGATATATTTTCTGACGTTATCACCCAAAACAATTTTTAAGTTTGTAATTTTTATTATATAAATATAATTTGTGGTGCTGTTAGATTGCTGCTAGACAGCCCCTTTTAATATAGGTGCGTGCAGGAGAGTAACAGTTTTTGACCGCAGTAAAATAAAACAAATATGGACTGAAGCAGAATATTAGATAAAAATATGCAGACAGACAGACAGACAGACAGGGCTTGATCATATTGGCTGTCCAAAAAAAAGAACAGCTTAGCTTAACACTTTGGACGAAACAAAAATTAATAATATATATGATAATTAAATATAATTGGCAATTAGCAACTAAAAGAAAAGCTGTAGTGAATAGCCTTTCTATAAAACCATGGAGTGTTATATATCATTTTGTTCAGAAAGAGGACTTTCATTTCAAATTATTATTACAAGCAAGCAGAAATATCTGAAAGCAAGACAGCTAAAATCATTTTTAAAAAGTAAAATGCCCATTGCTTGCATAGTGGTGAAGACGGAGCTTTCTTTGTTTTAATTCATGTTTAGGCATGTAGATTTTTGCTGCAGTGCACCAAATGAAGACATGCACAACACTTAGCACTCCTACTCATATACATGGCTTGTTATCAGGCAAAGTGTAGTGTGTTGATTTGGCGTATGTTTGTTGGAACGTATCACACCTCAAACGACCCTCGCCAGTACTCCAGCTACCTCACGTGTGTGTGTGTGAGACGCCTGTGTCTCCATTGTGAGTGTAAAATGTTGCCGTGCGTTCAGAGGTTTGGTCAGATCGCAGACGTATTCAGTCGGCACTAGTGAAGCACTTCGTATTAGTGTGCTAAATCGTTTCACAGCTCAAACACACGTACACCCACCCACCCACAAAGGAAAGTGTCATGGTTGTGCGGGGCTGGACCCAAGAGCAAAGAACAACGGAGCAGGAGTAGTTCACAGTTGTTTTATTAGTTCTGAACCAGGGGTGGAAATGGTAAGGGTTGGGGTTTGGCGTCGTATGCGGCCTGCACAGGACATGGGAGCAGAGTGGCAGGCGGGTGAGGTATCGGGCAGGTCAGGGAGAATCCAGTCGGCAAGGCTGGGCACAGGGGGGTTCCGAGAGGAGCAGTGAGCCTGAGGCTGAGGGAAGCACAGGTTAGACAAAAAGTCGCAACAAACAATTGCCGGGAATCACGTTAGGCCGTAGTTTTTGATGGTTAATTGGCAGCAGGAAGGGAAGGGAAGGCCACGCCCAGGCAGACACACACACACACACACACACACACACACACACACACACACACACACACACACACACACACACACACACACACAGGACAAACGGGGGACCAACGGGAGACATAATGAAGGGAAAACTGGCAGGATACTAGGAGGAAGGAGAGGCACAGCAGAGATCATGACAGTAAGCTTGCCCTGCTTGGTCAAGATATAGGGTTAATCTGGGGATGATTTTTCTATAACTCTTCCTTACATATTTCTCTTCTTCCCAGTCACACATTTAACACAAACTGCTTTGTTAAAAATCCTTCATAAAAAAGAAAAGATCCCTACTCTGGATGTGTGAAGCAGCACATCTCCTTCTGCTACGTCCAACCTGCTCGTAACCCTCACCTGCAGCGGGGCAAACTCCAATTAGGGATTGAGAGCTGGGGAAGTGCTAATAGAGGAATGTTAGAGGTTGGCGGGCCCTTTGTGGTAAATGGATCTCTTGATCCTCAACCAACAGTCCCCTGTCTCCAGTGGAGTTTGGGACAAGATGCTGATGTGTTGGAGCAGAGAGCTCCCTCTTTGTCCCAGGGGGTATGGATTCTAATTAAACATGTGGTCAACCTTGGAGAAATTGGACATGGAGCAAATGTTTATTAATTTCAGTGTTATGTGGGGGTTAATAGTCTGTGATCAGTGGAGGGAGCCTGGCTGAGAGCTTTCCTGTCCTTGGTCGTTAAAAATGAAATAATGTAAAGATACTCCATGACTAAAAAGTACTTGGTGTGTCTCTGCCTGCTACATCTCTCAGTAAAACAATTTAAATGGCCTGTGCACCAAAGGAGCACATTGACTTTTTGGGTAACAATGCTAAATATGCAGATAAGAGGATGAATATTAACCAAATTTTCAAGTCTGTCCAACTAGTACATGGATGTATCAAACAGTGTAAGTGCGGCCTCTATTGTGTGTCTCATTGCCCCGTTAAATAATCGCGGCCTCTGCGCTATTGTGATGAAGTATTGCGTGACGTAATCGAGAGACTACGACCGCCATCTTTCTCCTCTTCTCTCACACACACACACACACACACACACACACACACACACACACACACTCTCTCTGATTGTTTGTTGATTTTAAGTAGTATGCTTGTAATTGTATAATAGTTGTTTGTTGGTTTATGAGATAAATATACTCTGTTATATCTTGAAGAGCAGTTTTCCACGATTATGTTGTGCATGTGTGTTGTAATAACAGCTGTTATAGGCATTGTTCACTCGGAATGTGGAATTGTACTTTGACTATTGACATCGTGAATGAACACCAATTTTGAGACTTTAATCCAAAGTTTGGTTATTAGTCCGTGATCCCAGTGTGGTGCCCCGTTGTTAATATATGTAAATATTCCTACTGATATTAATAATTTTATTCGTATCAATAATTACATTTTCATACTTGCTAATAACCAAACACGTTCCTGCCAGATCCCAACATTAATTTCGATGAAAGCTGCTTCTTTGGCAGTTAGGCCACTATTGAAAGCCACTAAAAGTCATCTTAAAAGCATGTTCATTTGCTGAATTTTTTCTGGTTATCATTGAAATCTGATGCTGTCATGCCATTGGCAGTTACTGATAGGGCCACCATTTTTTTTACTAACTTTACTTTATGTTATTGTCATATGTGGTCATATGCCTTCTTACATGCTCCTCATGGTTTGGCTTATGTTAACTTACCTTTCTCCTGTCTCCTTGAAATTATGATTATATATATCACTAAATTGTTTTTACAATTATGTACTGTGACAAACGTGTTAACTGCATGGTTCCTTTCAGATGTAATATTTTTTGCATTAATGAAGCACTACATCTCCGGATGTGGGGTGGTTTTGATGGATTTTCGGGGCATACAAAGGTTATCTGACACATGAAACCAGAGTTCACATCCTGTATAAAATACAAATAGAATCAACCAGAAATTCAGTTTTGCTGGTTAGGTCTCACCACCTGAATTGTCGCCATGTAGTAGTTGTTAGTAGTTATGTTTTGTGAATAAACACTACATGGTTGGGTACAACTTACCACTTCCTTGGCATCTCTTTCCACTGCATCATCCGGCACTTAATACATGTTAATTTGAACAGCCCCCTTGATAGAGGGCTCCGCCTGTGCTTTTAGAACTAGAGTTACAATATTGTAACCTGTCTTCTAATTTAGACAGCCTCAGCCCTCTACTGGACTCTATGGGAATAGCGGCCCAGAAAACCCAGGTAGTACGTGGCTGAACTAGTTAAACCTGCAGGAGTTAATAGACTGGCAGAAGTACACCAAGATTCGCCAAGATGGTTAATTTCATTCCTCGCCCAAACTGCCTAGGCATGTGGTGTCGGACCGGGGGCTCCAGTTTATTTCCCATTGTTGGAAAGCCTTCTGTTCCTCTTCGGCGCAACGGTCAGTCTATCCTCCTCCGGATACCACCCTCAGTCTAACAAACAGACCGAGCGGCTCAACCAGGAGTTGAAGACCTGCTTACGCTGCTTCATCTCGCAGAGCCCTGCCTCCTGGAGTAGGCATCTTATCTTGATTGAATATGCCTATAATACCCTACCCTGTTCTGCCTCTGGTCTCTCACCTTTTCACTGCGCCTACAGCTACCAGCCACTACTGTTTCCTGACCTGTAGTTCGAGGTGGGCGATCCCTCGGCTCAGGCTCTTGTTCGCTGATGTCGCCACACATGGGCACGGACCTGACGATTCTACAGGAATAAGGCAAAGTACAAGAAGATGGCAGACCATGGACGGACCCGCCTATCAGCCAGGCCAGATGTTTTCAATGTCCACCCAAGACCTTCTCCTGCAGGTGGAATCCCGGAAGTTGGCTCCCCGGTTCGTCAGTTTGTTCCCCATATCCGAGGTCATCAATCCTGTGGCAGTCCGATTTAAGGCTCCCCAGGTCACTAAGAATCCAGTCCACCTTCAATGTGGCCTGCATAAAACCGGTTAAAGAGAGTTCTCTGGTCCCTGCCTCCAAACTCCCTCCTCCCCCCTGGATGATTGATGGATGGGTGTACACGGTCAGACGTCTTCTGGCAGTACGCAGACAGGGCTGTGGTCTACAACAATCATAGGCATCTTTCAGTAACATCATAGACCGTACCATCACCCGGGATTTCCATCGACCAATGGGCGACTGTGGCTTAGTGGTGAGCAGGGTTGTCCTTCGGAGGATCGGCGGTTCGATTCCCCGGCTCCACTAGCCCATGTCGACGTGTCCTTGGGCAAGACACTTAACCCTAAATTGCTCCTGTAGCTGTGCCTACGGTGTGTGAATGATGTCATGTAGTGTCAAAGCGCTTTGAGTGGTCGGAAGACTGGAAAAGCGCTATTTACCATTACATCCTATTACAGAGACTGGAACAGTTGCAGGTTTCTATGGATCATGGTTAAATCTAGACTGTGGTCCTCCCCGACACTTACTGCTATTATTACATGAATCATTTCTGTCATGTGAATTGAACGTGTTGTAACTCTGTTATGCGGTTCATTCTGTATACATGACATCTATTTGTACTCTGTCCATCCTGGGAGAGGGATTCTACTCTGTTGCTCTCCTGAAGGTTTCTTCCCTTTTTCTCCCTGTTGAAAGGGTTTTTTGGGGGAGTTTTTCCTGATCCGATGAGAGGTCCCCAGACAGAGGATGTTGTTGTGTACAGATTGTAAAGCCCTCTGAGGCAAATTTGTAATTTTGGGCTATACAAAAATAAATTGAATTGAACATCTGATTGGCATTAAAGCTACCGCACTAAGCTGGTTTTAATCCTATTCATCAGATTGATCTCAATTTGTATATGTAAACGATGAAACCTCGATGACCACCAACGTCAGTCATGGAGTTCCACAAGGTTTTGTGCTTGGACCAATTTCATTCACTGTCAAGTTCCTAGGTGTTTTGTTCAACTTTTGCCCAACTTGAAATGGCCTGGTACATGAACCCCAAAGGACGCACGGGACAACTCTTTCCAACACAGCTCAATATTTATTTTTTCCTCATTTGTTAGTTGTTGACTGGTTGGTCCATCAGGTTGAAAACCTTCAAAACACAAAAGTTATACAAAAATGTAAATAAACTTCAAACAATTTCAATTCAACAAATGAATGCAAACAGTATGCAGCACTGGCGTTTCAAGAAAGCACATCAAAACAGCAATACAAATTGAACAATCAACCAAGTACACTCAAACAAAAAGCCAAACTCACATGCATTCAGCAAACCGATATGCATGTTGGCTGTGTGCTGCTTTGTTACCACTGTACAATTCATTTAACAATACATCCCACCATCAATGACTATAGAAGCACTCCCAATACCAAACAATCATCACAACAAAAGTCTTGTTGCAGTACCAGCGGCTTCTTTGGTTGTACCATGAGTTGAATCCTTGCTTGCCTCGCTCTCTCTCTGCTGAAATGTTTGCTGAGATATTTGCTGAGAGACCTACCATTAGCAGGTGTTCCAACTTAAAGTAATGAGCAGCCTGTACTGGCCTGCTGGTGGTGCATTATGGGACTTGCAGTCTTTTAGGCAAAGTCAAGTGAGCTGATCTGATGAGGAACTGAAATGAAACTTGAAAAATGGCAAAATTGGAGAGTTCCAACGTTTTGTCTCAACATTCACCTTATATATGCTTCCTTTGGGCAATATTATCAGAATACACTCAATAAACTTTCATTGTTATGCAGATGATACTCAAATATATATATATATCGATCAAGCCAGATGAAACAACCAGTTCGCTAAACTTCAAGCATGTCTCAAAGATATAAAAACATGGATGACCTGCAACTTCGTGATGTTAAACTCAGACAAAACGGAGGTTATTTAACTAGAAATCAATTATCTAATGATATAGTTTATCTTGATGTCATTGTCCTGGCATCCAGCACCACCGTAAAGAATCTGAGTTATCTTTGATCAGGACTTGTCCTTTAACTCCCACATAAAACAAATCTCAAGGACTGCCTTTTTTTCACCTACGTAACATTTCAAAAATTAGACACATCCTGTCTCAAAGCGATGCAGAAAAATTAGTTCACGCATTTGTTACTTCTAGACTAGACTACTGCAATTCCTTATTGTCAGGCTGCTCTTATAAGTCTCTTAAATTTCTCCAGTTGATCTGGAAAGCTGTAGCTTGTGTACTAAAAAAAAACTCAGAAAAGAGATATTATTCCTGTATTAGCTTCTCTGCACTGGCTCCTTGTAAAATATCCGGGGGGCAGACAGTCACCACATTTAAGAGTAGACTTAAGACTTTCCTCTTTGATAGCGCTTATAGTTAGGGACTGGCTCAGGTTTTCCCTAGTCCAGCTCCTAGATATTCTGCTATGGGCCTAGACTGCTGGGGGACATCTTAGGATACACTGAGCTCCTCTCTCCACTTCTCTATCTCCTTCTGTATGAATTAATGTCCCATCAATGCACATTAGTAACTTTACTTCTTCCCCAGAGTCTTTGTGCTTTCTCGCCTCACAGGTTTACGTGGATCATGGTTTTATCTGGACCCTGGTCCTGCCCGACACCTACAGCTACTGTCATTATAATTATTAGTTGCATTGCTATTACTATTTTCAATACCATTACCGCTTTTATTATCATGATTATTCTACTATTTCCACTGTTGCTGTTATTTTTTAGGGAGTTTTTCCTGTGCCGCTCTGCGGTCCCGGGACAGAGGATGTCGTATGTGTACAGATTGGCTAATTTGTCATTTTGGGCTATACAACATAAATTGATTTGAAGACTGGGCACCTGTCCATAATAACTCTGACTAACAATCATACAGCAATTTTGGGATAAAGTGTCTTGCTTGTCATCGATATGGACTCCTGGGTATCGAACTACCAATTTTCTAATTGAAGGAAGGAAGGGAAGGATAACCCTGCTCTCTCACTGCTCTACCACTGATCCACAGTCAACACTCAGCGACAGTCACCCCACAAGGCACAAAGGAAGCTGTCTGATTCACCTATTAACACACACTAATGGTGGTGGAGATGTCATGCAATGCGCTGGGGTTACGATGTCTTTCAAGGACACTTAACGTTAATTAACGGTGATTGAACCGCCAAGCCTTTAAAAACATTATTACTGTTATTCACAGTTAAAGGAAGAACTTGGTTAGGGTTAGGAAATGATCATTGTCATGTTTAAAATAAACCAAACAACCAGTGTTCAAATCACATGCTTTGTTGACCCATTCAGCCACCAGATCTCCTGTTTGCTCGATATTGAGCAAATACTTTTTCTCCTGCCACACAGCCACCAGAAGTAGTTTATTAGGAAAATGTCAACATTCAGTAATTTTTATGACAGATGGTTTTGTTTTTCTTGGGGGACACCCTCCTATTTCAATGATCATAATGTGTGAGAGTAGAATATTTTTGTTGGCAAATGAATTGAATGGTTAAAAATATAGTAATTCAAAGTCTTTTTGACTATTTGTGATACACAGGAAGTTCTTTATATCACTATATCTTTAAAGTGGCAGGTTCTATTGCAATAGACTACAACGTCTAAATATTGCTAAAACTATAGTTTCTCAATTTTAGCCTCGCTAGCATCATTCCCATAGGGGTGGCTAAATTTGGTTCATACTGGCATATCTCAACAAATATTAAATGGATTGCCATTTAATTTTATACACACATTCATGGTCCTCAAACATGAATGCTAATGACTTTAGTGATCCCCTGACTTTTCTAGCACCCCCAGCAGGTCAGAGTTTTTAATTATTCACCAAAAATTTCAACATCTACTAAATAGATTTACACCAGAATCGGTACCGACTCTCATGATTCCTAAATGATTAATCCTAATTATTTTTGCTTAGAGTCTGCATAGTTTATTATATGGATTGCCATGAGATTTATTATATACTTTCATGTTGAATTGTCAAAACTTGACAATTCAAGTTACTTGTGGCTTTCCAAAACTTTCAAACACATATTGTAGTTGCTAAGAATGAGCATTAGAATAGCATTGGAAACAGGTAAATTAGATCTTGTGTTGAGTTTTTTGTTTATCTAAAATATGCATGATCATTGTAAACGTTTTAGTATGCTGGCATTAGCATTTTGTTCAAATTAGCATAGTATTAAAGTGCAGTCTCACAGATCTTTGAGCATTGATGTTTGAAACTTGAGCATGATGTTGACCCTCATAATATGAATCTGGATAATCATATTTCTGTCCGAAACTTCCTTCAACATGATGTTAAAAGCTGTCAAACAACATATTCCATATTCTTTTCATCCAAAGGAACTTGCAGCAACACTCATGGAAATTTTTTTAGCACTAGTGGGAATTAGAAAAAGAAATGAAAAGCTCTGCTCCTCTACTACCACATTCACTGCATGCACCTCACAATTTCATTGTCTGTATTGTCTCTGTGCTGTATGTTCTAAATGTGAACCTTGTGCTTTATTTCCCCCAGTCCAATCTAATGAGCATCATCTCTGTCTAGGGATGCTGGCTGGGGCTCTCAAGTCTCCTTTGTGTGGCTGGACAGGTGTCTAACTGAATGATGAATGACCCTGTTTCTCCCAACGTAATTGGCTCCTTGCTGTTTGGCCATAGACTGGCTACATGTCTGGTGGGCAGCCACCTCCATCTGTCAATCACCAACCTGCTGCTGTCTGGCTGGACCTCTGATAGCTATGCTAATTCACAGTCCTTGCACCCTATTGGCTGAGATTGCGCTGGTCCAAGCTAATCCATTAAAGCTGTGACAGTAATAATCTCCCCCCAAACACAGGGTTCCCAGTGTGCTAAACGTTATTTGACCGTTCCTGTCACGTTGGTGCTGCCAGGCACACTGGTGAGGTGATGGATGAGTCTGGCCCCGATCCACTCATTCATCACCTGCTGACTTGTGTTTGTGTGCTGTATCAATAATTTAATGATTTTATCTTCCATTTCACTGTTTTTGGAGAAAAAGCAAAACTTCCAGTGGTGCTACAACAAGATGGAAGTGTAGTGGTGAGCTCCTCAGAGTTGATTTTTCAAAATACCTTCTATTAATATAAATCTGCACTAAAATTAGATAAAGTTGAGTATGAGAGGAGGGAAATCTCAAAGGTGGTGTAAGTCTGACAAGAAAATGAACAAAACACAAGAAAACCCAGGTGTTGCCGAGGTTACTAATCAAGAAGATGGTGGTGGTGACGATGTAGAATCAACGGCAGGTGATTAAGCTAACGCAGCTAACCAAAATGTATTGCTAGTGGGCCTCACACAACTTTCTAAGGAGCCAAGGGCCTTCAAACAAGATGTGAAACGGGATGTTAGTGAATTGAGAAGCAATGTCAAGAAAACTATGAAAGAAGACTTTACTGAGTTTAAAGTCAAAGTTATATGTGAGCTGCAGAGTCAACACGCAAGCATCGGCGAGGCACAAACCCGTAGAGCAGATCTGGAATCACCAGATGAAAGACACACTGCTAACGGTAGTGAAACAAAACCCGAGCATGTACAACAAAATTGTTGATCTGGGGAGTCGTTCTAGGAGAAACAATAGTAAAGAGGCAATGATAGAGAATAATATTCATAAACTGTCGTTGGATGTGAACGGTTTGAATAACCCTGTTAAACGTCGGAAAATAAGGACAAAATTAAGTTCCTTATTTAATCTGGAACTGTCGGTCTTCTCATCCCTGCCTGCCACATCGCTAGCCAGCACAAGCCCACCTGTTTACCCTGCCGGGATCTTTCCGCCCCGGCGCGGTTAGCAGGCCTGGGTTGGTCTCCGCTAGCCACCACCGCACCAGGTTGACCTCCATTCCTCGGGCAGGATAGTTAGGCTAACAGGCTGGTAGCCCCTGCAGACTACCACTCTTTCATCACCGGATTGCTTGCGTCTTCCCACTGTTATGCTGTGGATCATCCCGTTGATACTCCTGGGTTGCACATCGCTTCACCTCTCACGTACAGCTGGCTCTTGGTCACAAGCTAATGCTAGCTTAACGCTAGCGCTCCCCAACCGGATCATGCCACCGCTGTACTCCACGTCAGATCTTCACAACTTCAATAACCACTGCATGGACATTCTCAAAGAACATGGACTACTTCACCGAGGCCATCCTTCACACAGAGGCTCTGGCCGCATGTTTAGTTACAACGTCACGCCCCCAAACTCCATCCCATCCCTCTGGTCCTGTCGCAACTAAACGTCCTTGTTACGTCATCACAACAAACAACACGTGAATCTGTCCAATCTCCGTCCCCTTCCTCAATCCTCACAGCCTATCACAAAGCAACGTCACCTGAAACTGGATTTGCTCAACACTCGCTCACTCAACAACAAAAGCCTCATTTTGAATGAGTTCATAACGGACAGTAACCTTGATTTCCTCCTCCTGGCTGCTGTCACCCCATCCTCAAAAAACCTGGACTTGACCCTGACACCATGAGCAATTTCCAGCCCATCTCCAATCTTCCCTTCCTGTCAAAAATACTGGAACGCGTTGTCGCTGCACAAATCAAAGCCCACCTCATCTCCAACGATCTGTTCGAGCCATTTCAATCCGGTTTCTGCTCACAGCACAGCACTGAAACAGCCCTTCTCAAAGTCACCAATGACCTCCACCTCTCCTCAGACTCTGGTCACCTCAACATTCTCATTCTCCTCGACCTCACTGTAGCTTTCAACACCATCAACCACAACATCCTTCTCTCCCGCCTCGAATCGTCCCTCAACATCACCGGAACTGCTCTCTCCTGGCTTACATCATATTTTACAAACAGACAACAGTTCATCAGTATCAACAACTGGACCTCCTCCTCCTCTGCTGTTCATTCTCTACCTGCTCCCTTGGTAATATCATACATCAACATGGTCTCCTCTTCCACTGCTACGCCGATGATGTCCAGCTCTACATCTCCACAAAGGCCATTACCACTGCTACTCACTCCACTCTGACCAACTGCCTGACTGATGTGAAATCATGGATGCAAACCAACTTCCTTTACCTGTTCTACCCTAGCCTATTTTTGAGGTCTCCGCATGAAAAAAGCATGCCCATACTAAAGTGAGTACAATTCTGCAACCACAAGGTATATTTGAATAATTTTGGTGTTATTGTAATGGTAATAACTGTGAGATTTTTTAAATAATGTGTAAATATCAATATATATGTCACTGGTTAAAAGTAAATGAAGATGGAACACAGAAAAATGAAAAGATTTCAGGTTCGTCTGTAAATAAAAAAAAGCACTTTCAGGATGATCATCACTTTAGAATAAAGCAGTTGCAGGTTTAAAACTATTTCATATCATAGCACAATATGTGAACACTCTCTCTGCACAGTGTGACTTTGAATAAAGTGAAGCAGAAAACAACAAAAGAGTTTTTAGTACACAGGTCAGAAAAATCCTCTGAAAATTTGGATTTATTGAATAATTTATTTCTTATTTTTTTTACCAAAACATTTTTTTTTAACTTATTTTTTCACTAATTATGTTTAATACATCCATATACAGCATTAACATACACAATGCCAAACTAAAATGTTTTTTGCTCTGAAATCTCTATAAAATGCATATTTTTTTTCTGGAGAGTAAAAAGGCTGTTACTTTTTCTGTGAATGGTTTTCAGAGCAGAGTGGGACACTCTTATTCTGCACAGACAGGAGTATACAGGAAATCCGGCCAACGTGCGATAGACAGCACTGTTGTAGTCAATAAGTAGTCAATAAGAGTCAGTCAGGCAAGCGGATGCTAATGTTATTGGCCATAGGATGGGTGGTTTCCCCCCCCCCCAATGTACATTTTCAGTCAAAGACCCCGGAACCATTTGTTTTAAAGCAGAGTGTTTCAACGGGCCTTTTTCAGTGTAACACGACCGGGATCATAACAGGAAACAAAGCTACGCTCAGTAAGTGTACACTTTTTTCATATTTTCCTGGTTTCGTATTTGTCTGAGGCTGGTGTTATTTGGCTCACAGATCGCTGAGGCTGTGGTCTATGTGCGGAATCCCTGGGTTATTGACGTTCTTTAGCGTGGTCGCAAGCTTATGTAGCATAAAGCTAACTCGAGCAAGGGAAACATATGCCGAGCAAGTCCAGTGGCTGGCGAAATATGAATATGAATATTTGGTTATGCATTTCGTTGGTCTTAGTTGTGTTTGGAGCATGTACAAATGGCTTACATGAGCTTGTAGCCTGGCTTTTTTTCTGTTATTCTGATAGGCAACATCATTATATTTGTTCTTGATTAGTGTCTTCTCTCCCAGGGGGAACCCCAACGTTTTTACCAAGGGGTACCCCTCGGCCCCACAGGTGGGGCCAACGGTGATAAAACTGACATGATCATCATCGGTCCCAAATCCCTCTCTAAAACCAGTCACAACTTCTGCCTCACCATCGACAACTCCACTCTGTCTCCCTCCCCACACATCCGCAACCTCAGAGTCATGTTTGACAGCAACCTCTGCTTTGAACACCTCGTCAAACAAATCACCAGAACTGCCTTTTGTCACTTAGAAAACATAGCCCGTCTCCGCCCGTCACTCTCCTCATCTGCTGCAGAAACTTTGATCCAGAATCGACTACTGCAACAGTATTCTTCATGGCACATCATCCAAAATCCTAAATAAACTCCAGTACATACAGAACTCTGCTGCTCGCCTGCTCACCCGGTCCCACTCCCGCAAACACATTCAATTAAATTTATTTTGTATAGCCCAAAATCACAAATTTGCCTCAGAGGGCTTTACAATCTGTACACAAACGACATCCGCTGTCCCGGGACCTCACATCGGATCAGGAAAAACTCCTGTTCTCCAGAACCTCCACTGGCTCCCCGTCCCACAACGGATCCAATACAAAGTCCTTCTCCTCACTCACAAAGCCCTCCACAACCAGGCCCCCTCCTACCTCACCGACCTGCTCCACCACCACACTCCATCCAGTTGGCTCCGCTCCTCTGATGCCAACCTCCTGTCTATCCCACTCAGGACCAAGCACCGGACATGGGTTGACAGAGCCTTCTCCATAGCTGCCCCCTCCCTCTGGAACTCTACCCAAACACATCCGAGACTGCACTGACCTTTCTATATTCAAATCACAAATCAAAACCCACCTTTTCAGAAGTGCTAATATATGACTAATGTGTGTTCCATGTTTTTAGTGTATAGCTCTTTTATGATGATTTTAATGTTTGTAAAGTGTCTTTGAGAATTTTGAAATGCGCTGTATGTATGTATGTATGTATGTATGTATGTATGTATGTATGTATGTATGTATGTATGTATGTATGTATGTATGTATGTAGCCACTAATACTGAGACAACTTGATGGCTCACACATCTGACCTTGTTTTGTTTTGCACAGGTTGCACGTTATTGTTGGTTTGAAAAGATATGCAGTGTAAAACTCTTTATTGTCAAATATTTTAACTTGTTTTGTTTAGTTTTTCACAGGTTGCACTTTATTGTTATTATCTTGAAAATATAATCAGTGCAAAACCGGTTAATTGCAGCTCTTCCTCCAAAGTGGGGCGTGACAGAAAAAGTTTGAGAACCACTGCACTAGGCCATGTCAATGTGTCCTTGGGCAAGACACTTAACCCCAAATTGCTCCCGTAGCTGTGCCTACAGTGTGTGAATGGTAGCTACTCCTGATGGGTAGGTGGCCCCTTATCCCCTCCCATCAGTGTATGAATGGGTGAATGATGTCATGTAGTGTTAAAGCGCTTTGAGTGGTCGGAAGACTAGAAAAGCGCTATACAAGTACAGGTCCATTTACCATTACCATATATATATATTTTTTTCTCAGACATGACATAGCTCTTCCAGAGCCCAAGAAGACATTATATGGCTGTTTTTAAGGTATTGACCATAACTAATGAACCTACATGATCAGTAAATGCATGACTTAAGCACCCCATCACTTTCTTACCTCGAGCGGGTGATCGACTTTGGTTTGCGAGCATCATATTCTTCATACGATTCAAGAAGGCTTTGCAGCGGTAGATGACCAGATTCATGGTGCAGGCGTCTGAAAGAACACATTAAAATGGGCTCATTCACATATGAACTAAATGATTTACAGAGTATCATAAACCTCAATAATCATGTGACACTACCTCCTGTTAGTTTGGATTGGCAGTTGATGAACTCTGTCTGTCTTGGAGGAATTTAGCTCTTCCGTCGGGATTGGAGGGTTTTGGATGCAGAGACTAGTGAGGAGTCACTGGGACCAGCTCTGAACTTACGCCGAGCACACTGACTTGCTCTCCCCTCGGGGCCTACCTTGCCTTGACTTCCTGCTTTCCCCTCCCAGTAGGTCTGGCAGGCATGGTACAGGATTTGGACAAAGATACACCTTCTCTGCTGATGAGCTGGCTACCCACTGGTCCACAGCATTGTCAAAAACGAGGTCGAACTCTGGGCTGTCCTGGAAGAGCAGGATACAAGCAGGAGAACAAAGTTGATATGTTGATAGATCACTACTGGTAAGAACAGAATGTCCACATACTACTGACCTTGTTGGGGTTTTTTTTACCTTGATAATTTCTCATTTTAGTCCGAGAAACTTATGTCAAGTAACTGGTAGCTTTTAGCAGTGAAGCTCCCCACTATGTTAGTTACCCCTTAAACCTGATATTGTGTTTGGTGTCTTGACTCTAAATATGAGTAACATAACCTACATCAAACGTGCAAGAAGTTTGGGGTATAGGGAGGGGTTATCACGTCCGTACTTTCCTACATATTGGTGTAACTAGGTGGTATATAATAAAACAAATAATTCAAAAATGACTAGAATAAATGTTCTCTAGACCAGAGATCTTCAACAGGGGGTCTGCGGAGGTACTGCAGGGGGATCGTGAAATTTTTGGTTGACTAGACGATATTTCAGATTTTTTTTATAGATTTTTTCCACAAATTTAAATGTCTTTAAATACATGAATCCAATATATTGTAGCGAATGGCTAAATGGAGGCAGAATATGTTATCTGTCAGTCAGAAATGCACACATTCAGCGACACACAGGAGCTGGCTCAAGCTGGGCACCGGTTCACTCGCAGCGTGAGACTAGCCTAGACCTGTCCCTCCAAGCCTCCTGCACACAAAGAGGAGGACCCGCCCCTTTCGCTGCTGTGCCAATCACAAGGCTGCATGTTACATGCTGGCTCTGTTAGGTTCCCCATGATTGACTGAGAGCCTATTCAGTCCCTAGCTGACTAAGATCCCAGACACAAGGATGCACGCTGCAATATTATTTGAAAAGAAGATACCATCGTAAACATTTTTAAATAAATGAAAAAACAACGACATTTACTTCACCCACGAATCCTTGTGCAATAATTTTTAAGATATTCCTGGCTAAAACACTGCAGCTTTTTTTACCTTGATAATTTCTCATTTTAGTCCGAGAAACTTATGTCAAGTAACTGACGATTTATATACAGTTAGATATGGTGATGAAGGCTCTGCTTTTTGAGGGAGCTCTCAAGGAATTCAAGCAGCAGCACATACCTGAACATCAAAATTTAGCAAGCCAACAATACCAAAAGTGTCAATCACATAAACAGGTTAAAGAGGTTGGTTGGGGTGATAGGGGAAGCTGCAGCGGTGCAGTAGTGCTAGAGAGTAGAATTTTCAAACTGAACGGACCATACTAAATCACAGTAGTGGGCCGTGCATTTCACACCTAGGCCTTCGGTGATGTCCTACACAGTCCTCCCTGAATGAATCCACCTCTTAATACCATCATTATGACGCCATGGCTCTAGAAACTATACATTTAGACAGAAACGCATTATAACTAGGCGTTGCATCACCTTAACATAGCGTAGTCCATCTTGAAAATGGCGTTGTTTGTATTTCTGCGACCAAATCTATCTCTTCTCCTCCATCAGCCACTGTGGGTTAAAAAAATAACACAAAAACAACACTTCTATATCTATCTACACGAATTAACGCTAGCTCGTTCAGGTAGCCACAGGGTCAGGTTCAGGTTGCTAGCTCCGCCTCTCCCAAGTGCGCATCCAATCAAAAGACGTGCCCGTGCGGACGTCATTGTATGCCTGCATGCTGGCCCCGGTGTCTCCAAATCGAAATCTGATTGGTTAACACCACAGTTTAGATTCCGTTAACTTTAAGCTACAGATGCCAGCACTGTTGATTCTGAAGGCCTAAGGGCAGATTTCTTGGACCCTAGCGACACAGGACGGCTGAAATATGATTGGATAAAAGCTCTAACGTAAAGGCCAGCCCTCTGCTCTCGACCTGAGGCTGGAAGTAGCGCAACCAAGAGAAAAGCTATGAAATGAAGAGAATAGACTATGGGGAATAATTTAATAAATTAAATTTATATTCTGATGATGTTTAGGCCAGCAGAGAAGGCCTTGCTGGCCCTGACGGCCCGCTACTGCTGAATCGTTATTGTCAGCAGCTTTTAGCTATAACAAGAGAGAAGCCGTGGGCTGAACGGGATGTCTGGTCTCCCGACTCCATTTATTACTGTCTTATAAGTGCCCCTCATACATGAACCCAGAACGCTCGGTCACATTGGTGGCAGCGATGTTTCTCATGCACCGACTACGGACCGCTACGACTATTTTACGCTTCGGCGACTGTGAGTGTGCACTTTCTTAGCTTAGCTTAGTTGTCTCAGTTTAGCTAGCAAGCTAACTCCGCGGCACTTCAAAGAAAAAAAGCGCCGCTGGTTCAAGTACAGGATGTGGGTTGGAGATGAAGACCCGTTTAAGCCTGGCTCAGGGCTGTTCGGCAGATGGTCGGCCAGCAGGGATATCCATGTGGACCTGCCTGCAAATCGCGCGGCGCAAAGCGAATAATTTGCTTAATTCGCGTAAGTTGAAATTTTTTAACTTGGGCGAAAAATTTGCGTGACGCTGATTTGCGAAAGCCAATCAGCATTGAGAAGCTCCGCCCGTCATCACTGACGTCCTGCCGTTGTTGAATCAGAAACTATGGAGGAGAAGTCGATAGTCTGGAAGCGGCAGTCCTCCAGACGCAGCTTCTGGAGAAGCTGTGAAGCTTTTGGTGTGAACGCACCTTTAGTCATGGAGTTCCACAAGGTTCTGTGCTTGGACCAATTTCATTCACCTAGTATATGCATCCTTTGGGCAATATTATCAGAAAACACTCAATAGACTTTCAGATGATACTCAATTATATATATCGATCAAGCCAGATGAAACCAACCAGTTCGCTAAACTTCAAGCATGTCTCAAAGATATAAAAACATGGATGACCTGCAACTTCCTGATGTTAAACTCAGACAAAACTGAAGTTATTTTACTAGGCCCAGAACACCTCCGGAATCAACTATCTAATGATGTGGTTTCTCTTGATGGCATTGCCCTGGCATCCAGCGCCACCGTAAAGAATCTCGGAGTTGTCTTTGATCAGGACTTGTCCTTTAACTCTCACGTAAAACAAATCTCAAGGACTGTCTTTTTTCACCTACGTAACATTTCAAAAATTAGACACATCCTGTCTCAAAGCGATGCAGAAAAATTAGTTCACGCATTTGTTACTTATAGACTGGACTACTGTAACTCCTTATTATCAGGCTGCTCTAATAAGTCTCTTAAATCTCTCCAGTTGATCCAGAATGCTGCAGCTCGTGTACTAACAAAAACTAAGAGAAGAGATCATATTACTCCTGTATTAGCTTCTCTTCACTGGCTCCCTGTAAAATCCAGAGTCGAATTTAAAATCCTTCTCCTCACCTACAAAGCCTTAATTGGTGAGGCACCATCATATCTTAAGGATCTCATAGTACCATATTTCCCCACTAGAGAGCTGCGCTCACTGAATGCGGGGCTGCTTGTGGTTCCTAGAGTCTTAAAAAGTAGGATGGGAGCCAGAGCCTTCAGTTATCAAGCTCCTCTTCTATGGAACCAGCTTCCACTTTCAGTCCGGGGGGCAGACACAGTGACCACATTTAAGAGTAGACTTAAGACTTTCCTCTTTGATAGCGCTTATAGTTAGGGCTGGCTCAGGTTTGCCCTGGTCCATTCTTTCCAGCCCCTTGATATGCTGCTATAGGCCTAGACTGCTGGGGGACAACTTAGGATACACTGAGCTCCTCTATCCTTTTCTCTCTCTCCTTCTGTATGAATTCATGTTCTATAAATGCACATTACTAACTCTACTTCTTCCCTCGGAGTCTTTGTGCTTTCTCGCCTCGCAGGTTTCCACGAATCGTGGTTGCATCTGGACCCTGGTCCCGCCTCCTGGTTCCTTCCGTGGAACTGCTGACGCACATTCTTGTCTATTTTACCTTCTGTATGAATTCATGCACCATAAATGCACATTACTAACTCCGCTCCATCCCCGAGGTCTTTGTGCCTTCTCGCCTCGCAGGTTTCTGTGGATCGCGGTTAAATCTGGAACCTGGTCCTACGTCCTGCTGTGGTCCTCCCCGTCACCTACTGCTACTATTACATGAATCATTTCTGTCATGTGAATTGAACGTGTTGTAACTCTGTTATGCTGTTCATTCTGTACACATGACATCTATTTTCGTACTCTGTCCATCCTGGGAGAGGGATCCTCCTCTGCTGCTCTCCTGAAGGTTTCTTCCATTTTTCTCCCTGTTGATAGGGTTTTTTGGGGGAGTTTTTCCTGAGCCGATGAGAGGTTCTGGGACAGAGGATGTCAGTGTGTACAGATTGTAAAGCCTTCAGAGGCAAATTTGTAATTTGTGATTTTGGGCTATACAAAAATAAACTGAATTGAATTGAAGGCCGAGCGTAGAGTATCATCCTGAGACTACTCAAGTGAAAAATCTTCCTTGGAGTGCAATTCAGGACCCGGGGGATTCTCCGCGGGAGGCTCCGCCGGTTCCCCCTCCCCGTCCGCAGTGTCGGGCAATCTCGCGTCACCGCTGAGCACAGCACACATACCGCATGACCCTGCCTGTCATGAACGCACCCCCCCGCAGCCTGCCCCATTAAATTATTAAACCCCGGCCAATCTGTTCCCAAGATTAGGCGGTGCGTAAGGCAGGAGCTAACCGCAACCTTTACCCTATATTTTTTTTGTGTACCCCCTGGATTCTTACCGGAACGCGGTAAGTCGCTCCTTGACTGGGGGAGGGTGTTGGAGAGTCAGCAACCCAAATTACCTGGCCCACTTCCCTCTGGAAGTGGGGGGCCAGCGTGTGCCCACTGTCCCCCTGACCGCTGGGATGAACCGCCAGGTGGTCCTTTGCCAGGGTGACGGCGGTCTCCAGTGCCGTAGGGTGGTGGCAGCGGATCCATTCTGATGTTCGGGCCGACAGCCCCCCCACAAATTGCTCCAGGACCACCTTCTCCACCACTTCCTGCACCGCTCCTGGGCTCCCGGGTTGCAGCGTCCTTTAGCCGCTGTGCGTACGCGAACGGCCAGTCCTCGAGCCCCAGCCTGGCCTCGCGGAACCTCTGTCGGTGGTCCTCCGGTGACAGGCGATCCATGACAGCTTTACATACATCCGCGTAACTATGCCTGGCTACCGGTGGCAGCCCCAGGGCCGCTGTCTGTGCCTCCCCGGACAGAAGAGGCAAAAGTCAGACCACCCACTCAGCAGCACGCCAGCCGCACACCTCCACCACTGCCTCGAACGTGTCCAAAAATGACTGCATGTCATCTACTGCGGCCATTTTGTGCAGGACCATCCCTGCCTGTGTAGAGGGGGCCGGTACCGGTGGAGCTGCCGCTACCCGTGCTATGAGCAGTTCTAGGGCGCAGGTCTGCCTCCCTGCCTGGGCCTGGAGCGACCCCAGGAACTGCCTGTTTGCTTCCGCCTGGTCCCTCTGCATGGCCGCTATCCCACCCAGAATCTGCCCCAGGGCAACGATCGGCTGGGTCGGCATCTCTGGGTGCTGCTCGTTATTCTCCATGTGCTGAGCCCCACGTTGGGTGCCAGTGTAACAGGTTTGTGTTACCAAGGTGGGTTCCTTTGCGTACAATAAAGCCAGCACACTCAAGTAACGTTTAACAGTGTTTTATTCAACCACTCTGTAGCTCTGCCAGCACGTGTCTCCTGCCTCTCCCACTCCCACCCGTTCCTACTGGTGTTAATATGGGAGAGCCACACTCCACCGATTGACTCCAGGGGAGGCTGATTAAGCCTCTTCCCGGCCCCCGTTCCCTGAACCACTCCCCCACTCTGTCCCCTCTGCAGCTGAGCCCAACCACGCCCCCGCCACGACAGTTATGTAGGTG
Organism: Ophiodon elongatus; assembly: GCA_016806645.1. Taxonomy (NCBI): domain Eukaryota; kingdom Metazoa; phylum Chordata; class Actinopteri; order Perciformes; family Hexagrammidae; genus Ophiodon; species Ophiodon elongatus. The sequence goes on along the minus strand of JACSYO010000314.1, from coordinate 264,906 downwards.
AAAAAAGGCAGTCCTTGAGATTTGTTTTATGTTAGAGTTAAAGGACAAGTCCTGATCAAAGATAACTCCGAGATTCTTTACGGTGATGCTGGATGCCATGGCGATGCCATCAAGAGAAACTATATAATTAGGTAATTGATTTCGGAGGTGTTCTGTGCCTAGTAGAATGACTTCTGTTTTGTTTGAGTTTAACATCAGGAAGTTGCAGGTCATCCATGTTTTTATATCTTTAAGACATGCTTGAAGTTCAGCAAGCTGGTTGGTTTCTTCTGGCTTGATCGATAGATATAATTGAGTATCATCAGCATAACAATGAAAGTCTATGGAGTGTTTTCTGATAATATTGCCCAAAGGAAGCATATATAAGGTGAATAAAATTGGTCCAAGTACAGAACCTTGTGGAACTCCATGACTGACGTCGGTGGTCATTGATTGCCAATCAAATGTTCAAATCTCTGTAATAGGATGTGCTGGTCAATGGTGTCGAACGCAGCACTAAGGTCTGACAAGACAAGAACAGAGACAAGTCCTTTATCTGATGCAATTAGAAGGTCATTAGTCATTTTCACCAGTGATGTCTCTGTGTTGTGGTGTTTTCTAAATCCTGACTGAAAATCCTCAAATAAACTATTGTTCTGTAGAAAGTCACATAACTGATTTGCGACTACTTTCTCAAGGATTTTTGAGAGGAAGGGAAGGTTAGAGATTAGTTTATAGTTAGCCAACACCTCTGGATCAAGAGTGGGCTTCTTAAGAAGAGGTTTAATTACAGCTACTTTAAAATACTGTCGTACATGGCCTGTTAGTAAAGACAGATTGACAATATCCAACAGACAGGTGCCAATCAAAGGTAAAACTTCTTTAACCTGTTCTACCCTAGCCTATTTTTGAGGTCTCGCACGACAAAAGCATGCCCATACTAATGTGAGTACAATTCTGCAACCACAAGGTCTATTTGAATAATTTTGGTGTTATTATTATAACTGTGAGATTTTAAAAAATAATGTGTAAATATCAGTATATATGTCACTGGTTAAAAGTAAATGAAGATGGAACACAGAAAACTGAAAAGATTTCAGGTTCGCCTATAAAAAAAAAAAGCACTTTCAGGATGATCATCACTTTAGAATAATGCAGTTGCAGGTTTAAAACCATTACATATCATAGCAAAATATGTGAACACTCTCTCTGCACAGTGTGACTTATTAATAAAGTGAAGCAGAAAACAATAAAAATAGTCTTTAATCCAGAATAATCCTCTGAAAATTAGGATTTATTGAATAATTTATTTCTTAATTGTTTTACCAAAACTATTTTTTTTACTTCTTTTTTCACTAATTATGTTTAATACATCCATATACAGCATTAACATACACAATGCCAAACTAAAAGAATGTTTTTTGCTCTGAAATCTCTGTAAAATGCATATTTTTGTTCTCAAAATCAGAGTTCTGGAGAGTAAAAAGGCTGTTATTTTTTCTGTGAATGGTTTTCAGAGCAGAGTGGGACATCGTCTTAATCCTCACATTTAAGAGCATACAGGATAGCCGGCCAACTGGTGATAGACAGCACTGTTTAGCCAATAAGAGTCAGTCAGGCATGCAGATGCTAATGTGATTGGGCAATAAGGTGGGGTGCTTCCCCTCCCCCATATGTAAATTGTCAGTCACAGAAGCTTGCTTTTTTTTTTTTTTTTCTTTTTTTTTTTCTCTGTGGATTTTGTGTGCTCTGCTCAGTCCTGTAAGATCGTGATTCACGGTTATCAGCGTTTGATGACGAGGTGAGGGGCTTTCTAACTTATGTTACTGTTTCATATTTGTCTGAGGCTGGTGCTATTTGGCTCACTGATTGCTGAGGCAATCAGAGCAGCTTGACAAGTGTCTGTCAGAGTTTGACAAACGCTTTCAAGACTTTGCTTTACTGTATATATCTATATATAGATATATCTAGATATCTCTAGATATATCTATATCTAGATATATCTAGATATATCTAGATATATATATATATATATATATGTATATATATCTATATATATGTATGTATATATATATATATATATATATATATATATATATATGATATATATATATATATATATATATGTATATATATATATATATATATATATATATGTATATATATATATATATCTATATATCTAGATATATGTATATATATATCTAGATATATGTATATATATATCTAGATATATGTATATATATCTATATATATAGGTATATATATATATATCTATATATAAATATATATATAGATATATATATATATATTTTATATATATATATATCTAGAAGTTAAAGTTAGTTAAAGTTAGTACAGGAGTCCTCCATTATATTGAGATATGGTATTGAATTAAATACCGATGGAATCGCTTCTTTAAATTTAGCTACAGCACTGTCAGATAGACATCTGGTGTAAAAAACGTTTGCCTAACTCCGGTAGCATAAACTCGAAAGTTATTAGGTAATGGTCTGATAAAAGAGGGTTCTTCGAAAAAACTATTAGATGATCTATTTTAATGCCATATGCAAGAACAAGGTCGAGGGTGTGGTTAAAACAGTGAGTGGGTTTCTGTACACTCTGACAGAAGCCAATTGAATCTAATAATGAGATAAACGCAGTACTAAGGCTATCATTATCGACATCCACATGGATATTAAAGTCACCTACAATAATAACTTTATCTGTTTTAAGGACTAAACTTGATTAAAAACTCGGAAAATTCGGATAGAAATTCAGAATACGGACATGGGGTACACTATAACAAATATAATTGGCTGTATTGTTTTCCAGGTTGGATGTGAAAGATTAAGAACAAGGCTTTCAAATGAGTTGTAGTTTAATTTAGGTTCAGGGTTTATTAATAGGCTTGAGTCAAAGATTGCTACTACTCCACCTCCTCGGCCGGTGCCTCAAGGAATGTGAGTATTAATGTGACTTGGAGGAGTTGATTCATTTAGGCTGACATATTCTTCATGACACAGCCAGGTTTCAGTAAGACAGAATAGATCAATGTGATTGTCTGATATTAAATAATTTACTAATACAGCTTTAGATGACAAAGATCTGATATTTTAGAGTCCACATTTAACTCCCCTATTTTGTTGCACTGTTGCATCTGTGCTGTTGACTTTTATGAGGTTATTTTGTATAACTTCTCTTCTGGTTACTTTTGATTTAATTAATTTAAGTGGCCGTGGGGCCGACACAGTCTCTATATAGTTTTGGGTGGGTAACTGCTCTAATGGAAGTGCAGAGATAGGTGTAAGACTACAACTCTGCTTCCTGGTCTGAACTCTGGGTTGTCATGGATTAGGTCCCCAAATAAAGTTGGTCAGATTTGCAGAAATGAGATCCGCTCCATCCAACGTGGGATGAATGCCGTCTCTCCTTATCAGATCAGGTTTTCCCCAGAAAGTCTCCCAATTATCAACGAAGCCCACATTGTTTGCTGGACACCACCTCGACAACCTAGACACTAGAGAGCTCATAGTACCATATTATTCCATTAGAGAGCTCATAGTACCATATTACCCCACTAGAGAGCTCATAGTACCATATTACCCCACTAGAGAGCTTATAGTACCATATTACCCCACTAGAGAGCTCATAGTACCATATTACCCCACTAGAGAGCTGCACTCACTGAATACAGGGCTACTTGTGGTTCCTAAAGTCTTAAAAAGTAGGATGGGAGCCAGAGCCTTCAGCTATCAAGCTCCTCTTCTATGGAACCAGCTTCCACTTTCAGTCCGGGGGGCAGACACAGTCACCACAATTAAGAGTAGACTTAAGACTTTCCTCTTTGATAGCGCTTATAGTTAGGGCTGACTCAGGTTTTCCCTGGTCCAGCCCCTAGATATGCTGCTATAGGCCTAGACTACTGGGGGACATCTTAGGATACACTGAGCTCCTCTCTCCTCTTCTCACTCTCCTTCTGTATGAATTCATGTTCTATCAATACACATTACTAACTCTACTTCTTCCACGGAGTCCTTGTGCTTTCTCTCCTCACAGGTTTACATGGATCGTGGTTTTATCTGGACCCTGGTCCTGCCCAGCACCTACTGCTATTATCATTATTATTATTATTATTATTATTATTATCAGTTCCATTTCTATTAGTATTGCCAATACCATTACTGCTTTTATTATCATTATTATTCTACTATATCCACTGTTGCTGTTTTGTTTGGTAGTTGTAACTCCCCCCCTAACTGGTTTCCCGTTGCCGACCCTGCCTGGTTTGGACTTCTCCGCCTTGCCTCTATCCCGGTAGACGACTCAGCTTTCTGTCCCCGACCACAAGAATAGCTTCTCCTCCCCTGGTTTCTGCCTGCCTTATCCCCTGATGGTGATCCTGTGACTGTTTGCCTGTGTGTCTCTGCCTGTAATAAAGCCTCCTTCTCAACGATTCACTGTGTCCGTCGTACTGCTCCTGGGTCTTTTCCACCCACATTACAGTAGTTTTTAATTTATGTATAAATAATCTTTAACTGAGTTTCCTGGGATTTGTAATTACTACATATTCTTTTGCTATTTAACATTTTTGACAGTGCGGTCGAGATTCTAACACACACACACACCCACACACACACACACACACACACACACCTTAAGTTAACTTACTTAAGGAGAACAGTTTATGGTAAATGTAGCTTATTTTTATCCTCTTCAGCTGGCAGACTTGGTCAATTAGTGTCTCGTTCTGCTCTGGTCCATGACCTTCCTTATATTGGGGTACAGAGTTTTAAAAATCTACGAATTTGTAAAAATAGTAAAAACTGTCTCGGGTAGTCCGTACTCATCCTGAAGTTGACTAAACGATTTCATGATACCACTTTCATAGAGATCATTTATCACCTGGATTCCATGTCTTTTCCACTCTTTAAAACCAGAATCAAAACAGGAAGGAATCAAATTGAGGTTAACAATCGGTGCAAAAAGACTGTCTTCTGTTGATGGTAAACGCCTTTTTTACACCAATCCATGTGTTTAGAATGTTACTCACAAAGTCGTCCCTAGTGCCTGGTGTTTGAACATTATAAGAATGGTGCACTTCATAATGAGTTACATCCTTGCGTTTCAAAGTCTAACCCTATTGATTTAGGGTCGTGTGCCACCCATTCTGTTAAAGTTTTCAGTTGTATAGTCCAATAATAGTATTGAAAGTTTGGTACTGCTAGACCCCCATTTACCACTGGCAGTTGGAGTTTCTCTAATCTCATTTTAGGATGTTTATTTTTCCAAATAAACTTAGATATGGTTCTATGCAGATCTTAAAAAAAGCTACTTGGGATGTAATTAGAGTTTTGTGGAAAAAACATTAAATGTTCTATTTTAATGCCATATGCCAGAACAAGGTTGAGGGTGTGGTTAAAACAGTGAGTGGGTTTCTGTACCAAGCCAATCGAATCTAATAATGAGATAGACGCAGTACTAAGGCTATCATTATCGACATCCACATGAATATTAAAATCACCTACAACAATAACTTTATCTGTTTTAAGGACTACACTTGATAATAACTCTGAAAATTCAGATATAAATTCAGAATACGGTACACTATAATAAATAAATAAATAAATCCAAGTTGGATATGAAAGACTAAGAGCAAGGCTTTCAAATGACTTGTAGTTTAATTTAGGTTTGTTCTGTCTGTACTTAAATATCCTACTGATGCCTTTTTTCAGCCTGCAATGGAGCAACACCTTGATTAATATAAGCCAACTAAAGAATAAAGAATAAAGGCCCCTGAATGGAACTTAATGGACCTTTTTTCAGACTGCCCCTCTAAACAATACAACTAGTAGTGAATATTGTTACACGAGGATGAGAGGGAGAGTAGGGTTGGTGGATGGGGCACCATGGTTGGGGGTTGCAGAGATGTGCTAACTATAGTGTGAAGGACTGTCACACAGGCTGGACAACAGTGGCAACAGAAATGTCAGGTGAAGAACCTGGGACGACATGTGTCACTTTGATTCCAGAGCAGAGGCCAGTGCTGCAAGTTCACTGTCCAGCGTGCCTGTCCGAATCCTCCTCTGTCTCGTCCTAATCTGAAGGAAAACACTCATCCAGAGCGAGATGGACAGAGCTGCAGGGGAAGAAGGGCCTGGCTGACAGAAAATATTGATTTCTTTGTGAAACTAAGGGAATGGGACACTATGTGGGTTTCCATCCACCATTTTTATATGCATTTTCAATTTGAGGATAAAAATGCAGAATGTTTAAAAACATCTGTTAATATCGCAATGAAGTCCAGCTTAGCTGAGGCTGAGATGTTGCATTGATAAAAGCATAATAATAAAAGTGGAAACAGACTTAGCAAATAAATCCTGAGTGACATGAAGCATGCGACTTGATTGTCCTTTTAATCCTCCACTCCACAAGAAATAAAAACAAAATATGAGATATGTTTGTAACTATTAGACAATGTTACATCTTCAAATGAATAACTTATACCTGCAACAGACAGACATTTCTCCATCATGTTTTCTCCATCTACAGTGTTTTCACTGTTTGAGGTTTTTTAATCACGCCCTCTTGGTGCAACCTCTTCTGCAATGGTTTAATGGCACCTGACTGAAAAATTTGTCTCACCAGCTGTTTATCTCGACAAAAAGCAGTGGATGGAAATGCAAATTAATTGGCATTTTCATATGCAGATTATTTTAAGTAAATACATTTTCGCACTATTTTTGGATGAAAAGCGCAGCTGAGGCTCTGGAGACAGGGCGGGCCGTCCACTATTTGGAATTCAAAAGTTGAAGTATCCTTGGGCAAGATACTGAACCCCAAATTGCTTCCAAAGACTACCGTGTGTGTGTGTGTGTGTGTGTGTGTGTGTGCGCGCATTTGATTAGACCCTGATGAGCAGGCAGCACCTTGTATGGCAACCTCTGCCATTATTTATGAATGTGTGTGAATGGGTGAAGGTGTAGACAGTGATAGACAGACAAGAGTGGTAGACAGATGAGAAACTTGTGCAAGTCGTCTCTCTGATGTTTAGTTTCCAGCATGATACATTGCTTTGTTCTAATGAAGAGGGGGGGCATTTCTCTTTTTTCTCCCCTTTTCATTCTCCCTTTATTTCGCTTACTTTAGCCTTTGTTGCGTCCCTATCTAGTCTCGGGTTAAGGGAGGATGATAAGCTTGTGTAATTGGGTGTGAAATTGCCTATTATTAAAGGCCACAGAAAATAAAGAATAAAAAAGCATCAAGTACACAATCAAGGATAAATCAGACACAATATTAAGGGAACTTCCAAGACTTGTGCTGTGTCATTAACAAACAAAAACAATCCCACTAACTTAAATTTCATTCACAGGAACATTGGGCTGGCCTGAGAAAGCCTCTGGTGGAAATGAGGATCTAACTGCCAATCTTCCAATTGGAAGATGACCAGCTCTACCTGTGAGCCCAAGCCACCCTTTGGGGTCACAAAACTATGAGAGAACTAATTAACACACAAAAATTAACAACAAAAACCACACTCGAGACAGGGCATTGGCTCATACATTATCTGATCCTTTCTTATGTTTAACTTATAGTAGATCAATATATATAGCTCAAACTCAAAGAGGATAATATTTGGTGTGAACCTCTAAGGGCAAACAGCTGGAGCCAATGTACATTTCCAAGTGCTGTAGTGACAGCAGCAGGATTACATCTGATTTTGCGGGAGAAAAAAAGGGATGGTCGATTCCGTTCACCTCCTGAATTAACACTCCGCCGGCATCGATGGCACTTGTGTCAACCTCCAGAAGGGACAACTTTAGAGCTGATGAGGCTAGTGAGTGGTTGAACCACAGTGGAAAAGTTCTGACAAAGATTTTGGTAATAACCAGCCATGCAGAGGAACCGCCTCAGTTAACAAAGCCCCGTCTAATGACTGGTAAAGGGAACTCTTAGCCACAACTTTAGCCTCAATGTGCCGCACCTGTCCCTGTATGACCTTCTCCGCAAATACGTTGCAGTACCCTTCCCAAGTTCACACTTTGCCAAATGTAGGGTGGGCTAGGCTTGGGCAAGATGGATAAATACTTCTGCCAATGTCGTTGGAACATATCTGGCATATATACATAGACACATATGCACATGCTAAAAGTCCTCCCATCTATTGGAGAAAGTGGTCTGGTTTTACAATGGTGGAGTTTTCAGAGGCACTGTTGCTAACGAGACCTGCCCTTCAATAAATCCAATTTACTGACAAGTTAGCAGTGTATATGTGGTGGCAGGGCGTGGTTAGGCTGAGCTGCAGGGGATAGTAGGGGAGTGGCTCAGGGAATGGGGCCAGGATGAGGCCTAATTGGCCTCAGCTGGGGGTAATTGTGGTTTCTCCCCAATATAAACGGCAGTAGGGATAAAGGGAGAGTATTCTGCCGGAGCATCAGACCTACGCCGCCACCAACCAACCAACCAACCAACCAACCAGACAGACAGACAGACAGACAGACAGACAGACAGACGGACGGACGGACGGACGCATGCACGCAGCAGGTGTGCTCAGGGGCGAGGCTGAATTGAATGTAAATAATAAAAACCGAGGTCTTGGGTGAAAAGCGTCTTTGTGCTAGGGGGGAAAAACCCACGGTAACACTAACTTGTTACAGTATACAATCCTTAATGCGTAGCAGCGGGTACGAGATGGGAACAGTAACAGCATTTACTTTCCTGAAATCTGGTTGAACTATCTGATTTAGCCTCCAATAAGTAGGGTCACCTCCACGCAATTGAGCAGGGTTTAGCCAAATCATTCTCAAGCAGGTAGGTATTCAGATTTTTCTTCAGCATTAAAGTTCTTTTTACCTGATTTACAAGATAGGGATATTGCTATCGGTGTGGCCTTTCTCATATCAATGCCATGCTTAATTTATCAGTCCTAATTCAAGTAGGAATATCACTAAATAGACGGGCAAAAGTTGCAAAGTAACTCAACAACATCACGTCGTTGGTCTTTGTTCAGATAAGTGAGCTGGGAAGGCAACACTTTTAACACCTCCAAATTTGGCAATCCCTGGCTCTGAGAAGGATGACGCACAGTTAAACCATTCACATCATCAGGACTGGTTTTAGCTACAATCAGAGTGTGACAGATGGTGGTAAAGGGGTGTTCATCTGTTGCTATGGGACTAGTTAAAACATCACAGGTTTTTTACAATTTTAGCATATTGATATGACAGACGTGTGTCTTGCGCTTCCTGTTAAGAGTATCTACGCACATCGTAGGGCCCAAAAAAACATGCAGAAAGCACAACTGGGAATAGGCAACATAACTAATACTTGGTCACCAACTTTGAATTGCCTGGCACCAGCAGAAAGGCCCGACAACATTTCTTGCCAGGCTGATTAATGCATCCTTCGCGGAGGATTGGGCACAGTGCAAACATTCACAGAACTGACTCACATAATCTCACATTTTTCTCGGAGGACAACTCTCGGGAGGAATTTCTCTTAGAAGGACATTTAAAGGCAAACCGGACAAAAGGTATCCCTTTATCCCAACTTTTTTCCACCTCGAAAAAGTATTTATGCAGCATGAATTTTAAAGACTGGTGCCATTGCTCCAAAGCGCCCTTGTAATGATATGCGCCGGAGACAACATGGGACACATCTAAAGTTGTAAGCACCTGTTTTAATAACTTGGATTGAACATTTTCTACTTTGGTCCATCTGCACATCTTTTGAGTTTCAAATGTGGAAAAAAACCTAGTCAAAGCTTTATTAACAGAAACTGCCGTAATTTGGCATAGCAGTATTGCTTCAGAAAACCGAGTGACAGAGCATATTATGGTGAGTAGATACTGGTTCCCTGATTTAGTTTTTGGTAGCGTGCCAACACACGACTGGGCGGTGACTGTGTCTTACTGGTGAGCAGGGTCGTCCTTTAATCAGAGGATCGGCGGTTCGATCCCCGGCTCCACTAGCCCATGTCAATGTGTCCTTGGGCATGACACTTTACCCCAAATTGCTCCCGTAGCTGTGCCTACGGTGTGTGAATGGTAGCTACTCCTGATGGGCAGGTGGCACCTTAGCCCCTCCCATCAGTGTATGAATGGGTGAATGATGTCATGTAGTGTTAAAGCGCTTTGAGTGGTTGGAAGACTAGAAAAGTGCTATACAAGTACAGGACCATTTACACTGCTATGACCCGCTCAAATGGCTCTCCTCTTGCATTTATAGGCTGTAATAGTGCGGACGAAATTAATTGGTTTGGTTTACCAACTAACTGGCACGCATGACAACTAAAACCACTAACTGGTTACATCCGAATGTCTTGATCCATAAAGTAACCTAAAGTCTTTTTATTGATTTGGTTTCCACATTGCGCAGCAAAAAACTCTTCTGTAAACTTTGGTAGGAAGTCACTCTCAGCTTACTGGCAGCAGTACCTCATCAGGTTTGCTGGGACGCTTTAGTTCAGCTTTTCCAGGGTCACAACAGGACACTGCCGCTATGGATTCCGGCTCAGTTTCTCCAGAAAAGACGTAAAAAAAGACAAATCAATTTTAGCATTTTCTGCTGTCTAGCAATACCGGACTAACAGCACCATAGAAGCTCAGTCGTTAGCTGTAGTTAGCCAGCTCCACCCCCCGTCCCCCGTCCCACCCATAGCTGGTGCGGGTCCCAATTCTGGTTATAGATAGCTCCATTCTGAGAAACGTGAAGATAGCGAAGCCAAGGGCCACAGGCACATGCATTCCGGGGGCCAGAGCTGCTGGCTAAGGATAAACGTAAATACAGTAAGATTGTAATTCACGTTGGCAGTAATGACTCCCAAATTCGCCACTCGGAGGTCACTAAAGTTAACGTGGAATCGTTGTGTACATACGCAAAAACAATGTCGGACTCCCAAATTTTCTCTGGCTCTCTCCCAGATTTTGGCAATGATGAGCTGTATAGCCGCATGTCATCATTCATTCATGGTTGTCGAGGTGGTGTCCAGCAATTATCGTTGATAATTGGGAGACTTTCTGGGGAAAACCTGATCTGATTAGGAGAGACGGCATTCATCCCACGTTGGATGGAACAGATCTCATTTCTGCAAATCTGACCAAGTTTATTTGCTGACTTAAACCATGACAACCCAGAGTTCAGACCAGGAAGAGTTGTAGTCTTACACCCTTCTCTGCACTTCCATTAGAGAAGTTACCCACCCAAAACTCTATAGAGACTGTGTCTGTCCCACGACCACTTAAATTAATTAAATCAAAATTAACCAGAAGAGGAGTTATACAAAATAACCTCATAAAGGTTAACACCACCAACGCAACAGTGCAACAACATAGGATAATTAAATGTGGACTCTTAAATATCAGATCTAGCTGTATCATCTAAAGCTGTATTAGTAAATTATTTAATATCAAACAATCATATTGATTTATTTTGTCTGACTGAAACCTGGCTGTGTCATGAGGAATATGTCAGCCTAAATGAATCAACTTCTCCAAGTCATATTAATACCTCCTTGAGGCACCTTCCGAGGAGGTGGAGAAGCAGCCATCTTTGACTCAAGCCTATTAATAAACCCTAAACCTAAATTAAACTACAACTCATTTGAAAGCCTTTTACATCCAACCTTGAAAACCTTTCACATCCAACCTGGAAAACAATACAGCCAATTCTATTTGTCATAGTGTACCGGGCCCCAGGTCCGTATTCTGAATTTCTATCTGAATTTTCATAATTTGTATCAAGTTTAGTCCTTAAAACAGATAAAGTTATTATTGTAGGTGATTTTAGTATGCATGTGGATGTTGATAATGATAGCCTTAGTACTGCATTTATCTCATTATTAGATTCGATTGGCTTCTGTCAGAGTGTACAGAAACCCACTCACTGTTTTAACCACACCCTCGATCTTGTTCTTGCATATGGCATTGAAATAGAACATCGAGTAGTTTTTCCACAGAACCCTCTTTTATCAGACCATTACCTAATATATTTCGAGTTCATACTACCGGAGTGTACGCCGTTAGGCAAAAGTTTCTACACCAGATGTCTATCTGACAGTGCTGGTACTAAAATTAAAGAAGCGATTCCATCTGTATTTAATTCAATACCATGTCTCAATATAACAGTGGGCTCCTGTGCTAACTTTAGTCCAACCCAGATTGATCATCTAGTTGATAGTGCTACAGGCTCACTGAGACTAACAGTAGACTCTATTGCCCCTCTAAAAAAGAAGATAATAAAACAGAGGAGGTTCGCTCCATGGTATAACCCTCAAACCCAGTAGACTCTATAGCCCCTCTAAAAAAGAAGATAATAAAACAGAGGAGGTTCGCTCCATGGTATAACCCTCAAACCCGCAAAATAAAACAAACATCGCGAAAGCTTGAAAAGTTATGGCGTTCTACCAATTTAGAAGAATCTCAGTTTAGCGAGATAGTCTTCAAACATATAAGAAGACCCTCCGTAATGCCAGAGCAGCCTATTACTCATCAATAATAAAGAAAAATAAGAACAACCCCAGGTTTCTCTTCAGCACCAGGCTGACAGAGAGTCACAGCTCTCTTGAGCCGTGTATTCCTATAGACCTCAGTAGTAATGACTCCATGAACTTCTTCAATGATAAGATTGTAATTATTAGAGACAAGATTAATAATCTCTTGCCCTCAACCAGTACCGATCTATCCTCAAATAAAGTAACCTTAGAAACAGCTGTAAACCCTGTTATATATTTCGATAGCTTTTCTCCCATCGACCTAGACCAATTGTCTTCAACAATTTCTGCTTCTGGGTCTTCTACCTGTCTCTTAGACGCCATCCCGATTTCAATCAGGAGAGACTGTTATAGAGTTGAACAATAATTTATTACAATTGCACAATATTTGAATAGTGCAAAGTCTTTGGCGATTGGACTCCATCCTGAATTAGGATAAGCAAGGGGTAGTGATGCTGATATCTGCTAAAGCAGAATCCCCCCTGGAGTCCAGACACTGGTGGTGGTGGAGAAGAAGGAAGTTGCTGTAACCCGATGAAGATTGAAGGAGCCCGGGGTGGAGGAGGGTTGCATCTGTTTTGAGCTGAAATGACAACTGACAGCAGCAGAGAGGAGAACCTATTTAAAAGTTTGACAACAACGATGTGATTGGCTTAAGGAAACTGCGCAGAATCTGATTGGTTGATATAAAGTGCACGCCCCCCCAATCAGCTGATGGAGTAATCCAGGGAGACCTGGAGACTGAGATTATGAATGACAAAGAGTGTGGCATTTGTCTTCCTGACTGAACTTCTGCTTGAGCTGCATGAGGCTGCTTGAAGAAGTTTTACCTTTGATTGGCACCTCTCTGCTGGATATTATCTATCTGTCTTTGCTAACGGGACATGTACCACAGTCTTTCAAAGTAGCTGTAATTAAACCTCTTCTTAAGAAGCCCACTCTTGATCCAGAGGTGTTGGCTAACTATAGACCAATCTTTAACCTTCCCTTCCTCTTTAAAATCCTTGAGAAAGTATAGTCGCAAATCAGTTATGTGACTTTCTACAGAACAATAGTTTATTTGAGGATTTTCAGTCAGGATTTAGAAAACACCACAGCACAGAGACAGCACAGGTGAAAATTACTAATGACCTTCTAATTGCATCAGATAAAGGACTTGTCTCTGTACTTGTCTTGTTAGACCTTAGTGCTGCGTTTGACACCATTGACCATCACATCCTATTACAGAGACTGGAACATTTGATTGGCATTAAAGGCACCGCACTAAGGTGGTCTAAATCCTATTTATCAGATTGATCTCAATTTGTATATGTAAACGATGAAACCTCGATGACCACCAACGTTAGTTATGGAGTCCCACAAGGTTCTGTGCTTGGACCAATTTCATTCATGGCCCCTCCTTACCTTTCAGACCTCCTCCCCCTCCACGCCCCAACCCATTGCCTCAGGTCCGCCGGTGCAATCACTCTGAAGACCATCAGGACCGAGTGCCGGACCTGGGGTGACAGGTTCTTCTCAGCTGCTGCACCCCCACCCTCTGGAACGCCCTCCCCATCCACATCCGTCAGGCTCCCACCCTATCATCTTTCAAGATAGCCCTCAAAACCTACCTCTTCAAACTGGCCTTCTCCTGCTAACCCCTGCTCCCTAGCCTCCACTACATGACTCTTTCCGCACAGCTTCTTGTTCTGTTTGTTTGTTTTGTTTGCTCCTTTGTCTTTCTATTTTTGCTTTTTTTTCTTCTATTTGTCTCTGCCCTATGTAAAGCGTCTTTGTGTACTCAGAAAAGTGCTATATACAATTAAAGTATAATTATTATTATTATTATTATTATTATTATTATTATTCACCTTGTATATGCTTCCTTTAGGCAATATTATCAGAAGATACTCCATAAACTTTCATTGTTATGCAGATGATACTCATAAACTTTCATTGTTATGCAGATGATACTCAATTATATCGATCAAGCCAGACAAAATTAACCAGCTTGCTAAACTTCAAGCATGTCTTAAGGACATAAAAACATGGATGACCTGCAACTTCCTTATGTTAAACTCAGACAAAACTGAAGTTATTCTACTAGGCCCAGAACACCTCTGAAATCAACTATCTAATGATGTGGTTTCTCTTGATGGCATTGCCCTGGCATCCAGCACCACCATAAAGAATCTCGGAGTTATCTTTAATCAGGACTTGTACTTTAACTCTCACATAAAACAAATCTCAAGGACTGCCTTTTTTCACCTACGTAACATTTAAAAAATCTCAAAGTGATGCAGAAAAAATTGTTCACGCATTTGTTATTTCTAGACTGGACTACTGCAATTCCTTATCAGGCTGCTCTAATAATTTTATTAAATCTCTCCAGTTGATCCAGAATGCTGCAGCTCGTGTACTAACAAAAACTAAAAAAAGAGATCATATGTAGTAGCTTCTCTGCACTGGCTCCATGTAAAATCCAGAATCAGATTTAAAATCCTTCTCCTCACTTACAAAGCCTTAATTGGCGAGGCGCCATCATATCTTAAGGATCTTATAGTACCATATTACCCCACTAGAGAGCTCATAGTACCATACTACCCCACTAGAGAGCTGCGCTCACTAACTGTAGGGCTACTTAAAAAGAGTCTAGAGTCTTAAAAAGTAGGATGGGAGCCAAAGCCTTCAGCTATCAAGTTCCTCTTCTATGGAACCAGCTTCCACTTTCAATCCGGGGGTCAGACACAGTCACCACTTTTAAGAGTAGACTTAAGACTTTCCTCTTTGATAGCGCTTATAGTTAGGGCTGGCTCAGGTTTGCCCTGGTCCAGCCCTTAGATATGCTGCTATAGGCCTAGACTGCCGGGAGACATCTTCATCACTTCATCACTGAGCTCCTTCTGTATGAATTCATGTTCTATCAATGCACATTACTAACTCTACTTCTTCCCCCGGAGTCTTTGTGCTTTCTCGCCTCACAGGTTTCCATGGATCGTGGTTGCATCTGGACCCTGGTCCTGCCTCCTGCCTCCTGGTTCCTGCCTCCTGCCTCCTGGTTCCTGCCTCCTGGTTCCTGCCGTGACCCTAATGACGCACATTCTTCTCTATTTTTCTTCTGTATGAATTCATGCACCATTAATGCACATTACTGACTCTGCACCATCGCCGGAGTCTTTGTGCCTTCTCGCCTCGCAGGTTTCTATGGATCGTAGTTGCGTCTGGACCCTGGTCCTGCGTCCTGCTGTGGTCCTGTCCGGCATCTACTGCTATTATCACTATTTCTAGTTGCATTGCAATTAGTATGGTCAATACCATTAATGCTTCTATTACCCTTACTATTCTACTATGCTCTCATTACATGAATAATTTCTGTCATGTGAATTAAATGTGTTGTAACTCTGTTATGTTGTTCATTCTATACACATGACATCTATTATACTCTGTCCATCCTGGGAGAGGGATCCTCCTCTGTTACTCTCCTGAAGGTTTCTTCCATTTTTTTGGGGGGGTGGGGAGGTTCCTGATCCGATGAGAGGTCCTGGTACAGAGGATGTCATGTGTGTACAGATTGTAAAGCCCTCTGAGGCAAATTTGTGATTTTGGGCTATACAAAATAAATTTGATTTAATTCAATTCAATTCAATAACTAAACCCTGCCCGATCCCAAGACCACAAATCTAGTTTCTCATTGCTAAGTTATGTACATAAAGGGATCAAACACAGATATTTTAGTACACATGGCAGAGTTAAAAACAATCACAGCCACGCCAGTTGTGAATCTCAGGTGTCATTTTCAAAACACAAAACAGTTCACCCCTGGCTAACTGCAGAGGACACAGCAGCCTTGTTTATCCAAAACTCTCCAAATGTTTATTGTTGTCTGTCAGTCTGTAAATATCCTCTGTCTTTTCCAGCCTCCTCAGTGGAGCAAACCCAAATCAAAAAAGTAAAATAAAGGAAGAATAAAAGCCTCTGAATGGAACTGAAAGGTCCTTTTCCATTTCTGCAGTGACACCTTGTACGACAGCCTCTTCCATCCGTGTATAATGTGTGTATGAATGCGTGAATGTTGACATATAGTTTAAAGGACATTGAGTTCTTTATGTTCAACAAATAAACTAAGCAGTAAAGCAATGGCTTACACATTTCTTATCAAATATCAAATATATAATCTGAAAATTAACAAGTAATTATTGTTGTGAAACAAAGGTATCCTGTACAAGCAGGATAGGTAAAGAAATTCCCATGTACTAATGTTCACAAAACAGGCGAAAGTCAAAACAAGGCAGGCAGATCAAAACAGGTAAACTTGTCCCAAAAAGCAGTCAGTTTACAAATAGAACAAATACAGAATACAGAACTACGTTGTTCCTCAATGTTCGGGTCATCTGCCTTTATTTTTTTCTCACCACGGTTGTTCAATTTGTTCAAATCTTTAGTTGTTCACCTCCAATGGAGCAGAAAACATTCCTTCTGCCATCTCTCCTTATGCTACGGCGACCTGTAAAAATGGCGTCTCAACTGTGTTCTATTTGCATAATATGTCACGTCCCGGTTGTTTTTAGCCTTGGTGGTGTTCCATTCACATTGAAATCGACCATTGTCCGACCTTGGTCCGACCCACCTCTCGACCTGGGACGCAAAGCCGATTTGCTCAGTGCAGGTTAACCCTTTCAAACAGAAAATTAATGCTGATTCAACCCTGGTTAAGCCCTGGCTAATCCCTCGGCGTAAAGGGTATTACACACAAATGGGTGACTGTGGCTCAGTAGTAGAGCAGGGTCATCCTTCAATCAGAGGATCGGTGGTTCGATTCCCCTGCTCCACTAGCCCATGTCGATGTGTCCTTGGGAAAGACACGTAACCCCTATATTGCTCCCGTAGCTGTGCCTACGGTGTGTGTATGCTGGTTAGTCCTGATGGGCAGGTAGCACCTTACATGGTAGCCCCTGTCATCAGTGTATGAATGGGTGAACCGACACCGACATGTAGTGTTAAAGAGCTTTGAGTGGTCGGAAGACTAGAAAAGAGATATAAAAGTACAAGACCATTTACAAAAACCACAATCAAGTAAATTCACTTTTTCCTCCAGTCAAATCATTTTGACTGCTAAAAGTGTAGTATTCTAGCAGAATGTAGTTTACCAATATCTGACATTATAAACTGAAAGAGAATGTGTGTGTGTGGGGGGGTGTTTTTTTTCCCAGTGAGCTTGACCACAGTCCAAACAAGATGTAACTGTGGACTGCTTTACGTCACAATGGTCAATACATCAGCAGTGTGTAGGGTTAAAGTAATTATTGATCGGATTAAATGAACTAACAGAGGACTGTCACGGGGAAAGGACCTAAATATCAAATGTTTATATACCAGGATATCAAGCCTGGATAGAGAGGTTTCAGAGCAGTGTGGCCCAAAGACAATTTTTTTGAAGTTCATATGTTTTTAAATTATGGTTCAACTTTAAAATTATGTTTTTAAATAAAATAACTGATCGGATGCAAATCGCACAAACCTAACACCAAACTTTACCGAAACCTAATGTACAAACTACTAATGCTGAGATGGTTCAAAGTCAGCAGTTGCAGCTTTCTGCTAAATTGTAGTTTGGAGTATTTCTTTAGACCAGTGGTTCTCAAACTTTTTCTGTCATGCCCCACTTTGGAGGAAGAAAAATGTTCATGCCCCACTGCCCCAACAAAATTGTAACAAAATGGTCCATGTTGAATTTTTATTGAAATAGCAACATTTTGACTCCTCCATCTCTGCTTTTTCAACTAATAGATAAAGAAAATTGCAATCACTTTCAAGTAAACCTGATTGCTCCATCAGACAAAAACAAAATGTGCAATCACTTTCTTAGAACAATGCAAATAAAGTTATATCTGTCCAAAAAATAACTAATATTTGGCAAAACATAGCTTAATTTGGCTGCAATTAACCTGTTTTGCACTGATTATATTTTCAAGATAATAACAATAAAGTGCAACCTGTGAAAAACTAAACAAAACAAGTTAAAATATTTGACAACAAAGAGTTTTACTGAGTTTTACACTGCATATCTTTTCAAAACAACAATAACGTGCAACCTGTGCAAAACAAAACAAAATGAGGTCAGATATGTGTGAGCCATCAAGTTGTCTCAGTAATAGCGGCTGCAGTGAGCCTGCTTTCCACTACAAATCTTTTAAAAAACGGGGGGTCAGACTTGATACGGCCACTCTCAATCCATGCTCCATGTAGAGCTCCGATCTGTACTTTGTTTGGAGAGAGGCAACAGCAGAGCAGCCGATCTCACAGAGGTAGGATGTGGTGACGGGAAGCAGAACGCCCGTGTGAGTCGCCAAGGAGCTTGGCCGTCGCGCATGCGCAAACGCAACCTGTTAACGGCGTAACGTCAACGTTTACACGAAAGTACAGGCATTTCGCCATGTATTTATTAATGACTGCTGTGTTCATACCAAAAAGCGCTGCGAATTTTTCGCGGGAGTAGATTACATACAAAGTCACTGCACAGATGAGAATAACGCGAATTTCCACCGGGCGGCGCGAACAATTCGCCTCATTCGTGTGACGCTGTGTTACGAAAGCCAATCAGCGTTGAGAAGCTCCGCCCGTCATCACTGACGTCTTGCGAGAAACTATGGAGGAGAAGTTGATAGACTGGAAGCGGCAGTCATCCCGATCCTTGAGAAGCTGTGTGCGGCGACGGATGATGTTATGAACCCAGACACGAGGGCGTTTGATGTTCCGACGTTCCACAACACGAACAAAGCAAAAATAGTGGTTATTTCTTCTATGGTGGATGGCGGAAATTAACTATTTCTACGGAGATAAGCCACGCCCTGTCTCCGGCGCATCTAGCGCCATGAAGCGAAATAACCACAAATAGTCCGGCGATTAAACTCACGCGAATAGAGCGGCGCGAATATTCATATTTTGGCGTGAACACAGCAAGTTTTATGTCCGTGTACTTTGTACATTTGTAATATGTGAAGTTCTCAATAAAGTTCTTGAAATAGAAATATTCTGCATTTCCCCCTGCGCCCCACCTGTCATACCACTGCGCCCCACTAGAGGGGCGCGCCTCACAGTTTGAGAAACACGGACTTGCTACATGCATCTGTGTCTCTTTGCCATGTCCCAAAACACTTTGGACTCAACCTGAAGATGTCTGTAAGACTCTGGAAACCATTCAGGTATGCTTGTCTTGTTTTGGTGTGCTGCCCCTGAAGAAGTATAGGATTATCAGGATAGATTAACTCCTGTGTATTACTTGGGTCTTATTTAAATGGGATTCACCATTGTTCATTTTATTATTTATACTTGTGCTTTGTACAATTTGCTTTTATTGTGCTAGCGGAAAATAGAGAGGAGACTGCCAGACGAAATCCACAGACATTGTAATTACATAGTCAAATCCAGTCAAGTCAATTTTATTTATATATATCGGCAAATCATACGTTTTCTCAAGACACTTTTCATATAGAGCAATTC
This sequence comes from Ophiodon elongatus, assembly GCA_016806645.1. NCBI lineage: Eukaryota > Metazoa > Chordata > Actinopteri > Perciformes > Hexagrammidae > Ophiodon > Ophiodon elongatus. The sequence goes on along the minus strand of JACSYO010000314.1, from coordinate 244,958 downwards.
TAGCCCTGGAGTACTCTATGCTCTGGGTGTTTGCCATCTGCCTCCAAAGGTTGGGCCATGAGACAAAGAGAGTGAGAGGGAAGGAGAGATACACAGCAGCAACAATGATAACACAACAGCTGTAATAAGCATATAAATAAGATTAATATTAATTGATAATATTTATAATAATTATAATAATAATAGTAGTGGTGGATATAATATAATGATAGTCAGTGCCACGTGGATGCCACCAGGTTTTTCCATCTCTCCGAAGGGTAAACTTGTGCTTGGGAAATTGTTTATTTATGCTTTGCTTAAAATAAGTCATTTTAAATATATTGAGACAAAGCATACAGTCTGGTAAGACTTACGTTTGTTTTGGAAAAGAAAAAGGTGAAATTAAAACTGCATGTTTTAAACATTTATCACAGTTTACAGACCCACTTGCTGCTTTAAATATGACCCGCTGTACATACTGTAGTTGTGTGCACACGTTTCCCTGTGCAATGAAGGATGATTAGTGTGCTCACTTTCAGTTTGACCTCCAAATCAGGTGGTTTAGTTCAACTCAAATTAAACTTAACATACATAAAATGTGTCCTGGGTTGCTATAAAGCTCTGGGGAATATAGGTTCAAGGTCATTTTGACATGTAGATCAAATTTTGAGGTTGAAGGACACCTTCTTTTGACTGAGCCACAGACGCACCAGGACATCTGGATGAACTGTTGTTTTGCTAACTTTTCCCATTTGCCTTCATTGTATTGCTGTCACCATTTTCCCAGCTCTCAGCCATGAACTTGAGGAGTGCAGTGTTATTATTACTGATAGAAATGATGGAGAAATCCATGAATCAAATAAATAGATCAAATAAAGATTGACATTTTTATCCAATAGTATCACAATCCTACTTTCCAATTCTGGTAATGTGTGTCTTTGTGGTGCTTACAGTGAATATACAGTATAATTTGAGTTTGTAGTTATCTAATTGTTAGCAAAGTTGGTTTTACAATATTTCTGGAATAACGCAAAGTATAAATGTCATAAGAAGTCAATTGTATTTGAATGGATTGCACTTACTTTTTATATTTCTGTAGCTTACCGTTTTTCCTATGATTTAATACGATAGTCTTGATGCTGTAGCCTACTTTTTAAATGTTTAAATGGTGTCATACTCTTCGGTAGCATGGATGCCCTGTTGTTGTAAGGAGGGATTCTGTGTGAAAGCAGTTGGTGCATTATGTGATGCAGCTTTCGGAGCTTTGACCCATATTTCAAACGGAGAGGCGCTTGTTTCCGGCAGCCTTCAAAACGCATCTGTCTTCCCGCGGTCGGGATGAATGCATTCGGCCGTTAGAGCTCTGCGGAGAAGATCCAGAGAATCGTTTCATTCTGTCTTTATGCTGCTTCACATGACCGACGCTCGATTTTATATTTTGCCCCCGATTATATAAGAAGATGAAGGTTATTTTCAAAAGAAATGTTCGTTAGTCGCATTAACGGATTCAGTTTAGAGTATTTTCATCCGTTAAAAATATGATACAAAGTTGTAAATTCTGAGGAAACACAATCTAAATATAAACTTGCCTCTGGTCCTCTGAAACATGTAAGCCTAGTATACAGTCAGTGAGCAGACAATACAAAGCAGCAGTGCTCAACGTCGTGAAACCCAATGCAATAACCCTGCAATATATTCAGTGTAGAATTCGATTGCATTATACTCTTTCTAATATTTTCCTATTTTCCACTGAGGTAATATCGGTAGGAGAAGACTATTTATATTTATATTATTAATTTCTATTTTTTTTACCGTGTAAAGAACCGAAGTGGAATCGGATTTGGAACAGACCCGAGAGAGCTGAGACCCGGGCCCGGCTTTTGTCTATTTAAGGCAGCAAGTCATTGTTTGTTTCAAAAGGTGAATCTGGCTGAGAAGTTGTTATATTTGGTGACCGTTTGACAGCACCTTCGGACAAATTGTCACTCTCCGTAAAAGTCACTTTTCAGATAAAAAAAATAATGAGAGCCTAGTATAATAATACTAATAATACTAATAATACTAATAATTATTATAATTATTATATTAATAATAATCATACTTAGATCATTATTATTATGAATGTTGTTATATTATTATTATTATGAATGTTGTTATATTATTATTATTATTATTAATGTTATTACTATTACTATTATTATCATTATTATTGTTACTAATTTAGACACGGTACAAAGCGAAATCCTTTGGATTTGAACGAAACGCGTGCTAATTTGTTGTTAAATTAAATGAATATGTATCAATAATCATAAAGGCCCATTTAGGCCTTCTGCCGCGCAGAGGATCGTTCCAGGTGGACAGTGATGAATGAACCGGAGCTCCGCCGCCTATATTTATCGATTTATTTTTCTTCTATGTTGACCTGTGACGCACATGTGGAGAAGGTAGCATACCCTAGAAAATACCCTAAAAAAGTAAAAAAAACAAAAACGAAGGGATTTACACATTTGAAGGAAACAACATTAGATTGTTTGACATTTCTCTAGCACGACAACTTTGTCTCTCCGCGTCTCACTTCTCCCCGCAGTACACTCAATAGAAACAACACGATTTAGTAAAAGCTGCCGGCCGCTGCAGCCTCCCACATCGCTCTGATTTTCTTGAACTTAGAATCCAGGCCATCCATCATTCCTGTCACCATCAATCGAATAACGCGAGACAAATGCAATCCCGTCTCGTATCGAACCAGAGCTGCTGCGTGAGCTGCTCCACCACTAATCTCCTGGTTAAACCATTTTCTCCAGCGCCTACACTGACCTTTCTCTTCGGGTCTTTAAAGTGAGCCTGCAGGAAAATAACAAAACGGAAACAATTAGAATCAGGCCGGTCATCTGCTCTTCACATTAAAAACCCTTTGCCGAATCCTTGTTTTATCTTCCTCAATTAACTCTTTATTTTGGTTTTAGTGCAGACTTGTCTGTGTTTAGGTGCTAAAAACTATTCAAAACATTGTCAAAAATGGAACTCAATCGCCATTAAGTCATGTCTTGTCAGTTCCAATTTATAAGAACACAAGTAGGCTAAAATAAAACAGAAGAAAGAGATGCAGTGCATGAAGAACATAAACAAACATTCAGATATTTTGTTTTCCTTTAAACATCTTGGTTTGAGTTGGGATTTTAAAAACATGTCAGTGGTAAAAGCTCTCTCTAACATCTAGTGATTACAAGCGTGGATAGAAACAGCCAAAATAAAAGCACCCATCTATACAGCACAACAATTAAAACTCTCATGAGTCCTCATAATTTTTTAGAAAGTTATTCACAGTGGGTCTTGTTTTCGTGTGTGTGTGTGTGTGTGTGTGTGTGTGTGTGTGTGTGTGTGTGTGTGTTTTCTTTGTACAATATTTTTCCGGAGGAGATGGGCATAGGGCATTTCATTTGGAAATAAGAAAAGGAGAAAGAAAGTCGTCTTCCCCTTGGTCCGTCGTTTTAGAAAAATAAATAAATAATTTAAAAAGAAATGGAGATGAGTGGAACTGCTTCTCTTCATCATGAAGTGTCGTGCAATAGGCCGAGGCTGTACGGTTCTGCAGCCTAGAGCTCAGAGTCTCTGTTCCGTTTCAGGTCAAAGTTTGTGGGCGGCCTCTGCCGCAGAGCTCAGGCGTTTCCATGGTGATGCTCTACAGGCGCGCTCCGTGCGAGCTCAGGCAAGGTGAGGTGGGAGTGTTCAAGTGAGTGAACAGTCAGATGGGTTTGACGTGGCGGCTGCAGAGGCAGCTCCAGTAGGCTACTGAGCTCCACAGCAAGATGAAGAAGATCCCTGAGCCAACCATGGAGGCCTGGACACACACAGGAAAGAGGACAGAGGTTAGGAAACTAAGTCCAGGTCTGGTTCAAGACTTAACTGGCAGCCCCCAGCCCCCAAACCCCCAACCTCCCAAATTATAGAGACATCAAAGTTAAGAGCAATTAAGTGCATCTAGCCTTTGTTTTTGCAGATAATACAATAGTTCATTTTTGATTGTGTGTATAGCAGATATTCCGAGGTTTTGATGAGCCATTTAACGAAAACTGACACTCTTCAGTTGTCTTATTTTGTATAATACATAAGTAAATGGGACTCACTTTAGCTTACACCATCTACAGTATTTTCCCCCTAAATAGTCTTGCATCCGCCAACATCAATAATCACAGCATGAATAGCTGTTCTAGGAAAACTATGCATCTTTGGCTTGAGATGTGACAGATGATTCAGGGTCATATTTGTTGTTTAATATGCATATCATTTTAATTGTCACATACATATAGACCCATAAACAGACATGAAATGCGACCTCTGCATGTAACTATCCCAAACATTAGGAAAAATAACCCCTGTAAAGCAGGGAATCAAAATGCCAACCTTGTGGTTAAAGGAAGACTCAACCCCCTGAGCCACAGCCGGACTCTTCTAACATTTGTCATGCTGCAGAATCATACCACATAATTCTGACTTTATACTCTCAGGAGTCCAAATTTACTCACAGAATTCTGACTTTTCTTAAAATGTTTGCTTGAGTGGAATGAACCATTTTCCTTCAATATATGATCAAGAGGTTGTGTATAATCTATACAATTCTGAAATTCTATCTTATGTGACAACACTTTTTAACTTAAGGGAAAGCAGATAAACTGAACCCATAATTTAACTGTTTTCTCTCCTGTGAAACTTATTTATTCATGACTTCAAATAGAATCATTTGTCTGGTCGAAGTGTTTTATGGGTGACGTGGGGATGTTAAAAAGGGAATTCTAACTTAAGGTCCACTTACAAGCTTTTACTGAATCTTTCAACCTCTTCTTACAAGCTTTCTTTGTGGATGGACTTTGCTCAGCAGTCAGGGAGATACTTAAGGTCAATGTCCTCATCTGACTTACTGAAAGTATGAAGCTGGATGTTGTTCTGCAATAATTCCTCCATCCGCTGATGAAGACCATGGGATACAGTTGAAAGCTCCAGAAAAACTGAGAAGGACCTCGATTGAACATTATTTTGTCAAACTACTGTTTCAGTTCTTCATTTTCTTCAAAATTGTGACTTTAATCTTTGTTTTATCACTTAATCTCATTTTTAAATTTTGTACTCAAGATTTATCTTCGAAAAATCCTTTAGGTCTCATCCCTCCTCCGTCATGTTGCTTTTGAAATGAACTCTTCCAGATATTCTCTCACAAACATGTAAACTCGAGATGTGCATTATGAAATAAAGCATATTGTGGACTCAGCTGCTTTGTGCAGCGGAGAGGAGAGTAAAGTAGTGCAGATTCAGTCATGTATTCTATAATGGTTAAATGTTATGGCTCAGGCTTTATCGTGCATAGAAAACGCTCATATTACTCCAAACATGGCTCTCTTGCTTCCTGCAGTCCTGGGGAGATTTACTGCTGCAGTCAGCATACGCTCTCGCCACAGATCAAATTAGGGGAAGCAAAAACATCCGGCTCTACTGAGCTATTACTGTAACAAGTCAATGATCCGTCAATGAGAAATAATTAGATTAAATACTCCTCAAAAATATATAGGCAGCATTTACTCAGAGCCTGATGTCACTATGCAGATAGATGTATTTATTAATTTATTTTTTAAATGAAGCGTCACAATATGCTCTTTGAACTTCATTAGCAAAGCTGGGGGAATTATCAGACAGGGAAGAGGGGGCTGTGTTGGTGAAAATTGGCCCCAGTGAAAAAAAATGAAGCAAGTGCAGCTCCTATTTACATATAAAGAGCTCTATTAATCAAGGTAAGTGTCATTACAGCGTGGCTCATTGAGCAGTGGAGAGTGGGCGTTAAATAAAATTCTCTGTGCTCGGGTGCCTCCGGCATGTGATACGTCTTGATTTGAGAACTGTCAGCAGTGGTGGGGAGCTGATAGAGGCTGGAGGAGGGGGAATAGTACCCCGATTCTTAATCAGATTGCCAGGGGAAAGGAGATGGAGGAAAAGAAAAATGGGGGAAGAGGAGGATAGAGAGATGGAGAGAAAAAATGGAAGTGTTATGGCGATAGAGTGATGGAGATTAATGTGTTTCCCACACTGTTTTTTTATATTATTAATATTGTTTTTATTTTTTTTCCAAAGTCAAAGATGCACACAGCTGACTGTAAATAGACCATAATCTATATCTTATATTACAAATTGATAAAAGAAATTCAGGTGGAAAGATAATTAAGCCATTAAAACCCTAAAAACCCAAACTGGTTGTTTGGCTGTGTTCTACTCACCAGGTTATCTGATGAGATCCAGGAACAGGGGGACATTGGTATGAACAATGTTCATAAAATTGCCAGAATCGGCTCCCCTTGATCACGGTTAGACAATCATACAAGCAAATCATTCTAAGATGATTAATACCGAGACAACTGTAGATCAGTGGTAGAGCAGGATCGTCCTTCAATCAGGATCGGCTGTTCGATCCCCGGCACTGCTCGTCCATGTCGATGTGTCCTTGGGCAAGACACTTAACCCCAAATTTCCCCCGTAACTGTGCCTACGGTGTGTGAACATTGTATGAATGTTAGCTACTCCTGATGGGCAAGTGGCACCTTGCATGGTAGCCCCTCCCATCAGTGTATGAATGTGTGAATGATGTCATGTAGTGTTAAAGAGCTTTGAGTGGTCGCAAGACCAGAAAAGTGCTGTACAGGTCCATTTAACATTTTACTGACAGAAATAAAGATCCAAACTATGACAACAAACCCCAAGTTACAAAAAACTGGAATCATTCTTAAAGAATGAAATCCTAAAAAGCAGTATGCTCACAGGTTGTGTTGCCATGAAATCAAACCGTGAAAACTAAAGCAAATATTGATATTGTGCTAAGGCAACTGTGAAAGTATTTATTGAGCAGCATGTTAATCCTATCCTGGGGACAGTGGGCAGTACCTGCTCTTCATTTCTCATCTTCATCACCTCTCTTTTTCTCTCTTCATCTTGTCCCGTATCTCCTCCTTTCCCAAAGCTGAACATTGAACATTGACACTCTTTCCTCTTTTGTCTGTCTCAGTAAAAGTAAACACAAGTAGGGCTGAAAATGAACTAACTGGTGAGCATCACTGTTTATTGTAGTGTGACCATACAGGGAGCTATTGGTCAGATGATGTCTGTTTGGGGATAAGAGGCATTCAACTACCAGCCGTCCACTAGCAAAACTATCTAGTTCTCCGAATCACGCTTAATCAAAGAACCACCGTGTTGAGTGAAAATTCATCATCATCCACTTCTGTGAATATATTTTGTTGCATTAACATGAATGGGCTTGTAAATGGACTTGTACAGCACTTTTCTAGTCTCTAGACCACTCAAAGAACTTTTACACTGATACATACACTGAGCCACAGTCACAGATGAAAATCACTCCAGCAAAGATCTAGGTGGCAAAATCATTTTCCTGTCCAGATTAGGTTGTTAAGGGAGTTGAGAAATAGAGTAGAAATATGAGTGAAAGCAGTGGAGGAGAAGTGAGTGAATGAAGACAAAGACGGGACTACTTACTTCACCCTGTTTTTCAGGCTTGCCTCAGTGGAGTGGATTTACATGTAGTGCCACTGCCCGTCCATGCCCATGTTCATACCCATGCCACCCATCGGCCCTGGAATGAGGAGTAAAAAAACAAAGCATAAAATAATGCCTTAATCACAAAGAAAATCATCTTCTTCTTTAGTTATTGTGTGTTTACGTATTGTATGTATCAAAGCTTTTGTGTCTGTTATTTTACTCTACTTTTGTTTCCAGTACACAATACGTCCTGCATTGACACCAAGCAATGCCAATGGACATACATCCTGAGATGCGTAATTGTGGTCATCTCTGAATGTTGCTCTCAGAAAAACAGACACTTGAATGACATGTTAATGTATATACATATGGGGAGTGCTTAAAAGAGAGAGAGAGTTTTGTTTGAAACTCAGCTGACCACGAACAGAAAATAATTATAGAGATTTTGCCCTTGATGGGCTGATAAATGTATGGGATCTTGCTCACCTCCAGGTCGGAGACCCATGTGCTGCTGCCCATCAAGAACAAAGCCTCCCATTGGCTGGCCATCTGGACTGTAAGTTGTACCCTGACTCACTGTGAGGGTAGAGGAGAAACAAGATTGTCATAGTGAGCAACCCAGAGTTCAATCACTCTGCTTCACACTCAAACATATTGAACACAAAGCCGCCTCTTCATTCTGCAGCTCCTTCATGCAATCCATTCTCCAAAAGCCTTAAGGTTGACTCTTCTGATACATAATCTGTCTCACTTTACATACTGTCTGTAAATCCTGCCGTTTACTCTGAAGTCACAGTAGATTTAACAAGTGATATCAGTAAGACAGCACAGTTTACATTTAGTTTTAACTGATCAGTCTGGAATGGAAGGAAGTATTTAGTACATTGAACATTTAATGAACTGCAGCTTTACCTGCTCTGTTGGACTGGTCAATCATAGGTTGGACTATTCTCCTCCTTGCATTGATGAACCTGAAAAAAAGAGCAATATTGTGTGAACTATTTGATGAACAGGGGAAAGAGTCACTACATATTCAATGTAGTTAAAAAAAACAAATTATTAAAAGCTTCCACATTACCAAAATCAACATGTTTTCATGTTTAGCATTCCTGACCTTGGAACACTCAACTTTGCGCCCTGCTTTTTTTCTGGGCTTTTTGACAGTATTCCACTGCCTTTTTCAGGGAATGGACTTTGCTCAGGTGTCATCCTGTGAACCTTAGTATGGATCTTTGGTGACATGAGCAAGTTAAAGGCACTTTTTTTTTTTTGAAATGCTGAAAATTAATAAAGAAAAAGACCCAGCATTAACAAAACATGTCAATTGCTCTGGGAACTGGAACCCCGCTGTGTATCTTCAAGGATTTGATTAGTTATATAGTTTATTCCTATTGACATAATCTGTGGCATTAGAGAAAGTCTTAACTTAAAAAATGTATTGATTCGGGTTTAGCCCTGTAGCCTTAGGCTGTGATGAGGCTAACTGCTTTTCCAATGTTATGCCATTGATACATCCAGGAAACAGACAGTACGGTGAGTGCTTGCCTTAATATCTGTACGAATAGAGCGCCTTTACTCCTGGACTAGAGGTGGGCGAAAGCAAACTCTTTGGGGGATTTTAGAAGAGACTGGTGAAGCAATGTCATCTCAATGAATCCAAATTTGAATTCTGCGCAGGCTGCCAGTAAAATGATGACATGCAGAAATGTATTGTCTGAAACTTAATCCAGAAGGTGATGGTTTCATTGGACCCGTCTTGAGCTAAACTGAGCTAAACTACAAAGGCTGCTCGGCCTGAACATGTTTTAATCTTTTATGTTACATGTAAAATGAGGCCGTTTGGAAGAGGTGGGATATATAATCTGTAACCCCTTGAACTCTCAGTTGTTTTTCCACAGTTTTCATTCCCTTTATTCAGAGGCCTGTAGTCACTTCATGTCTTAGCCAGGCATGCCGTAAATTGTTATTTTCAGGATAAGGTAGGTGCGTTTTAAAAGAATTTAGCATGTCAGTGGTACAATACATATTCTAGGACAGTTTAGTTTAGTAATATGTCATTTGGCAGAAATGATAGGGAAATAGATACAATGTATCTACCAATACATTTTTTTCCCAAAATTGCCAGCGTAAAATAGAGAGTTGTTCTGTCAGTGCACAGCTGCTCAGCTGAACATAAAATTCAGCTGAGCAGACTATTCGGGTTACATGAAGGATACAGTTTCCAAAAATGTAACAATGCATGTATAATTACTTGGATTTAATATGTCAACACAATTTGAACTCGAAATACATATCCCTAATAAGAATTATAGACCTTTAGTCTAAAAATATTTTTTCAATATCACCATACTTAGGATGGTGATATGCCTTTGGGAAATTATATCTTTCGATATGATATTTAAGCAGCTATTTGGACTTTTATTTTTGATGGCCATCAGATATACATCTACTGCTGGGAGAAGAGTAAGTCACACTAAATCTGACAATATGTGTATGACATATGTGTGTTCTGGTTTGACTAAATTACAACTCTATGACTCACAGTCAAGACTGAGGTGAAGATAAATATGTATTCTAAAGTCAAATGTATTTAAAAAATGCATTTCGCAAACCAAAGATACAGATTGTGTGTGTATGTGTGTTCCAATCTGGCTTTAAAGTGACTTACCAGTTGTTCACTTGAAGGATGGTGAGGCCTGTGTCTTGTGCTAGCTGCTTTTTCTGTTCCTCTGAGGGGTATGGGTGCTATGAGTGACACAAAGATCAGAGTGCATTCAATAAATAAAAAAATATTAAATGAACGTAAAGGCTTAAGCCAAAAACAGCTTGCAATTATCCAGTCATATCTCTTGTACTTCAAGAAAAAAGTTCTACCCAGGAAGTATAATCATATTCTGTGGCAGTCTTTCCCGTGTACAGTTATTCCTGGAAGCGAGTGCACAAGTTGGCTCTGGAAAAACAGAGGCTGACCAGAGTTTGGCCCCCCGAACACTTCATGCTAAAAGCGCGTGCCATTGTGTGACAGTATTTGACATTATTTGACATTGCTTGACAAATGATCGGGTGGGATATAAAGAGGCACAATGGTGGCTTTTGTTTGAGGCCCTGATAAGGTTAGGCCCCCTCTCACCCCCCACCCCTCCCTGCCTTGCTCCGTCTCTCTGTCCTCCGGCCCTGATCCCTTTGCTGGTTGTGTGTGTGTGTGTGTGTGTGTGTGTGTGTGTGTGTGTGTGTGTGTGAGTGTGTGAGAGAGACAGTGGGAAGAAGGCGCAGATGGTAGACAGAGGTGATCCTTGTACAGAGAGCAGGGTCGCGGGCCAGTCCCCATTCTGCTGCTGTCAGGCCAGCAGCCATCTCCTGTGGTTATCGGTGAAGGATGAGCTTCCAAGCACTTCATTTTTTAACTGCCTTTCAGGCTTAGAACACACATGCACACACACACATGCATGTAAATCATTACACTTGCATATGCACACACGCTTAAATGTGCATTAATACACACACAAGCTCAAACAAAAGCATGCAAATGCAAATACACATGCACTGTACTACACAGCAGTGATTCCCAACCAGGCTAGTCAGCTTAATTTTACTAAGGATTCATAAGTCACAAAGGTTGTGGACCACTACTATACAGTACCAACACATGCACACACAAACATGTAAACACGGACAAACAGAAAAATATGCATATAACAATTAGTAAAAACAGGAGCAAAAATGGACACATAATAAATTGTGCGCACATACACAAACATCTGTACTGAGGGTGTATTTTGGGGCAACTTGAAGCATCCCTCCCAGCTTGGTGGCTGCAGTCAAGTGACAAATTACTCTTAACCCTCAAATCAAAGCTAAATCAAACCAAACCTATATATATATATATATAAATATATATATATATAGGTTTGGTCAAAATGCACATACACACGGGTGGCAATTTGGAAACTTGATTTTGAGATATTACACTTCATGTTCTAGCTCCCAGGTAAAATGCTGAATTGCTGCTTCCTATGAGCCAGAGGTCAGCCTTCTGGTTACTCAGCTCTGAAACTCCTTATCTGAAGAATTGAGCATGCAGAATCATGACATCTTTTAAATCACTTCTCATCTTCTCATTCTTCTTCTCTTTTCCCTTCTTTTGTGAGGGCTCCACCTTCAATCTAATTGCTCCCTCCAATGTCTGACTGTAGATTTTACTACTAGCAGTTCCCATTTGCACTGAACCATGGAGGTATAGACAACCACTGGATTACTTTCATACTGATGTGGTAAGATCTGAAATGCTCTTCTTTTCTATATAATGTCTAAATGTTTGTCCGGAATGGAGATCCATGCCTTCTGATTCCAGAATATGTCTGAACATGACTATTGGACAAGCATCTATGACAACTTAATTATTTAAGTTGTCATAGATGCTTGTCCATTACATATAAACAGGCAATTAAATCTATTTCAACTGAGAACACAATCAGATTTTAGCTGACTTTGACAACACTTGTGACCTTCAGTGGATTCCAGGTTTGCGCCCCAAACTCTTTGGCATCAATCCTTGAATGTGGATAAATGCAGGGTTGCATGGAAACCAACAGTTACGACCAGGCTAATAGGCCAATAATGAATAATATAATGAATCAGAACCTTTCACAGCTGCTTTCTCTATAGCTTACTCAGAGGGGATCTTTTAAGGGTCTTCAGAATGGACAACAAAAGCAGGAGACTACAGCTAGTGGTGGACAGAAACAGCCCCCCTAACGGCCTTCCAACCGCAGGCCTCACACTGCAACGTGTGACAAAACATAATCCCGCTCTTTTCACACCCTCAACGACTGATGAATGCTTGATCGCTTGGGTGTTGCAATAGGCCTTTCAGAGGCCAAAGTCCCTTTGCACACTTTTCATAGGCACATCCTGCCATGGCAAACACTTGTGCTTAACAAATTAGGCCTGAAAGGGAATGGGGAACAGAGAGGGGATAATTCAATTATCCTCCTTTTTCATCTGGAAAATCTAAAGGTGGGCTTTGGAAAAGAAGGGATTACTCCGAGTACAGGACCTGTATGGGCCTTTTACAAACTAAACAACTGAGAGGTAGAACAACTGATGAGGCAGCGGTGGTGGTATCTTTTGGACCTTGGATAAAAGGTAAAGCTCTCTTCTTACAAAACTCCTAAATACTGCTGCTACTTCTGAATGAAAGGCTTCTGATGTTGATTTCTGTACAAACTGTGGACTACTATTTCAAGAAGGACATTTAGATGTGAGTATGTCTTTGCTTTGTTCTCTTACAATGGAGCAGAGATGAACTGAGTTTCAGGATGCCTTTGGGAAATCTATCCAAGGCTCGTTCCTGGATGCTGGCTGATGGAGGGGCTGGCGTTAGACTACATTTATTTTTAGCATTAAGTTAAATCTAATTAGGGCTGCTGTTAAGAAAAAGTTTTATGTTTGAAATCTATACAATGTCACAGCTAAATTCCCTTACCGTAAGGTGCTGGAAGAGCCACGCTCTCATTATATTTGTGGCTACTTTGGGGAAGATGCCTCGTTTCTTCTGCCTCTTCTTGTCCTGGTCATCCTCGTCTCCTGTGCCCGGTGATGCCAAGCTGTTGTCGAGGGCATCTCCTGCGATCAGAGACAAGAAGAGTCCCGTTACGAGAAAGCTTTAATTTGATCCTGTCGCGAAACATGTTCCAAAAGGGCTGACAGTAGGAAAATTGCACTCCTCTGTGGAACAGCAGCACAAGATTCTTCCTCTCACCTCTGCTTGATTCCTCAGCCATTGGATAATGAAGAGGAGTTTGTAGTGTGGGAGCTCAATAAAACCAAGAGCTATTAATTCAATCTGAGCTACGCGTTTGACATGAGGTAATGACTGCGGGAGTCGTGCGCCTGCCATAAAATAATGACCATTCATACTGCAGTCGAACTCAGTCCTATGTACTGATATTTATATGTGACCTCTTCTTAAATATGACTAATCATTTTTCTATAAATAAAAAGAGGAAACAACAAAAGCCTAGCCTGTGCAGAAGTATGAACCCAATAACGTCAAACCATGTGCTGTTTGAAGTCCGAAACAAGGGTATTGAAGTAGAATGTGAGGGTTGTGAAAGTGTGGGTTCCCATATATCCACTGATGGACCAGCTCCCCCCACCCCCGACTTACAACGTCACTGTCAGCTTTCATGCCGGCTATGGAGCCTACCATTAGCAGCATCCTTGTTTGATTTCAGCAAGAAGCTGACGTGGATCAAGGCAGGAGACTTCCTTTTAGCTGATATTTCCGCTCCTGCTAGCTAACTCACTCCATCTTGTAACACAAGGGGCACCCCGCTCCCTCTCCCTCTAAGCCATTAATTGTGCATCAGCCGAGATGATTTACTTTTAACAGTGGTGGTTATTTTTCTTGCCCTCGAGGCAGAGAAGCCTTGAAAGCTTGCCTGGAGGGCATGTGAATAATGCATCTGAGAGACTCCTCCCCCGAGGCGGGACAGGAACCCTACTTTTCTTAAGATTTGCCCTAGCATGTCTTTTTGTTTTTAGAGATGCATCAATCAAACACGCCTATATGAGCCATATTCATGAATAAATATTTCAGCTAATGAATATTGACATAAAATAGGATGTGTTCTATGGTCATGGGCTACGGGGGTTGTGGGAGTTTTGACGGATGGTGTCCAGCTCTGAGTCATGGACAGGGTAGAGGGTTCAAACTGCCTCTGTCCACTACTCTTTGAGTTGTTTTGTCCCCCACTTCTCCTACAGCTTGTCTTTTAAGTAACTTCTTTCTGGGCAAATATTCCTTTAGGTGGTGGAAAGTTTGAGATTGAGAATAGGGATTTAATCGTATACGTTCCTCACAAGCTACCTAGCTATAGAGACCAGCAACTCTTAAATTGCCAAATTTTTTCACCATCTTGAAAAACGTGAACAGCTTCTAGCAACCTCTACCGGATGTTGTTTTACCCTTACCCATGAGGGTAAGGGTAAAATAACATAACCTATCTTCAACTCACATCAAGAAATAAGCTAAGAGGAACATAATGTTGAGTTGACTGAATGAAGACAAAACTAAATGACAAATCAGTCTGATTATCAGGCTTTAGTATTCTAGCGAAATTAACATCAACATATTAGAAGATATTTGACAACCAAATTATTTTTCAAGACCAACTTTATATTACTGATGAGACTGGTGCATTTCTATTTCTAAGGTCAAGGGCAAGTCCATTCAATATATAATAACATAAATACTCACCAAAGCAGAGATCAGACTGTCATTAACATGTTTCATGGTGGCAGCAAGGCTTATCCTGCGAAACTGGAAGAGCCCACATACGCCCACGCTCATAGAATGGCTCAAACTCATGACAGAGACAGCTGCATTTGAAAATGTGATTGCCAGGGTAAAGAACAGTTCAAACCAAACTGACCAAGCATGGAAAAAATCTGATGGCTTTTATTACAAATTAGAGGATGGGTCGAGTACTCGTGGACGGGATTTGTGTGTTTAGGAAAATGCAGGTATAGGTGCAAGGCTGTGTATATGAATTTACATGTAAAAGATAATTAAAGGGGTGCCCGGGAGGGGAGGTGGGAGAGGGGGGTTCTTGGAGCTGCTTTAAATCAAGCGTTGAATGTATTACCTTTTTTTTTTTTCCCCTTTTTTTTTCATCTGTATTATTATTATTAATTTATTTTTATTACTCTTTGTTGTTGTCTGACAGGCCTGGTTTTTGTATTTATGTATGATGTTAATATGTCTAAATCAATAAAAAAATGTAAGTGAAAAAATAAAAAATAACATAAATCAAAGAGCGGCCTCAATAATAAACAAGGACTTGAGTTTCATATTTGAGTGGTTCTGTAGTATGTTCCATCTTCAGATCATAAAGTTCATATGTGGTACCAAAAAGCATCATAAAAACTTAGAAATAGAAAGAAAGAAAGACCGTATTATATCTGAGGAAGGCACGCTGTTCACCCCTCCACTCCCCACCCTCGACACCCCACTCTGGTCCACCTCCTCACCCTCATCCCTCTTTCTTCTGCTCCGGAGAGGGTAGAGCCGCAGGGCAGATCCTCTGCTACACTAATCGCTACTGACTGTTCCCCGGCAACTCAGCCAATCTAACCAGTGTGTGACGGTGCAGTCTCAAAGTCATACACCCGTGCAAGTCTCCCATGCCTACCCTTCACCCCCACCCCAACCCCTCCACCCCCACTCCACTGTTCCTGCCAGTGTCTGCACGGTCGGGGGGTAGATGGAGGAGGTGAGGAGGGGGGGGGGGGTAGATGGAGGGGTGGGCATTACTGCAGGGATGGCTGGAGTATTGCCCCGGGGCTAAGAAGAAAACACACAGAAAAACAGCACCTTAAGATATGAAGAGTCTTCTTGTCCTTTCTAGCGCCTTCTACACTGCTGCTCACATACACTCAACTCTGTTCTGCCTTTGTTGCTGTAGACTACCTCTTTATACTATTTAGGTCAAGCCAATTCAGCCTTAATTGCTTTTTTTTATATATTATGTTACTTACTGCATTCAAAATATTTTGGAGCCATTGAGATATTGGGAAGACAGCAGATATTTCCATTTTACTTTGCAAAATTTGCCTAAGTTTGATAATGAAAGATTTTCTATTGGTCAGGAGGTGAAACTGGAGCAGTTACTGTACCTGGTCAATTAAAATCTCTTACTAAATAGTATTGTGGCTTACAAAAAGTTAGATTAAAGCTTTGCCAGAGGGATGATCATTTTGTATGTATATGTATACCATACCTTTCAGTTTCCTGTTTATTTCTTGATTATATTATTTATTACTTATTGTCATTATAATTTACCGCCAATGTATTAGTATATGTACTGCATGCTTGTCCATGTGGTGATTACTGTAGGTTGGATATTCTTGACATTTTATACATTTTTGTTTCATTTTCTCTCATGCTGCCTCCACAGTCCCTGCTCTCCGTAGCTCAGGGGCTCTTAGCATTGGGTGAAGTAGTCTTTGGATGACGTGTCCATAAGACAAAGTGCAGAGCGGCTAGCAGAACTGATTATAGCTCTCCCAGCTGCATCAGTGATGCAAAGCCAGCGCAGCCTGTCTAATGAGCTCAGTAGGGCCTGATCCATCATCAGTGACACCTTTGGGCTCCTCCCCTTATTAGACATGATACACAGCTCTAAATGGAGTAGTCTGGAAGGTTTCCAAGACATGAGGAATCCTCAGTGTGAGAAGTTGAATGTGGCAATTATAAGCTCTTGATGGGGAGATGCAACTTTTGAAAGCAGTTTAAAGCCAAGCAGTTTGAAAGTACCGATCGAACAATTCTACCTGCAGTGGCCAGTATTCCACTGAAAAGTTGCACAAGCAAGTGTCTGTTGAATGAAGAAGATTTTTGGTGATGCCGAAGTGCTTTCTAAACCTGTGAATGAGACCATTTGCTTTTCACTATTAGGTAATTTATCATATTGAAGGTTAAGTGTTTGCACCTGGCTCTTGGGCAAGAGTATAACTAGAGTACATAAATATAGATATTTATCTTTCGGGCAAACAGAGAACAAACAGAGTGTGACAGGGCCAGATATTGTGCTAAAAGCTGACAAGCCTACTGTGTTTAATCTACAACAAACCATCCTTTATTTGGTTTTAAAGGATTGAATTACAAAAAAAAGATATTAATTATATTCACCTCCAGACTTAAATCTGGAGATGAATAGAATTGTGTTTCTGATGAAAAATAGCATTAAACAAAATGCAACAGCAACATATATTTCCAGAAGAAAATGTAAATGTTTGAAATTTAATGATGTGCTATAAGCAGCACAAAAGGAAATTCCATACACCTCCATTGTATTAGGGTGGAAACAGATCTCAAAACCTAAACTATTGACATGCATACTGAAAATGCCTCTAAGGACAAGTGAGGGAATAATTATTTTTGAAATACACGTGAACTGGCCCTTTAAGAGTAAAATATCCCAAAAACATTATCAGAACATAAAATACTAATTTTGGTAATTTGTTTTCAAGTAAATCATTTCTTATTTCCTGTGAGAGCAACAATGTGCACTTTCCTTTCCCTCTACATCCAGCATTTATCTCTTACTCTTCCATCCCTTTACAAATTCTGACATCCACAACATGACAGATGCTAAAGGAACATTAGCCACAGCCTCAGTGAAGCTGTGATGTCATTGGCATGTCAGCACCTCCACCTCCCCACATTCCTGACTCCTGACTCCAGGCCCTGGATGTGACAAAAAGATGCAACACATCCTGTTCTTCACATTCCATTTCTCAACACTAATGTGCAGGATATTTTTGAGTCACTCCCACTGCCTTTTGTTTTATTTGGGTCTTTGTGATGGACATTTCAAGCCTCCTTATTGTCCTCCCCCTTTCAAACATTCCTTGGAGAGCTCAGCCCCTTTCCCTGTGGTCAACAGCAGTCACCCTGGGGGTTGAGCTATCCAGGAGAGCGCTCTCTGCATATCACACAGCTTACAAGGCAACAAACAAAACCTCAGAGCTTCCAGAGGAGGAGGCAGCCATGACCCAAACCACCAGCCACACATTGTATGGATCATCTACCTGTGGTTAGCTAGGGCTGGAAGCCACATCACCACCACTTTAGTGTTCCCAAATGACAGTGGATTTTAAAAGGTTTCATCAGACTATGGAATCAGAGCTGGAGTCATTTTCCTATAGTGGACAGTGAGGAAAGGGGTAGGACTCAGCCTTGGTACTCGGGGCACACCCAGCCCGGGAGTTTCATGCCTCAGACCAGTCCACTTAAGTTCACAACCTTTGATACTGGTGATCTATAATTATAGCTTTACAATGTAAATCTGCTATAGTGCACTATTTCTCTACAACCTTCTTATTCACACTTATTCTGGCCTTTCCAGCTTACCCTTTTCTCTTTCTGTTTGCCTTCTTATCTTTTTGAACTACTCATATTTATCTGTCTTTCTCACATCTTCTACCTGGGAGTGTAGCCTGTGGTGTAATCTAAGTTAAAAGTCATCATGCATCAGAGTTCAGGGCTCACACGGCGCCTGTGTCCAGGTGGACAATCATGGTTAAGTTAGCTTACTGCTACATGCTGTCGTGTGAAGTTGATGTTGAATAAAAGTCATAAATGAACTTACAGTAGTCGTCAGTTTTTGAACGAAGAACATGATAGCCTAAGTGATCTATTTATAACATGTGTTTACCGTGCTGTCCTGTCACTACAATGACACTACAGTGACAGGACAGCAAAATCACTGCCTGTGGTCTGTTGGATTGTCATATTACAAACTTTCATTATTATTCTGGAGGAGTGTTTTGATAACCTCATGTCATTTGTAACTTTGAAAAACTGGGAATTTATTTATTAATAGTTGTATCTATGTTTGATTGAACTTTCTGTTTTTGCACACAGTCACAACTATAGTTATAGTATTTGAATCACTCTGAATTATCTCTGTAACCAACCTGGGTATACTTCCACAATACTTCAAATGGAATTCTTCCATTGTGTTTGGGATTTTTAAACAAAAACTAAATATATTCTCTAATTTTGCTCAACAAGTCAACAGATAGAACACGTTGACCTTTTTAAATATTCTGTGTTATTTAAGTGTTTTAGGTGCCTAAGTCTGTGGAACAGAATGTAAACCCTGGTTTCCAAAGTCAAAGTCCTGAGCTTCGTATGCCAAACCATCCTCCTCGACCACCACACCAAGAATGTAATTTCCTGAGTTGGAAAAAACTTTGCTAGTGAGCATAATCCAAGCATCAATTATGGTTCCACCAAAATGTTCTGGCAAGGGAAATTAGTATAGTATAATTGTATGTTGTGGTAGACAGGGTCATACTGCCAAGTATCACCTCCAAATTTACTCGCTGCTCAATTTTGATACTTCTTTAGGTTGAACCTTGTTAATGTTAAAACAATAAGGAGGGAGGGAACTTTTTGGATTACTTGGGCAAATATTTAGTAGTCAGTGCATCCGTCCAAAAATATGCAAAACGGAATGCTGGACTGAGAAGGGACACAAACTTGACAGGCTGGTGTTGGAGAGCTCAATCATTAATCCTTTCATTAGTCTATAACCACCAATGCAAAACAATTGCATACTATAATAATATTAAAGAGACTTTAAGATTAACTGAATAAAGGATAATGGCTTTGTCTGCATTCACGCTCTCATCAGTGTGAACAAGGTGAGCGTTCTTTCCAAGTCCTGAACTAATCATAAACCTGTAGGCCATCTACCTGCTCCAAATGAGACTAACATGATATACCTCTAACTGTCCTTTCTATACTTTCAGGTTGTGTGTTTGACTCTTCCCTGGCATGAGAATAGACTGGAAACAAGGCAGGGAGGCCTGGGGAGAAGCAGCAGGTAGCATGCAGCACATCCTGCAGCAGCAACCACAGCTCTGATCATTCTGCCTTCTTCTTTTCCTTTGTTCCTCATACATAAAGTACTCTGTCCTTACATCCCTTCAGGGGGCATTCTGCACTCCCATCTCCGATGCATTCTCTCCCAGGTCAAAAGGGCATGGACCTTGGGTTTTCCCCCGCTGTTGTTTTAAAAAAAAAAAAAGCCGATAGGAAAGAAGCTATTTACAACTCAATATACAATTTCTGGATACTGAATGCTTGAATAAAACCGAAACAATTATGTCACACTCTCGTGTATCTTAGGTGAAGCTAATATAATTTGCAAGAGTCTTGATCTGTTCCTGATTTTCTCTTATTTGTTTGAGTTTCTCTTGTCTTGCAAAGCATCCTCTTATTGTTCTTGGCAATGCTCTGCTCCTTGATGCCTGATGGGCAGAGGGTGGAAAGTTGCTTTAAAGTCCATTCTATTTTTACTGCGCCCAAAGGGGATAAAAACAAAAACAAGCCATAAAACCCTTATAGCCTCCAATTAGCACATCAGAAATCCCATTAAATGCAGGAACACCAGGGTGACACAAGAAGGAACAGGGCTGGATGGCATCAGAGGGAGACAGCAGCAGACAATAAAGGCCGACAACTAGAGCAAACTCAGAAAATCTCTTCATCAGCGTTAACTGACCTGTAACTGAGAATCTACACAACTGTGAAAGTGAGGGAAGTTACATGGGAAACTCAACATTAATTGCCCTTTTGATGTTTTTCTTACCAAGTCAAAGTCTAAATTTTTCACATCTACGTATATTGTATCTTGTAAAAACCCCAAACTACATAAACTTACATTGGAAGTGTGCTTTGAAAACGTGGAAAGAGCGAACACTGACAACTCTGAAACTAATGCTAGAGGGGAATCCAGTGTTAGAGTTTGAAGCGTAGGATCACTGAACAAGCGGCAGTATTTGTAGGGAGTGAGACTAAATCCTGGTGTGGAAGTAGTGAATCCTTAAACTTTTTATAATTTTTTTTACGTAAAAAGTAAAATTGTACAATACTGAATCTAAAATAATTGAAATCATGCAATTCAGTACGCACCATGTGCATTTTCTTTCTATATAAAACACTCCCAGGTTACTAAAACTCCCAAATTCCCAGAAAAAGATATAGTGGACATGACCTCATTGTCCTCAATAACAGCTACAGTCTGTCTCTCAATTCTGACTGTCCTACTGTGTCTGTAGCACTCAAAGCCCAAAGCCCATTGGTTCATACCAAGATATAAATATGTGTAAAATGGCTCACAAATATATTGTTTCATTTAAAAAACGTAATGCTCTGTAATTTCCTGAAGCAGCTTTTTGGTAAATGTTACTCAAACAGGAATACATTTGTTGGGAACTCTTTACAATGGCAGATTGATAAATATTAGGGTTGCGGTTAGTCCTCACTAAACTTACATTATCTGTTTTAACTCCCCCCACCCCCCAGGTCACCAGTGCAGCAGTCCCCGCGCCTCAGAAAGAGGTCACAGAAAAGTCAAAGCTTTGATATGAAAGAGAACGCAGGAGGCCTGCGAGTGCTCTTACCGAGTTCACTGGTGTTGTCGCCACTATGAGAGACGTGTCCCCCACTGGACGGTCCCGGGGTGCCCACAGAAGGCGTGGAGTGGGCGTCATCCATGTCTCTCCAGGATGCTGGGTTCTGGGAGGTCAGGGAGAGGTCCGCACACCAGGGGACAGGAGATAAGAAAACAGATGAGAAGAAGAGAGAAGAGAGCAAAAAATGGATGAAGAAGGTCCACTAGATCCAGTATGAGGTCCATTATGCAGTTTCCCAAAGACACAAAGACAGCTGGGTGGAATAATTAGCATAGTAAGACCGCAACCAAGTTGTAAAAAATATGAGACTAGAAAAACATTACCATCCTGATCAAGAGGGAGGTTTAAATATAGTTTCAGAAAGAGGAGCAGCGAGAGTTTAGAGGACACTGCCTGTAGCATGTGGACCCTCCTGTGTCCTGGCTCTTTCTGTGACTTGTGTTAGGGAGAAAGCCTGTATTTATTGGGTGGATTGTCCAGGCCACTCAGACAGCCATAAGGCCAAACCAAACAGCAGAGCTCCCTCTTCAGCCTCTCTGCGTCAGCTGTTTGCCGGATGGTAATCAGATGAAGAGCTCAGCAGATGACAACAAGAAGAGCGGGGACAATGGCGCAGTGTGAACGAGCCCTCTCAATAACGGCCCCTCTTTTCTTATCCAGCCACCCAATAATTACAACTCCTGAGTACACACAGCTACTCAAAGGGCGCCATGTGTTTCTACGTTTATCAAGCTAATGAAGCCCCCCCCACCTACCCCATCTGTTAAAACCCAATTAACCGGAAAGGAGTGGAGTGTACAGCCAAGACTGAGAATCATAAACAGATGAAGATAATTCTTTATGTTTACCTTATAGTTGCTCTTTTCCTCTCATTGTTATCCAGAGGACTCACTGTAAATACTGGTTAAATTCCTACACCAAATGACCACTAGCACCAAATATAAGATAAAGACAGTTATCAAAATGTACACAAGCTTCATGTTTTTCTTAAACATGGCAAATATTGGCAATGAAGGATGTTTGTTTAGCAAAATCAGGTCAAACTGGGCATTATTAAACCATTAATAATCTGCCATCTCGGATATTGTAACAAAGAAGCCAATTTCCTATAGATGGATGACTCACTGCAACGTTTGAGTTCAAGTTAACGTACAGTATCTATCACTTGTCTTCAAGTACTCAAGGTAACACGGGTGAGTAATTGATATGAAGATGATCGTTTTGGGGGTGAAGTATTCCTTTATGTAGGCTTTAGACTGTCTGTGACTGTCTGTGGATATGTATAACTATATGACTTGTACAACTTTTCAGCTACATATTGGTTCTAACTTTCACTTTGCCACATCCGTCTCTAAATTAGAGGTAAATTCTATAAAACTGACTTTGGGTTTTCGAGTTGATTTAGGGTTAAAGTGATCTATCGAACTGCCTGTGTGTTCAAAGCGCTGACCATGTGTAGTAACATCCTTGTTTTGATTCAGAACACAGGTCTTCATTGAATGCCGTCTCTCTCCTATCGGCTCTCAAACTTCTACTCTCCAATAAAGGTATAAAAAATGTAAGAGGGTGTCGATAAAACCTGTGAAATGTAGATGTTACATGATGTTCTGAATCCTCTTTCAGATGCTTTTTCATCCTTTGAGAATAAACAACGAAAGAAAACTGCGTTTTGGAGTGTTTTTTTGTGATGAGGAAATGGTCACAAATTGTAAGGTGTAGTTTTTGTTTTGTTAATGATAGACATAGACATATGTTGACAGTGCCGTTTCCTTTAAATGTAGAATGTTCTAAAGGAAAATGACACTCTCAATACAACTTGCAAAGAAGTTGTTTAAAATTGGAACCTGATGAAATAAAATCGTACTGCTAGATTTCTGCTTGCTTTGAGGAAATAGAATGTTAGGACTCCCAACAAAAAGAGAATAACAGTTTCGCAATTAGATTCAGGTCCAACAAACCAAACGTAGAATCAAATGGCACAAGCATACCTGTAAACTCACACACACTGCTTTTAGCCCTTGTGAATGATAAACAGATTGTGGTACACTCAGTGGTTAAAATGCATGTACGTTACACAGCTGTGCACGTCTTCGTAGCCAGAGGACAGCAGCACATCCATTATGCATTAGGCATTACAGCAGGAGAGTGTCCTGTCACATCAACTGGTGGCCTCACACATAGAGACACACACAAACACGTCAACTGTATTTTGTCGCTTAAGAAAGAAGGAAGCATATTAATAACTGTATTCTCAATGGCAAGAAAATGTATTTTCGTTACAATGAAGTCAAGACCAGTATTTTTCACAGCAGACCATATTTTATGCTAGTATACATATTTTAAATGTTTCCAGTGAAAATATTCAAGAATTTACTTTTTGCAAGGTAAAAATGACACTAAAACAACATTTCAATTGATTGATTGTCGAAGGTTGCAGATTGCTCATGTCCCCATGAGTTGCCATGCACATTTGTAAAAGGGCCTTTTTTGTGTTCTATTTCCAAAAGACTGGAGGGAGCCTTGAAATTAACTATACAGAAAATAGGATTTATTTACAGCCTGTATTATTTATAGACATATTTATATATATATATATATATATATACCAAACTTCACGCTCATTTTAGTTTGAGGGTCCCATCTGCGGCAACAGCAAACTCCTAAAGGTTGAGAAGTTAAGTGTAGGTCATGTATTAGGACAACACTGCAACACTAAAACTACATCTCAGTTTACAGTCTACAGTTCATGGAGGAACTTTCAGCATATCCAAAGGAAATTATAGTTGAGTGCTCTCAGACATGAAAAACAATCAGTCAATCTAAGGAGTAAGGAGTCAATCTGTTTTCTGCACACAGTCCAAATGGATTTGTTGTAGTAATGTATCAATAGACACATACAGTACAACACTGCTGCTGCTACACTGTAACTCTTAATCACTTCAACATCTGAATTTGCTTCTTTGTAAATGAACACAAGTGCCAAAAATAGGGAAAGGCTGTGTAAAGCATATAGCAGGGGGGCCACCTAACAAAGAGCCCCTGCACTCTCGCTATAAAAATCCTAGTGGCTGAAAACACCAGGCTGATCTGGGCTGAAGCCCAACAGCAAACACAACACTTTCAGGTGCACGTTGTGCAATGAAGATCGTCATCATTATCACGTCTGACTACATTTCTGTATAAATCAATAGATAAATAAAATGAAAAGACGACTGGTACACATCCAGGTGGAAAAAACAAACATTCTTTTGGTAGAGAAGGACGGAGTGACATTTCGGCAAAAACGTGAGTTTATGTAGTATGATTTATATTATTAAGTAGGCTACATTTATCTTCATCAGAATTGTAGGCTGATTTTATTTTTTTTAAAAAAACTTTTAATATTTCAATAAACTAATGCTAACATACAGAGGTGGAAGAAGTACTCAGGAAATAATTAAGAAAAAGTGTAAAATACTAAGTAAAAGTACTCATTATGCAAAATGATATATATTATTTTATTGTATTATAATAATGAGCATTAATGTGTCCATCACTTTAATGTTGCAGCTGGTAAAGGTGGAGCTCATTTTGATGACTTTAATGGGTAGTTTAATCTAAAATAATACATCATCATTTATTACAGTGGTTGTAAATATTCTGTATTATTAATCTGAATCTCTTAAGTAACTAAAGCTGTCAGATAAAAGAAGTGCAGTAAAAATAACAACATTTTCCCCTGAGAAGGTAGAAGTGTAAACTAGCATAAAACAGAAATACTAGAGTACAAGTAGTTCAATCTAAGGAAAAATATTGAGTAAATATATTTAGTTACATTGCAGCACTAAATATATTTAATAACTTTTCCAATTCTAGTCAATACATGTGGTAAAAGTTTGAAAGTGAAGTATTCCGTTTCTACTCAATATTATTCTAATGGCTCCAAACTACTACTATTTGTAACATCACAATTCATAATTAATATGGAAAGTACAGTTTTTGAGGTACACACTTCATTTTTCCCAATGATTAAGACATGCACTTTGAATGTAACGTTAAATGAGGTGCCAGAGTGCATAAGAAAAGTATAAAATATCGCTTGTTTAAAAAAAGAAATCCCCCCTACAGAGGTCGTGGCTAAGCCCTAACAGGGGTGGGCTGGCCATAGTGGATACCGGGGAAATCCCCGGTAGGCCGACGGGGTTGGGCTGGTCCAATACCGGCCCACCTCCATCACCAACCGGCCCTCCCTCTGACATTGCCGGCCTTAACAATATAAGCCCCGGGCACTAGGACCTTGGGGAGGCTGCTGCGCTGGCTTTCTCACTCTGCCAAGTAACGTCTCTTGTCAACAAGAAATGATGCACAGAGTGAAATTGTAAGTACAGGTAACGTTAGTTACAGAATGTGGCTATCTGTAGTTGTTAACGATTGTTATCTGCTTAAATTTAGGTTTACTTGAGGCAAATGAAAGGGAATATTGTAGTGGGCTATGTTAACACTAAGCTAGCTAGCTAGCTAGCCATTTTGTTAGAAACTGTCTCCAGTGAGCAAGAGTGTGAACTGTCTGAAACATTGGATATCCACGGCCCCCAAAAATAATTGCCGCGTGCTACGCGCGCAAACAAGCCACTCCCTTTGGGGCTAAGCCCCCCCCCCCCTTCTTTGAATCCTAGAAACGCCCCTGGGTGACAGTGATATGATGGTAAGTTGTGGCACTGACTGGTCGATATGTGCGATGCATTGAGTGGGCAGCGCGCCATGTATTGAGTGGGCCGGTCTGACACTAACTCCCGGGCCACTTTTTTCCCCTAGTCCGCCCCTGGCCCTGAATGTCCTCAAACAGCCTTTGGGTTCAGTAATGCCACCAAAATCTGACCAAACCCAACAAACTTTCCTCCTGTTTTTTCAAATTCATAATTTGAAATCAGTTTAAAGGCCATTTGTCAACAATCTAAAGGAATTCAACTCTAACATCCTGCCAGATTCACTCTGTGCATTGTCAGTAAAAAAAATATATTGAAATGACAGGCAAAATGAAGGCTTCTGAGAAAGGGATTGGTCTACAGCAGCAATTCTCAACCTGTTTGCCTTAAGCACTCTAAAATGAAACAAAGTCTTCTAGCAACCCAGTCACATGTTGAATGTGTAAATAAACTGTTAATAAATGTAAACTCAGTTTTTTTATTTGAATCGTTTTTAGAGGTCTGAAGAGGAAAACATATTGTAAAATTAAAGGATAAGATACAAATTAAAACAGAATATTATCAAAACAGGTTTTGCCAAAGTTATTGGGTCCCAAACTCCAGTTGGGTAAACAGTGCCCTGCTTTTAGCCACTTGTGAGTAAACAACTGCTAGGCAAACGTTTCAATAATGGAAATTATAGGAGTTCGCGATTATCAGGCATCTGCAAGCATCTCTTATCTCATCTCTCTTAAATCAAAAGAAAATAATAATTCCGGTGCTGAAAGAAACCCTTCTTGTGCTGCCACGCTGAGGTGAGCCTGTTTATGAAGCAGACAGTTGACTCACATGATCTGCGAGGTTGGTAGAAGATCCAGAAAGGTCATCGAAGTCCGACTTGCAGACGTCTCGCTCCTCGATGACCAGGTCGATGGGCATTTTGCCCTTTAAGCAGCTGATGTACCGGTGGCAGAAGTTATCACAGAGCTCATGAACCTGCGAACGCAGACTTTCATTTAAATTATCGGAGTTTGGGCCGAGAACCAGAATAATACAAAATAGATAAACAGTATTAGTAAATGTGTGAATTAGATCTGGCACTAATTCATACAAACTGTGCAGCGTACCTTCTCTAATTCCAGCAGATGAAATCGAAGCACTTGAATCGCTTGAATCATCTATAAACAAATACATTTTAAATCACCCTTTCCAAAAATACATAAGAGAACAATATGATTTCAGAGACGCCCAAGGTTCCATAATCATAACGACTGCGTCCATTTGCTAATTAACAACATAACATGTTTCTTTTATCACAAAAAAGGAATGTGGTATTCAGGTATGAGGTTGCCCAGGCCAGGTGTGACCTCGCGGTGAAGGCAGACAGCAACACATTGCCGACAATAGCTGAGAATAAAATGAGAAAAAAAGTGAGAAAGAAAGAGAAGGAAGTGCTCACCAAGTTATCCAGCTCTGGGTTGGAAGAAAACAGAGGTTTCTCTGCGCGGATCTGAGAAGGGGACGGAAATTTAACGCATCAGTTGGTGTTTTCAAACTGATTTAATTATCTTGCTTCTTATCCAAAATGGCTTCATTACTTATTTAATCCTACCTGTTTTGCAAATACGGCGATGTCTTCATTGAAGGAGTCGGAGGAGCAGACGTCCCCCCCAGCCACGCCGGGCTCTCTGGGCGTGCAGGTCGCCAGCTCGCACTTCTCGAACACCAGAGCCAGCAGCGGGAATAAAGGGTGTCTGCAACACAGGCAGAGACAGGCCCATTGGCTTCTCCATTGTTCGGCCTGCACATGAACTATCGCCTACAGTACATCAAAGCAGCGGCAGATAACAATTCACATTTAGCTTGGTGAGTTTAACAAGAGAACACCACTTTGTAATCTGAGACAAATATTGATGTATTCCTCCTGAAACCAAGAGAACAACCGCGCCGCTGCAGTCACATTATTTCATCCGTTTCCAAAGCAAACAACCTGTTCAGAGATTTTAATCCGTTATCCGGGAAACTGAGCAATTTAGTCTCGTTTCAAGCAGCAAAAAAAAGAAGAAAGAAAATTACTGTATTAGCCTATTAGTTCAGAGGTTTTTCAAAAAAGAGAGAACAAGATTTTTGACTAATTTCTGCTCTCTCTTTATTTTAAATGAAATGAGCGTTTGTGACTTGTCATGTTTAGGCCCCCAATTTGTTTCTATCGTCTCATAATACAAATCTGCACACAATAATAATAATAACAATTCTTATTATTATAAAAAATAATAAAACGGTTGTTAGCAATATTGTTATTATAGGCCTATCCATACCCGTAGATTTGGTCCTTGTCTCTCTTTAGTGCGTCGTTGACGGCGCTGCCCATGCTGCTCGGCATGATGTTGTGCGGCGCGTGTGCTCCATAGTGCTGCGTCGGGTGCGGGGGCGGCCCGTGGTTCAGGTGGTGGACCTGGGTCAGGGGCCGTGGGGCGTGTGGGTCTCCGTACATGGACGTGGGGACTCCGACTCCATCCATCGCGCCTCCGTAATGAGCCAGCTCGTCGTACTGGTGAAAGTTGAGTATGACATTAGGGCAATAATATGTGAATTCTACTAATACAATGTGTTCATTGTATTCAGTGAAACTATATACATATGTATGTGTATATATATATATATATATATATATATATATATATATATATATATATATATATATAGGTTAATATATAGGCATTATACCTGGTTTCATGCAAAAAACTGGCACATTTATATATGAAATAAAACCACTCGCCTAATTTGTTTTTTTGCTAGAAATTCAAATCATATGGTGGATGGTACGTATATAATAATAACTGTGCAATTGTATTAATCAAAATTCAACAATAATCTGTCAAATTACATTTACCCTTTGCGCCATCTCCGCAATTTCCAGTGGTGAAAGACAAGTTTGGTGTTGATGAGTCGTTAAATCGATGACTTTTAAATCCAAGAGGGAATTATAATCCTGTCCTGTTTTGTGGCATGAAGCAAATCAATAATTATGCAAAGTGATCCAAAACAGTCTCTGTCCTCACGTTGCCAAAAGACGCACTGGCAACTGGCAACTGGTTTTCTGTGGTTCTTCACTGGGAGAATGAGTGATAATCTGTCAGATGTGAGTGTCTGATGTGAGTTCCGGGCATCAGTTGTCCCTTTCACAGGAATGCGCTGACGGTCCGCGGCCAGTCCTCTGCCTCAATGTGTCCTCATGTCCACGTCTCTGCGCGACGCGCTCACTGTCTGCGGGCGGCGAGGGCGCGCTTATAGGGCTGAGTGCTCTGCGGGACACGCTGATGACGGAACGTGGGGAGCAGGGAGGGTGCAGCCAGCCCCTGCTCCTGACAAGTTACTGGGTTTTAAACGTTGTTTTCCGGTCATTACTTTCAAAATAAACTCGTTGACCAAACGACCTTAATGATCCCGCAGCACAAAAGGGTTATTGAGTGGATTTCTCACCACTCCACCGCTTCTCTGCATTTACTTTGTATAGAACTCCTGCTCTTTCTTATTACAATGACATATACAATGGCTCATTTACAAAACCAAAAAAGCAATAATGTTACACTTGCTTTGCGTTGTGGACAAATGTATTGAACCATCACTTGTGCTTTACATTAGCCTACTGTTGACAGTTTTATAAAGCACGTTTAGATTTTGCAAAAACTGCAAACTATCACAGTGTCACTTACATGGTTATGTTATTTTTGCACGAACAATGTAGTGCTGACTTCTCAAATTAATTTAAACTTTAAAAAATGTATCATTTATACTACGATATTTTACCCATAAGTGAGATGGGGCATGGTGTCTAGATTAGCTACACTTAACTGACTGAAGCAAGTTCTATATACTCATACAACAATAACAGCCTGGAAGAAAAAAAAACACGTTTAAAACACTTAAACAATAGAATGCCTTGGGAAACATGGAATATCATAGAGGAAATAGTTTTTTAACTGTTTTAGGAAAATCTTTATTGATCAATTAAATGAGCCACAGACCATTTTTTTTAGTTGAGAACAGAATCTGCATTATGTCAGACATGGACAATACTGACTGCTGTAAGACGTCAAATATAAGGCCAACATGATCAAACATGTATCTGTCTATCTATTCTCTCCATTAAAGTCAGTATTGATGCTTTTATTTTGAAGACAACCTCACCCATGTGAATAAACGGGAACTGGAGAAAGTGATGCCTTAGTTGGAGATGAACTGTATGAATATATACATTTTTGAACAAATCCATAAAGTTTTAAGCTAAAACATATTTGCTTGTTTTGTTTTTGACCGGTAATTGTAATTTTGGTCACCTTTTCTATTCTTTTCCGGAAGGATATACAGGTGAGTGTATGGAACCATCCACCTATGAAATACCTACATAAGACAATTACATGTTCAAGGTTTCAAATTATATTATTGTACAACACAGCGTTGTGCAAAGAAATGCAGTTGCAGTCCAATTTTGCTATATGAAACACTAACAAAAAAGCTAAATAATATAATGAGAGAATAGAGGATGAATTAAGAAGTCTCACAGCCAGAGAAAATCAGCTGTTCTGAAGTCTGGTGGTACAACAGCTGATACCTCTGTATCTCTTGACGGCAGCAGGGTGAGCAGGCTGGGTGGCTATCTTCTGCTATCCTTTAGGCTCTTTGCAGGCTCATTTTCTCACCAATAAAGTGACAGACTGCTAAGTAACAATTATTTTTACAATCAACACTTGAAATGATGAAGGCACTTGCAAATGACAAGGTAGTACAAAATGTAAACCATACTTTGGTGTTTCATTTTTACCTCTTTACTTAAGATTTCATTAAATCAGTTTCATGGGGGAGATTGTGTTGAAGGCTGAGCCGAAAACAACAAACAACATTCTGATGTAGGTTTTGTTATTTTCCAGATGAGTGAGGGCTAAGTGGAGAGCAGCGGAGAGCAGTGGAGAGCAGTGGAGACAGCATCCTCTGTGGGTCTGTTGGCTCTGTATGAAACTGGTGAGGGTCCAGGCTGGCTGGGATGTTGTTTTTGATGTGTGGAGAACCAGTTTCTAAAAGCACTTCAGTCTAAATGACTATCGCCCCGTGTCACTAACCCTCATTCTGATGGAAACTGTAGAACGAAGGTGGCTGTCTTGAAGCAGGTGGGAACACTCTCCTGTGACAGTGTTATGTTGAAAAAAGTCAGTGATGACATCAGTTAGATGGTTGGTACATGTTCTTAGTACACAACCAGGGCTGTTATCAGGTCCAGCAGCTTTACTCATATTCACTCTCATCCGCTGTGGATACTGAGAGTGGCTGGTCCTCTGGAGGCGGGGCAGACTTAACAACTGACTCTTTGTTGAGGTGATCAAACCCAGAGGGCACCAACTGGGATTTCAATGTTTATTAGAATCTGGGTAATATTCGGTCTGAACTACGAAGACCTCTTTTCGCCTTCTTTTCAACCGGCTAAAATGCGGTTACATCAACGTATCACAAATCATCAATTTGTTTGAAAATGTTGATGATTTGTTCAGTTGTAGATTGAAAGAGAGATTATATCGGGTACAGTGAATGTACCCAAAATAAAAATAGTTATCAAAGAATTCTCTAAAGTCATATTACACAGGTTGGCGATATGTGGTCTGCAAGAAGGTGTACTTTCAACATATTTAATGTTTCATATAAAATGTCATAAATATGGAACTATAAACTGTGTGCTACCAACAAGAAGCTTCGAGGACAAGCAACAACGGAATCAACATCAGAGGGAAACACGCCACAGACATCACAAATGTAGCGTAACTGAACAAAGCAACAGCATGTGTTAAAACGCTTTGAGTGGCCAGAAGAGAAAGTCTGTTTACCATTTACCATCCTTGAGAGTTAACAAAGCGCATTGAAGTGATACAGAAATGACATAATGACAATAAAGGAACATTAAAGCATAATTTAAATTATAGCATTACCTACGACTGCATACATTCCAGTGTCATCTATAATAACTCCAAGTTATTTTTGAACAATTTCGAATTGTTCCCACACTTTTTGAAATTAAATAAAGAATATATAAATATGTTATAAAATCACAATCAAATTTAAATATCATGTAAATTATGCACATGGACTTTTATTTTCCTTCATCAGTCGAGCTGTGTCCTGTGTCTTCATCAGTTTCTTCTTTATTCAAACTATTGAAGCATTTGCTTAAAAAGCTGAATATTTCAAGCTTCTTCTTTCCATCAAAAATATCTTACACACTTTCTTTTGATATGCCCTCTCTGTGAATTATTAAAGGCATACATTTGAATTATAAATACACTAACTATAAGGAAACAGGCAAAACATGCACAATGCCCCAGGCTACATCTCTCCTCATCGCATATCATTTCCATGTAGTCTCTCTCTGTTTCCTCCTCTCTCTGCTTTCTCCTCCTTTGTGTTTACCTCCCCCTCCTTCCCCTCCTCCGCACACATCCTCCCACCACCCAGCCCAGCCAATGTGATCTGAATGGAGGCTGATTCAGGTTGTCAGGCCCTGTCCTAAATGTAATAAATTACCATGGAGCCCGGGAATAGGGCATCTCTCCCGACACATCACCAGAGAAGGGGCCTGTGCACCACCATCCTTGACCTCGTCTTCTACCCCCCACGCCTAACACACACACACACACACACACACACACACACACACACACACACACACACACACACACACACACACACACACACACACACACACACACACACACACACACTCTCCTCGCCAGTCAAATTTCACATCTACACCCTCTTCCCCTTCATCGTCAGCCAGCCCTGGTCCGGCTGACTCTGTCACCCTTCATCCTGTGCCCCAGTGAGAATCATTAGCATTGTCAGAACTGGCTGGGAAAGGAGGCCAGCAGAGTCATGGGTGGAGGTGTATGTTTGTCTATCTGTGTGTGTGTGGGTGAGTGGGTGTGACGGGGGGCGGGGGGGGGGGGGTGTTCTGCTCCAAGTTTTATGCACAAATATGTGTGTTTTCTAGCGTGGCTTTGCATGTCAGTGAGGATTGTTGTTTGTGTGTGTGTGTGTGTGTGTGTGTATGTGTGTGTGTGTGTGTGTGTGTGTGTGTGTGTTTGTTTGGTTAATATAGAGCGATCGCAGTTGCTGGTGATGCATGCAGATAGAGGTAGCCTTGGTGAGGGGGTCTGATCAATGAAGTGGCAGGTCTTGGTGTTCACCTGAGTTGCTGTGTGAGCTGAGCTGTGGTGATGAAATGTGAGGAAATGGCGCATGGGTAAAATCCACATACACTTATAGTTAACAAACTCAACAGATCCAATTTTTTTAAGAACTTACTCACACTGTGGTTGTATGTTGTGGGTATCTTCTGCTTATAAATAAGAGCAAATGTAACACACACATTTCTGTAATGTATTTCTGATTCTGAACCTCTTTGGGCATGTCAGGTGCTAGGGTCTGTTTTTGATCAGGTCAAAAGTTTTGGATGGTTGTAGGGGAAAGTTAT
This sequence comes from Ophiodon elongatus, assembly GCA_016806645.1. Classification (NCBI taxonomy): domain Eukaryota; kingdom Metazoa; phylum Chordata; class Actinopteri; order Perciformes; family Hexagrammidae; genus Ophiodon; species Ophiodon elongatus. Next base: position 211,268 of record JACSYO010000314.1, on the reverse strand, counting down.
AGTGGGCACACTTAAAATCACTAATAATAATGTTAAAGCAGGACTGTAAACTGGGATGGATGTTTACAATAGACAGGGCGATCATTTTACTGTTCACCTCCGTTTCCTCTCTCAAATAAGTTTGTCTAACCTCTTGATCTGTTTCCAACCTGTTTGAACAGCTGAGTGCTCGTGTTTCTTGACTTTGTTTTTGTGATGTTGCCATGTTCCGAAATCTCAGCACGAGATATTCCTTTGACCCCAGTCTCTGTTCAAAGATGGTTTCTGGTATCAGATATGAAAGTCCTCCTTGATATTTTGCCGGTCCTTGTTGGTCCTCCTCTGGTCCTCCTCCTGTCCCCCTTAACTCTTCACAGTGGATTTCTAAGAGCATACTCGACAGGGTTTTGAATACCTAAACTTGCCATCTGCACCTAAGATTGTAAAGATGTTTCATCAATGAATTCATCAGCGTTAGCACCAAGCGGCAACCTCCTGTGCTGAGAAATGAAGCCTACGTGGAAGTGCCAAAAACTGCAGTTCTTCAAATGGCCAGTTGAAACTGGCTCCAAAAGTGAATCAATCCCTATAGACCTCAATGTTAAAATGTAAAAAAGTTTACAGCCTGGGACAAAGAAAAAACAGAACATAATTGAAGGTGTGGCAGTTTGAGTGACAGGTGGGTGCTGTACCAGGTTGCTAGCTTCTAACAGTCTGTTCTTCTGCGTAAGCTCCACCTCTTTGTCTATCGTTAGAGTTAGGCTGTGTTGTCAGTGCCAAGATGATGATAGCCGGAGCCGCCCACTTGGAGCTTCACAGCAGCTCCTCACAAACCTATGGTGATGTCATGGAGACTAAGTCCATGTTATATACAGTCTATGGTTATGATGTGCCTTCACCTACAGTACATGTGCATACCTCTCGCAGTTTAATGTAGTAATTGTTGAGCTTTGAAGAAAGATAGTAATTTCTACAAACCATGTATCAAAGCTTAGCTATTATAAATCTCTCAACTAATGCAGCTCGTACACACCATTAATCTTTTTGATGTATATTTTTCTGCATGCTAATATTCATTCAACTACATACTTTGTCTACACCCCTGAAAAAACAAAGTAACACGTAAGTGTATAGTCTGTATTATTATGTTTTTTTTCTTTAATGCAACAAGGCTTTGTTTACAAATTGGATTTCAATACAGATTCCTTCATCAGTACAGCTATAGATATGCCATGTACATTTGTCTTTGCATTTTTGTATTCATTCATTACATTTTTGGATCATGTTTTCTATAAATTAACTTTTACTCTTACCAAAATAATATTTAGCCGATGTCTGAACTTTTATTATTATGAATCTCACTGATTTCCATCTTGAGCTTATTTTACTGATCTATTACGTTCATTCTTCAACACTGTAAAGCCTTGCTATGTAGGTTTGGATTTCCTATGATTCAAACCACATAGTGAACAGAAAAACCAAACTCCTATTTGGACATTATGAGCAAAATATACATCAGTAAGTATCCATAACAAAGCCTGTGAAGGGAGTCAGAGGAGATGAGAAGTCAAACAATGTGCAGAGGTTATTATTTACTGCTCAAGTCAGAGCTTGTGATTGCTTTGTCTTGCACCCATGGGTCACTGCTCACTGTGTGGAAGCTGAGACATGAGAGAAGACCCACAATGAGCCTGTTTGTGTGTTCCCCTCTAATGATTAGCCTGTCATTGTTGAGTGGTGCGCCAAGGTGGCAGACTAGACCGGAGCCCCCTCAAGTCCTCATTCGGTGTGCATCTGTATGTGTGTGTATTCATGCGAGTGTGTGGCTGAATGAAAATGAGATGCCCAGACTCGTGTGCATGTGTGTGTGTACTCTTCCCCCAGTCTGGACCTCAGTATTAATGAGCCCAGATTTCATTTCCGATGAGCGATTATTTGACTGTTCATTTGGCTAAGATTTATGACGAGGCCCTATATCTGTAGCCTCCAGCACTGCTCTAGTCTTTAATAATGGGAAATGAACACATTAATCACCCAGTAGCAGTCAGCCACAGAAAGCACAGGAGCACCATCCAATCTACATCACTGGACGAAAGACAATATCACCTCATATTCATTCAAAAGCCTTATCTAGTACATGGTGGTAGGAAAAATTACCTGTCTAATTAAATATGATTTAACATGCAAAAAATTGGACAAGAGTCACCCGCACAATGACAAACACTCATACATTTATGGTCCTCCTGTGATCAAAAACCTGGACAAACCTCGGCCTGTTTGCCTGGTTTACCAGCCTCTGACGGATAAACATGGTTACCACAACAAACCCACAGCGTTTACCCAGGGAGGAGCAGGGCCTCTGACCACAAAACCCCATGAGTCACATGAGTACCTATCGCTAACCACACCTGACGCTGGGACAGAGGTCTGAAATTTAGGTGCCACCTGAACAAAAGATCACAGGTAGTGTTGCCTTTTCAACGCGTTCACCTATCAGGAGCTACAGAAACCCTCACAGAGCTGAGGAATAATATTGACTTCACAAGCACACAGATTACATGAAGTGGCAGCATAATGACCCGATCTGATTCCATGCAAACATGTTTAGCTAATCCTTCCTTTAAAGCATTAATGCATGACATTCTTTGATGATTCTCACGATCACAGGTCTTTTCAAAGAGAGACCCTAATATGTCTATGTGCTTTGTTATTGTGTGAGAGTGTGTGTATAGCGAACACATATATAGTTTAGAGATTCACAAGGTTTAATTGCATCTATCCTGCAGAAAATGTGAGTATAAGAATGTTCCAGTTATTTTCTTCACTTCATGCTGTTCTGGCACTGAAATTTCATAAAGTTAATGTAGAATTCACAATAATTTATTCGCTGTATGTTTTTTCTTTTTGTTCAAGGCATGAAAGGAACCCGATGAAGAAAAATAGGTCTCATTGCTGCATGCCTGGGAGAAGTGCAGTCCACATAGAGAATGATTCATCATCTCCGTGTCCTTATACCATTCCTTTATATTTCTCATATTTTGCCTCCAGTTCAGTTCTCATGATATAAATTACAAGCAAATAAAAAAACACAAAAGTACTAAGTCCTCTTCCTTCATTAATTTTTGGCCCTGTTCTGTACTGTCACTAAATATCTGGTTGGTCATTAACCATTCAAAGCACTTGAGTGTGTGTGCATATGTGCTTGTGTGTGTATGTGTTTTTGCATTCCCTTGGGCATTGTGGACAGAAGCCAGCTAGCTCATTATGTCTCCTTTGGAGGATTTTAATTGTTTAAACAGAACAAAGACACACACAGACCATGTTATGTGGCACAGAGCATATTATATATATATATATATATATATATATGTATGTATGTATATATATATATATAATATATATATATATACATACATATATACATACATATATATATATATATATATATATATATATATATACATATATGTATATATATATATATAATATATATATATATACATACATATATACATACATATATATATATATATATATATATATATATATATACATACACACACACAATGTAGATATGTTCACTCTGCAGAACACTGTCATTGCCTTGCTTTATCTGTAATTCTCAGATGTCCTCATTTATCCTTGGTAGAGAAAATATTTCTGTATATAATATAAAATAAAAGTGTAAGTGTTAAACAGGATATGTTTAAATCTAAGACCAACCAGGTAAATGAAGCTGTCGTTTTCCGTGCAACACCAAGGTGGTCCATATAACTTTATTAGATACAGTTACATCATGTTGTAAAATTGCTCTTTTACAGACACAGCCGTTCACTTTAGACAATTTGATAACATAGGATGACACCACTATACACTATAAATTCCATAGACAACTCCTGGGAAGAATAATATATTTTTGACTGGTCAATCATATTGTTAAAGAAAGGAGCGGTAAATGTCATTGGCTCAAAGAAACATACTTAAAAGCTCATAATCGTTTTGCAGCCTCTGGCACAGAGCCGGGCATACATTTTGTGCTATCACAACTTGACTTCTGCCTTGCATCTTAATGGGACGGATGTATGTACTATACTGTAGGCTGGATATGCTCCCTGCTGGCTAAGCTGGTAACAAACATTCCCTGGCTATACAGCAAAACATCCCCATCTACTGGACGTATGACAATACTAATAGTAGTCAGGTATTAAGGTCTGCTGCTGCTGTTCGGTCCATTCTTAGTCAAGAATCAAACTTGTGAACAGCTTCAACTGTAGGAATGGAAGCGTGGGATGGAAGAATGCCTCTACTGAAGAGGGAATTTGACTGACATACAATAAGAAAATAAATAAATAATTGAATATGGAATATTGTTACAAGACAAGATATAAGATAAACCTCCTTGTGGCACTGGCACCGCAGTGCCACAAGGGTCAGTCAGGCGTCAGTCAGGTGTCAGGACTGTGGCAAGTCTGTGGCAAGCGTCAGTCAGGTGCCACCACTAGGGGGCCAAGTCTGTGGCAAGTGTCAGTCAGGTGTCAGGACAGCGGCAAGTGAACGGCACTCGTTCGGCACCCCTGGCCTGTTAAATGTCTTTAAATACATTTAAAGACATTTAAAAAACATTTAAATACATTTAAAAGCATTTCAATGTATTTAAATGTCTTAAAATGTATTTTGCTGTTTCTTTTTGATAATTTATGAAATTGTACATACGCAATTGTTGAATAAAGAATAAAAAATTAAATAAAAAAAAAGAAGAAACTGCCAAGCTGACTGGGCGGAGCCACATTTCCTGGGAACACTCATTGTTGTTATGACAGGTCAGCTGCTGTAAATCCTTTTTATGATTTTAGTTGAGTCTACTGAGCCCCCGTTCTCTGTATACATCCTTAGAGCAACCTCGTTGTGATTTTTTTGTTTCTCATTCATTTTATTTATGTATGATTTCGCTGATTTTTAAATAAAAAGGAACAAAATAAACTCTTTCCAAATAATTACTTTTATAGTCATTTATTTACAACAATCGTCTAAATCATCCTTTTTATTATAATGTAAAAGTATAGATAAAAACGTTTTTAAAAACAAGTCGAATAATATATCCACTTGTCCTCTCCTTGTAAGTAGGTGTCGGTAGGTGCCACGAGCTGCCAGTGCCAATAGTTGTCACAGGAGTGCCACCACTAGTCAGCGAAGTGCCACCACTAGGGGGCCGACTATTGCCACCATGGTTTACATGGATCATGGTTATATCTGGAACCTGGTCCTGACATGCATATTACCATAAATAAAAGTAGTAGTATGGTTTTAATATTTAGCATTATAGTTATTATTAACAGAGACATTTGTAAACCACCTTCGTGATACTCATTATCCTCAATTGGAATAATTAAGCTATCATAGACCCACCGTGCCACCTACTGACAGCCTGGTACAACCTGGCACTCTGTGGCAGCTAGTGGCAATCGTCTGAGTGGCAATCGTCTGACATCTGATGGCAGTCCAAGACGAACAAGACAACATGCTCAGCTGACAGAATGAAACCCAAGAAATTAAGAAGATATTTAGAAAAAATTACACTGCAGTCATATCTATAAAAGAAAAGTGGTTTGATAAAATGTCAGTAGAAGTTGTGTTTTCAATCACTGAAGAAAGGTGAATAAAAGTGGAGGGGGCCCAGGGGGGCACACTCCTCTGACTAGTGGCAATCATCTGACAGCTAGTGGCACTTTGCTGACTAGTGGCAATAGCGGCCCCCTAGTGGTGGCACATGACTGACGCTTGCCACAGACTTGCCACAGACTTGGCCCCCTAGTGGTGGCACCTGACTGACGCTTGCCACAGACTTGCCACAGTCCTGACACCTGACTGACGCCTGACTGATGCCTGCCACTGTCAGTAATCGCACTCGCTGTCTCTCTTCAGCTCAGACTCCAAAATGGCCTCCAGCATAGACCAGTCCACCGTTTCCTGCTAGGAGCCAACTCCACCACCATGCTTCTGGGAAAACCAGAACCAGGAGTCAGCAGGGCAGACTGTCAGACCCTGCTGCAGTAAAATGAAAAGTATTCTAAAAAGATTCTGGTGCTCGGAAACACTACCACTTTCGTCCACAGGGAACGCCAAAGTCCATACAAATAAAAGTGTGTATAATATAAAATCTGATGCAAAACTCTGTAATTTATTAACATTATATATATATAATATGGTAAATAAGGCTGCTGTCTGTTTCCACAGCTGTTGTTTTGCACCAGGGTGAGATGATCCTGAGTGCCCATCTGCCACAGCTAGTTGAGAGAACATCTGATGATGGTATCTTGGCAAGATGTAGTAACTAATTAACTTTCATGTTCTCAAATCAAATTGAATTATGGAGATATATGTGTTTGCAGTTAAAAAAAAAAATCTGTTATGATGGGATAACTAACCATGACCTGATGCTTCTGAATAACTTACTTAGCATCAACGCCAAGGTTACAGGAAAATGTTAAGTTTCAGTTTTCTGTAGACCAGGGGTAAATGGTAAATGTACTTTACTTGAATAGCGCTTTTCTAGTCTTCTGACCACTCAAAGCGCTTTCACACTATATGACATCATTCACCCATTCATTCACTGATGGGAGGGGCTAAGGTGCCACCTGCCCATCAGGAGCAGCTCGGGCATTCTCTGACATTCTCAGTTCTCGATCTCACATGGCGCCACGGCTTGAGCCGATCGTTCAATTTCTCCCTCTGGAATGAGGGAGTGGTGGAGGCTTTTGCCGTATCATGTTGAGTTCAGAGTTTCTTTCAAAGTTGCTGGATGCAGGCCCAGAATTCAGCTGGGCATAGGCAACGGGTCGGGAGAGTTAAAAGAAAGGCCAGGAAGAGAAGAGAGTGATGCTCTTCTTCTTGTGTTATAGCCCTTGTAAGGTGACTGAGCAGGGTCGTCCTTCAATCAGAGGATCAGCGGTTTGAAGGCAGTCCATGTCGTTGTGTCTTGGGCAACACACTTAACTCCAAGTTGCTCCCGTAGCTGTGCCTACGGTGTGTGAATGTTGTATGAATGTTAGTTAGTCCTGATGGGCAGGTGGTCCCTTGCATGGTAACCCTGTCATCAGTGTATGAATGGGTGTGAATGGTGAATGATGACAAGTAGAAAGCGCTTTGAGTGGTCCGAAGACTAAAAAAGCGCTATAAAAGTACAGTCCATTTAGTATCCATTTAGTTTGGAACAAACACAGTGGAGAAATCCTTCTTACAGGATAGACCTTTATATGGCGTTTTATAAAACTTAGTTCGGGAACAAAGACCACGTCCCGAACACAGCTAATTTCCTGTGCACTAAGTACTTAAGCACAACGAACCCGTTCACTTCCTCTTCGACTCAGTTCCTACATCCCTCCGCCAACCTCGTTCTTCTCTTACTATTTCTCTCTCTCTCTCTCTCTCTCGTACCACCAGAGCTTCTGAAGAGACGGCCCCTACTCACAAGTCTCCATTCCCACCGTTCCCACCAGCCACCGGACGCCAGCGGTCTCTCATCGCACCCCTCCAGCCTTTTTTCCATGACCACCTCTACCCTTCTCGTTCCTTCTCCCCTATATCCCTTCATCCCTCGAAACCCATCCCCACATCCCTTCCTCCCTCGACCCCTTTACGCTTCCTAAATATAACCCTCTAGTTCCATGTCACAATAAACCATTCAAAACCAATATCTCTATTAGCGTGGTCTTTGTTAGTGAAGTACAGAGTAGCTCAAAGTACAGCAATAGCAACGTTTTGAGGAACTGCTAAGATGTTTTAGTTTTTCCCCTGTCTTGCAAATATTGTATGTTTTGATTTTCTGTTATTCAGTTTTATCCTTTAATGACACATATACGCACACCCACTGCTACTATTATAATTAGTTATATTTCTATGACTGTAACTGCTATCTTTCTATTATATCCACTGCTGCTGTTATTATTATTAATCCTTTTTGTATTACCATTTCTGCTTGTATTAGTGCTACTACTGCTTTTACTACTCTCATTATGTATCATTACTGTCATATGGATCAATTGTGTTGTAATTTAATATGTTGCTAAGTGGAAATTTAAATAACACTTAAATTATCATATGCAGTCAGATTAGACAGGTTCTTTGAGTAGCGGATATTTAATTTAATTTATTTAATTCATTGTGTGTGTGTGTGTGTGTGTGTGTGTGTGTGTGTGTGTGTGTGTGTCCTGCCTGACACCTACTGCTATATCATTGTTTTTGTTAGTTGCATTGCAATTAGTATTGCCAATACCATTACTGCTTTTATTATCATTATTCTACTATATCCACTGTTGCTGTTATTTTGAGTAATTGTAACTTTTTCATCATGCTTACTACTCTCATTATATAAATAATTTCTGTCATATTCATTGAATGTGTTGTAACTCTTATGATCATTCTGTACACATGACATCTCTTGCACTTCTGTCCATCCAGGAAGAGGGATCCTCCTCTGTTGCTCTATAACTCCCTCCTCCCCCCCAAAAAAACGACGTAGTTGTGTCAATCCCAGGTTACTACTAGAAGTAGGACAACCACAAACGTGATAGAATATGATCCCGAACTGGGACAAGACGAGGATAGCTCCGAAGCTAGCCTGCGAATCATTCTCAATGAACTTTGCAAATTCAGAAGAGATAACAGAGTACAACTCATTGACATCAAACAAGAATTGAAGAGAGCAAATGACAGTCTGGAGGCAGCAGAGGGGTGAATTTATGAAACTGAGATTGTGCTTTAATCAACATCAACACTAATCAAGCGGCTAACGCAGCACCAAGCCAATCTGGAAGCTCGGCTGATAGACCAGGAGGGCCGAGTGCGTAGGAATAATTTAAGGATTTACAGAATACCAGAAGATAAAGAATGGCTGGTTTTCTGGATAGCCTGCTAAACGCACTCGACCTTCCACGTGATAGAGCTCTCACTGGCACCAAAGTCCAACAGCCAGCAGGTAAAGCCCCAATCTATAGTGGTCAAGTTCGGGAGTTACAGGACTAAGGAAGAAGTGCTCCAGACAGCATGGCAGAAAAAGGTAATTTACAACGGTGTTTGCTTCTATTCTACGTTGACCATGACATCTTCCCCGAAGTGCTTAAGAATTGCGGTGAATACGCCCAAGCCAAAACCGTCTTGAAAGAAAAAAGAACAAAGTTTCAGATGCCGTACCCTGTCTTCGACGGAAATGGTACTCTACTATTCCAGGATGCTGCAGAAGCGACAAGAGACCTGGCCTCACGAGGATTTCCAGTTACGGTGACGTCCTCTGGTCCTCTGGACCAAGAGGAGATCCAACTCTTGTCTACCTGGCAGGTGGCGGGGAGACGGAGAGACCAGGACCGAACGGCTGCACACAAACCCAAATAAAACCACCGCTCTCAATACAAGGATAAACTTCAACAATTCAGAAGGCGATCCCCTATGGCAGGAGACTGATTCTTCACAGAAATGCGGATAAATTGTAATTGACTCCTGAGTGATACTCATCTTGGTTATTTGCCCGAAAGACTGCTTAATAAGTAACTGCTCCTACAGTTTTATTTTCTGGCTAATTAAGGGAGTCGAGACTTGTTAGTTAGCTTGTCATCCAAGATTTGTTTTATTTCAATTTTGGGTGAATTTGGCTAAGAGTTTAGGGCCCCTTTAGGGATTTTCCTTTATGGGGCTTTTGAGCTGCATGTCTTTAGACTGTGGTAGGAAGCCGGAGACCCTAACCCATGCGGCCGCAGGGAGAATATGCAAACTCCACACAGTTAATTTAATTTAATATTATTATTCTATTTTGTATATATTGTTCTTTTCTTATGTAAAAATGCTGCTGTTACGAAAAAATGTCCCCTTGCGCGATTAATAAAGTATCTATCTAGAAGGACCGTCCAACTCGGGGATCGATTGCTGTGAGGTGACAATGCTGGCCACTACACCACCATGCAGCCCCTTTATGAAGTCCTTTAAGGCTCATTTGAAACGAGCCTCGACATCGGAAACACCTGTTCTAAACCGCTTTGGGGATTTCACATTAAAAACAGTTTTACCTTCTTTGTGTTACGTTTGTTCCTTGGGAGAGATATTTGCAGTGTGCAACTTTTCATATCAGGGATATCGGGAGAGGGTTTATTTGAGATAATCGATGTTGAACACTATGAATAAGAACGTCCTTAAAGTTATTTCATTTAATGCGAAAGGGATTTTAAATCCAGCTAAGAGAAGTCAAATACTGTCAAAATTGAAAAAGGCACAGGTTGTGCTCTTGCAAGAGACACACCTCACCCAATCAGAACAATAATTGTCATTTGTGGTGGAGATTGGAACATCTGTCTTAACCCAAAACTAGATTCATCAAAAAAACTGCCCGCTACATCATTGCATAGAACAAAGAATGTTCTAATGGCAGAACTGGACATACTAGACCTATGGAGAGACTTTTACCCATCAGGCCGTGATTATACTTTCTATGATACATACTCAAGGACAGACTATTTCTTTGTGCTAGAGAGAATGCACAGCTGTGATCTTGGAAATATTACTTTATCTGATCATGCACCTCTGTCATGCACTGTGCACATTAGCGATAAGGTGGGAAAAACATTGTGGAGGTTAAATACAAATATCCTAAACAACCCGCAATTTAAGACCTGAATGAGAAAGGAAATGAAAATGTTTCTTGAAGAAAATGCTAATGTGGGTTAATTCAGCTATAGTATGGGACGCCTTAAAAGCAGTCATCAGGAGGAGAATTATATATTTCTGTGTCCATGAAAAGAAAGAAAAACAATTAAGACTACAGAACCTTAAAGAATTAAAAGATCTTGAGACACAGCAGAATTTGCTGATAAAAATAAAGATGGTTAGGAACAAAATAAATATTATAATCACAGAAAATAGAAAAAAAAGAGGATATTTACAAAGCAGAAATATTATGAATGAGGCTCAAAATCAACCAAACATCTGGCGAAGAAAACTGCAAAAAAAAGCACAGATAGCACAATATAGAAAATAAGGGACCCGGTTTCCAAAACTATACACTATAAACAAGATAAATTACAAAATGCGTTTAAAAAGTACTACAAATTTCTGTATACACAACCACACCTTGAGAGTGAGCAACAAATTAGCAAATTCCTCAATTCTCTCAACCTCCCTGTTTTATCAGAAGAACAAAATCAGATATTAACAGCAGCTGTAACTGAAACAGAACTAAACAGCGCCACCTCCAAGCTTAAAGCGAATAAGTCACCCGTTCCAGATGACCTTCCTTCAGAGTGGTATAAGACATTTCAATTTGAGGTAATGCCAAGCCTCCTTAGGGCCTGCAATATAACATTAACATATGCCAAAATGCCTCCATCTTGGAGTGAGGCAGTGATTTCCGTCATCCCCAAAGAAGGAAAAGATAAACTAGAATGTGGATCTTATAGGCCAATCTCAGTGTTGAATGTTGACTACAAATTATACACATCCATCTTTGCCAAAAGACTGGAAAAGATCCTTCTTCAACTAATAGATAATGACCAGACTGGCTTTATCTCACAAGGACAAACCCACAATAACATCAGGTGATTGTTGCACACATTAAACCATGTCCAACAGAACGACTTTGAAGCCTACCTGGTCAGTCTGGATGCTGAGAAGACCTTTGCTCGTACACCATATGCCAAACCATTGACCTGGAAAAAAATGTGCATCTTCTAGATACCATTATATGAGAACTCGCATCAAGACAGGGGTGCCCAATTTCTCTATTGCTTTTTGCACTTTATATAGAGACTCTTCCACAGTGGATAAGACAGACCGAAAGCATTAAAGGCATCTGCAAAAATGTATCAGACCATAAGGTGGCATTGTATGCCGATGATATCTTGATCTATTTAAGATAGATTTATTTCATCTACCCTCTAACTCTTTTTTAGAATTAATGAACCTAAAAACATGTGGTAGATATGCAAGATATAAATTAAATCTGAAAAATACAAACATTTTTACTTTTAAATTTGGGTGGAAGTGTGTTATTCGTTTCTTTATTACACTGAAGGGAAAAATTGATTTTCAAGCAAGGCATCCAGATGAATACAGTTTGGCATTTTAATAACTGCTTGTAAAAAAGTGCTCACAAGGCGCTGGTTGCTTCCTGAGCCCACCACAATACAGGAGTGGATAGATATAGTAAATTATATCTATGTTATGGAAAGTATTACTTTTTCCTTTCGTCTTCAGAAAAGTGTGTTCATTCAATTCTGGAACAAGTGGGTGAAATATGTAAAACCCTTTTTGTGGAGATATTGAATGAATGACCCTGTAAAGTTGCTTAGCAAGCCTCATCGACATCTATTCCATTCTCTCTCAAATCCCCCCCTGACTGATATTTTTCATTGTTTATGTGTACACACTCTACCTCTCCCAAAATGTTAAAAGTTACCCAATTTTGATAAGTTGTGGATGGCATATACTGAGTATTGCCCCTTTGCTGATGTATATTTTGTAATCTAGGCTACTGTCCAAAAATAAATAATTACAAAAATAAAATCTCAGACTACACTATCAAGTGGTCTAAATCCACCATTCTGCTCCTCAGTCCTAACAGCTGGGAGGTGGCAGTCCAAACCCCACCCATTTATCTGTACACTGATAATATTACATATTTAGGAATCAACATTTCCCACAGGCTGTCAAGAGTTAGTCCATCTCAACTTCAACCCACTTCTCAAAACAGTAGAGAGCAACCTTCAACGTTGAATGATTCTACCAATGTACCTCATCAGCATAATTGCTTTAATCTAAATGACCATTCTACCCATGATAAACTACCGATTCAAAATTATCCCAATCAAGCCTCCATCCTCCTGATTCAAATCCCTAGACTCTATCATCTCAAATTCTACTGGAAAAAGAAGACACCTAGAATATAACTAACAACTTTACAAAAATCCCAAACCCAAGGAGATCTGGAAGCACCACCCTTTTTCTCCATTACTTACCAGAAAATGCAAGTTATAAGGCGCGGCTAAAATAAGGGTGCGGTTAATTTGTGGATTTAATTTGTGGATTTATTTCCGAGATTCTGAAGAATGCAGCAGGGGGAACTTTCCAGATGCAAGAAGTCTCAAAAAGCATTTAGAGGAAGAAAATGCCAGTGGCCCGAACTAGAGAAGGAACCAGAGGACTGGGTCAACACACAGAGAGCAGACAGCCGTGGTGTTTCCACAGTTCAGATTCGTCTGAAAGCAAAGGCGATCGCGGCAGAAAAGAACATTGATGATTTCAGAGGCGGACCATCGTGGTGTTCCGTTCTTTATCTGGACCTTGAGTCCGTTATAAAAGTTTGATTGATTACCGGTGGTTGGTTCGAGAGTTTGTCAGGTACCGCTAAATTAGCGCCTTATAACCCGCGGCGGCTTGTTTAAGATTAAATACGACTTTTTCTTTAAATTTAGTAGATGCATCTTATAAAAGGGTGCGCCATATAACCCGCATTTTATGGTAATTGCTAATCAACTCCAATAAATTCACAAATGGACAAATCCCAATCAATTTGACAATTCCTGGACAGACATGGAATAAACATTGTGGAACGACCTCCGTATTTCAGACTTAAATGGTCTGTACTTGTATAGCGCTTTTCTAGTCTTCCGACCACTCAAAGCGCTTTAAGACTACATGACATCATTCACCCCTTCACACCCATTCATACTGATGACAGGGGGCTAAAATGCCCAATAGGACTATCTTAACAATAATACCCATTCATACGCCGCAGGAACAGCTAGCCGTT